>OX451375.1:11202500-11802500 GCA_949629185.1 Apamea crenata | reverse complement strand
ATTTTCTTTCTAATTAGAAGATCTCTCTTTAACTTCAAAGAAAGACATCGCAATTGTATTTCCCGAAGGGGTAGACAGATGTAAATAAAAAGAAAATCTAAAGGCAATGGCTTAAAAGTAACCCAGGCGCCGCGCAAATGTTTTGTATCTCAGATTTTTAAGGATATTTAAAAATAATATTTAAAACTATCACTATCTCTTTGTCGGGTAGCTAACATTCTTTTTTTTGCTCAAAAAGTTTTGTAGGCGTTCTTATTAAAAACTCATTTATAGACCAAAATATTTATTATTGTTTAACTCGGTAATTTCACAACTTTAATATGTTACTGAAACAAAGCCAAAAAAAAACGAATTGAGAACCTCTTCCTTTTTGTGAAGTCGGCTAAAAAGAGTAATATTGTTCTAGCATACACGGCTAACGTACATTGGGGAGCTGCGCACATGTTATTAGTGTCATTTATTTTTTTCAATGGGCGAGACATACCTAATCAAAAAGATTTTGATCATCCGGCTACAGGTATATTGCTATATATTAATAGATTTAGAAAATTCTATTCTAACTAGCTTGTATTGTCCCACTGCATGGCCTTCCTCCCTTTTCCACACAATATTCTGTCTTTTGCAAGTGCCGGCCAGTCCCTACGGTAGGAGTCAAGCTCGTCCCACCGCGCCGTTTTCGTCTCGACCTGCCGCGAAAGCGTCTAGCGTTTAGTGGGACCAAATCAGTCGTTCTCTTACCTCAATTGTCATAGTTTAGCGACTTTCTGGGTAACGTCTGTTATCTTGGTTTTGGTGCGCAGTGTTCTTGTTGGGTTGTTTATATTTAGCAAATAATTGATCTTGATCTTTTTCGTGATCAAATAAATACTTATATTATGGAGAAGAGCCGGCAAGAAACTCCACGGTTACTCTTTTAAAAAAATATTGGATTTTATTACCTCAATAATACCTTGAAGTTATCAATGGTCAAAGACAGTCCAACCATGAATCTCATTGCATCAAATTAATGTATTATGTATTTATAGATTGAGAGATTATCGGTTTTCCGAATTGGAAAGTTAAGTGACCCGGAGTTAATGCCGTTGGCTTGACGAGCTTCGTCGATATCAGACCAATAATCTACCTTCTCCTTCTTAATAATCTAACCTCTCTTCTGAAGAGCAGTGGTGGCCCAGTGGTAACGGCCATGATTTACGAGTTGTAGGTCGTGGGTTCGAACCCGAGCAGGCACTTTACTTTGTGTAAATTATTTCATTAATATTTCCACTGCTCTCAAAACGGCCAAGGAAAACATCGTCAGGAAACCGGCATGTCCTAGAACCAAAAACACGAAGACATGTGACGTCCACCAACCCGCAATGGGACCGCGTGGTGGGTTAAGGCCGACTCCCTCTCTGTGAGAGGAGCTGTGCTGTGTCCGAGCAGTAGGAACATTATATGCTGATTATCTAATTAATCTACCTATTCATGGTTAGTAAGATACGTCATGAATTCATGCGAGATAATTATACAGGTGTAATTATGATAGGCGTTATGTCCAGAAGGGTCATTTCGTAACACACTAACAGTAGGAATTGGCTTTAATTTTGACAGTTCAACAACATTCATTGCGTTATTCACGTTGCTGAGCAGACAAATTTTTCGAACATATGAAGCAATGGATTAGCAATATCCTTCAAAATTATGATTGATAGTGTGTTACGCAATTAGGGTGCAGTTATTATCGCTTGATGATAAGCCAGGGACCCAGGCCTCCTCTCCTAATATAACATAGCGTTACGCCTGTAATTCCCGAATTCTGTGTTTCAGTCTTTCTTTACTCTTTCACGCAAAAATTACTGAACGAATTTTGATGAAGCTTTACAGTAATATAGCTTATACATCAGGATAACACATAGGATACTTTTTATCCTGATAATCCCACGGGATAAACACGTAAGCGGGTGAAATCGCGGGCCGCTGCTAGTATATAATATATTATTTACCTACTGTTGAATGGTTATCATTTTATGAGTTAATTTTGTTAGAAAACCAGCCTGCGGGTTTTCTAAATCGGGGTTAAGGTTGTGACGTTTTTTAGATTGTTTCATTGGTTTCATGCTCGGAGTCTCTTTGAAGGATAAAATTAGGAATGAAATTATCCGCAAAGGAACTGAACTTACCGATGTAACTTGCAGAGTAAGCAAACTGAAGTGGCAGTGGGCTGGTTATGTTTATCGAAGGACCGAAGGCCAGTGGAGCAGATGAGTCGAGGGAGGAGGCGACTAATCAAGAAAATTCTAGAAAACTATTAAATACAAAGACTCATACGAGTATATGCCTAGCCTTTTCCCAACTATCTTGGGGTCTGCTTCCAGTCTAACCGGATGCTGCTGAATACCAGTATTTTACATGGAGCGACTGCCTATCTGACCTCCACAATCTAGTTACTGGGTAATACGATGCCCCTTGGTAAGACTGGTTGTCAGACTTTCGGGCTTCTGACTACCCGTAAGGACTGTCAAAGATCCGCGAATGCCACCCGATCTAATACAAAGACTGCAACAAGAATACAGAATATTCAAAACTCGTGTTCAGTGTCGAAGTCACAGATGTTTTAAGCGCGTTCCGTAATTTGGGACTTAAACAGGAATTTCGAAAGGCTTTCGAATACTACCGTACTCATTCGTACTTGTAACTTTTAAGTGGAATGTGGCGTTGAGGCTAATGAGGGTGTTGATAACTTTCCACCAAACCAACCCCCATTTTAAGTACGTAAGTAGTTTATTCACATATATTTTGTGTTTTCCGTGCCTCGAAAAGCACGTTAAGCCGTTGGTCCCGGCTGTCATTCGTGGATCTTTGATAGCCGTTACGGGTCGTCAGTAGCCCGAAAGTCTGACCACCAGTCTTACCAAGGGGTATCGTATTACTCAGTAACTGGGTTGTGGCGGTCAGAAGGCCAATTCCGGTAATTTAAAACGTTCAAAATCTAGTCACAGTATCATCGCGGTGACAAACAAATGTGAAAACTTGTCAAAATTTAGGGAAATTAGAGGTATTTTTGACAGATTGAGACTGACATCAGACGAAAGAAATAACAAGAAGTACCCCTCTGATAGGCAGTCGCTCCATGTAAAATACTGGTATTCAGCTGCATCCGGTAAGACTGGAAGTCCACCTCAACATATTTGGGAAGAGGCTAGGCAGACGATGCTTCTTAGCGTGTCAATTAATCCATAACATAGAGGAATAGGTATTTTCTGAAAGGTTGAAGGGCCTACAATGGATAGGGTTATCTAGCTACATGTCCGACATGGGGCTTGATAAACGATTCTTAATTTTTTTTTAAATATTGTATTTGTGTGCCTAATTTGTTATCTACTACTAACATTGATTTCTAAGTTACTTGTAACACTAACACGCTATAGGTCTACTATGCTTGCCAATAAAAGATTTTAATTTTACTATAACACTCACACATAAGTTTTCATCAGTTATTACGAGTCGACCAATTCGGCTCGCACGTATTTGAGCCTCCAACTTTTTGAGGGCCACCTTCAGGCGTAGAAGCCGTATGCGGCTCATCACCTGTGAGACCACAGCCGTCGCCAGCAACGCTGCCTCCCTGTATGAGCTCCCACGAGCGGTGACCGCGTAGCACTTCAGGTCCACGCCCGGTTGGAGCTCATCCCTTAGCACCCAGTCGTACTCAATGTTCCACAGGAGCGGATCTACGACCGAGGCATATGTAGTTCTAATCTAACCTAACCCGTTTGGGCGGGGCACCCTAGCTTAGTTATTGCGATCATTGTGAGAAAAGGACAAACAGTTAAAAAGTCTTAAGCTAGGGCACTGCGACTTTCGTCCCGCATCCCGCGCGGGACTCCCTTCAGTTTAGCCAGAGCCTTAAACTTTTCAATGTAATATCGCCATTATGAACAAGAAAAGATGAAGTTTCCATTTAACAAACTACTTTCCCTCCATTCTAATCTCGGCGTGAAACGAATAATTCTGTGCAATTTTCTTATCTTGCAGCAGCCATAACTTTCATCTAAGATATTGCCTTGAGAGTGGAGCAATTTTTAATTCCTTTGTTATTGCTCCGCGAGATTTCAGGCTATAACTTTGTGCTTAGCACCTTTCTTGGGCTATTATTTGCATCTAAAAGGACGTTTATTTGTGTTGTGAAGATGAAAAGTGGAATGTAAGTGTTGTTTATTCTTGGGGATGGCCAGCTGTAACGCATTACTGTGGCTTATTAGGAAAGAAAGAAAGAAAAATAGGTTTATTTGACACAGAAACACGTGCATACAAAACGATTATTAATTCTAATAATAAGGAAAAATAAAAACAAAAATCACGAGCACAAAGCAGAAATAGTCGATGGCTGCACGTCATGACTGTGTCATGAGGAGTATTCGGGGGAGCAGCAATAGCATCCTGAAAGCCGTGGCAGAGGACCCGAGAGCTTCTGTGCTGAGGCATCTCATGCAGAATCATTGTCCGCATGGAATGCCTCGTAAGTACATGACTCAAAAACCCTTTTTTTTTTTTGTAATTTTTAAATTTGTTACTGATCCTAGTGTAGTGTGTATTGTAGTGGGTGAGTAGATGTAGTATCTAACGTGTGTACTAACAAAAATGGTTCCTATATAGTTCTAAATAAAACAAATGAATAATTAAATTATATTACTTTATATGTTTGAAACGTTTGTCTGCTCAATCTTCTTCTTTTCGAGTCGATGGTACTCTTCTTCGATATTTTATATTGTTTGAGCTCAGTAGGTGGCGACGTTAATTGCGGCATCAGTGGCATTCATTAAGTCATCCAAGGTGCAGGTGAACGGGCACTTAGGGCACTCCAGCAAGTGGGGCATGGTATGATTAGAGGCACCGCACTCGCACTGGGTATTGGATGGGTCAGTAATCCCCCATTTCGACAAGTTAAACGAAAGGCATTAGCATAGTATACAGGGTGGCAGGAACAACGACGGGCAACCTGTTACCACGGATTCAGTACGTGATTCTGAATCCCACTACATTGATATTTTTCGTGGGTTATTACGCGGTCTAGAATCATGTGCTGAATTCATGGTTAAACTTTCACGTCGATGCCAACCCGCAGGTGCAGTTTGCCATCCTGTATACGTGGTTAGCAATCACGTTTTCACAACGATCTCGTGAAGGCCGCAGGAACCCGTCGGATGCAAGAAGTACAGAACTGGTCGAAGTGGAGCGCGCTTGGGGGACGCCTATTTCTAGCAGTGGACGTCTTTCGCCTGAAATGATGATTATGATGGTGAATCACGTTTTATTTTAAGCAGACAGTTTTATTAGCATTTAAAAAGTCACACTGTGACATCTAACGACTCATTAAAAGACTCTCTTAAAAACAAACAAAACAAGCAATAATAAAACCATTAATTAATGGAACCGCATACTACTAAGTGATAATAGACGGCCACTTACATCCCCACACAGTCGTAAACAACGGAGGCTTTTAGCTCGCTAAGTTAAAAATGTTGGTCTATCTATAATCTGTATATGAAGTTTGAGTTACGCACTGGGAAGACTGACTGCTACTGTTAAACTTTGATCGTTATTTCAGTAAATTATACCAACCCATACTATAATACCAATATACTAATTCTAATATAATATACTAATTCTAATATACTAATACTATTATCTATACTTAATATTATAAATTCGAAAGTAACTCTGTCTGTCTGTCTGTATGTTACCTTTTCACGCCTTATGGCCGATTCCTATAATTTACGGACCGTTATTGGTTAAAATTAAGACTCCTGTATCTTTACCAATAATGAAGCAAAGACCTCATAGCATTGGATACACCCTAGTCTACTATGCAAATCTATGGCAGTAGATATCACTGGTCAAACTAGCCTACTGATCTGTTTATATGCCAAGTTTGATAGTAAAAAATGCTACCGTTCGTAAGCAAAAGGATTCGTTTTTGTTTATAGGAACCGAGCATTAATCATTGAACGGATTTCGATAAAACGACGTTCATAAAATGACAAGGAGATAGATGGGATCCTGGGGAAGAACATAGGCTATAATCCTAAAGGGGGGAAAGGGGATGAAAGTTTGTATGGGAAATTTAGCATTTCTTAGGTAAGGGATATGAAAAAGCTTTGATCTAAGAAGTCAGTCGGGAGCCGCGTGACGACTCCCGGCCACCGTAGGCGCGGGCCTGCGGGCGGAGAGTAATGGGTAGCTCACCGCCCGATCAAGACCAACCCCGTCTGAAAGGGTTACCGCTGCCCTGGAACAGAAACGGCTAAGGAAGGAACACGGGTGGGTTTTAGTCAGTTAGAGTCTGACACTCCCTTCCGCTCCACCCAGAGCGGGAGGGGTCATTTGATGATTTCCCATCCACAAAAAAAAAGGTGATGAATTTTTCTGGCTTCCAGAGATGTGATATTTATCCGGGTAGATGTAGTTTAGCAGTTCCCTCATAAGTCTATGACATTTTGGACATTTTGACGAGTTATACGAACATAAATATAGAGAACAGCTGATTTTTTTTTCGCGCTTTCAGGTTTGGTCCCATAGTAAAAGTTGTTCATAATGATGAGTACAATGACCCCCTAGAGAGTTATGGGATATAAAAAAAAAACACGTTGTATAAACAGACAAGAAAAACAGAACAGAAAAAATAGGTACAGATGTGATGCTTATTTCACAAGAAATCTCTTCCAGCACACCCGAGACAGGACAATAGATACAGAGCGATACAGCGAGTGAAATAGTAAAGGAGACAAAAAAACAATACTTACAATCAAAAACAATGCACTTAAAAACCTAAACAAAAATTACGAGAATATACTAACATACATACAAATAAACATACGTACATACTTCTAAAATAAATATCACTAGAATGATAATAATTATATCATACTCAAAATAATAAATACATACACAACTATGATGTACATACATTTGTATTCGGGCACAATAATGCAGTATTTTTAATTGGTAACGGCAAAAAAACAGCCTAGTGGGTTTCATGTTTGTCCGCCATTACATAGCTAACAGACCCGTACTTTATTGAACTTTATTTGACTGTGGGAGAATTGAAGCGGATTATGGCCCGTAGAGAGAACTGAGCTAAGGTTGGACCTCGAGGTAATATTAGATTTGTTACAGATTAGAACGCAATCTCTTACGTTCTGCATCGAAGTTTCTTTAGCATTTTTCTATTATTCGTATAGTGTCCACCGATTGTATTTGTTCATGTGTGGAGGGGTGCAGTAGTGGCCTAGTGGTAACAGCTGCGACTTACGAGTTGTAGGTCGTAGGTTCGAATCCCGACAGGCGCTTTTCTTTGTGTCACCACTGCTCTCGAAACGGTGAAAAAAAACATCTTGAGGAAATCGGCACGTCCTAGTACCAAAAATTCGAAGACATGTGACTTCTACGAACTCACACTGGGTCTGTGGCTAGGTTCGAACTCACGACCTACAACAACTCGTAACTCGGGGCCGATATTGAGCCACCACTCCACTTTAACAGCAGCACTTTTATTTACAAGGAAAAGCATCGTATAATTCTGTCCACTCATCATCATCTGTCTTCCCCAATTATGTTGGGGTTGGCTTCCTGTCTAACCGTATGCAGCTGAATACCATTATTCTGCATGGAGCGACTGCCTATCTGACTCCCACAACCCAGTTACTGGGTAATACGATACCCCTTGGTAAGACTGGTTGTCAGACTTTTGGGCTTCTGACGACTGTCAAAGATCTACGAATGACAGCCGGGCCCAACGGCTTAACGTGCTTTCCTTCTATCTACGCCTTACGTAGGTACGTACGTAGGTTACGAGGTAGGGGGGGGGGATAGTAGGATAGTAGGAAGTATCATAGTAGGATAGTAGGAAGTAGTATGTAGTATGTAGGATAGTAGGAAGTAGGATAGTAGGAAGTAGTATAGTAGGATAGTAGGAAGTAGTATAGTAGGATAGTAGGAAGTAGGAGACAGGGGGGAGGATTACTAGTAGGATAGTAGGAAGTATCATAGTAGGATAGTAGGAAGTAGGAGGTAGGGGGGGGGGATAGTAGAATAGTAGGAAGTATCATAGTAGGAAGTAGTATAGTAGGAAGTAGGATAGTAGGAAGTAGTATAGTAGGAAGTAGGAAGTATCATAGTAGGATAGTAGGAAGTAAGAGGTAGGGGGGGGGGATAGTAGGATAGTAGGAAGTTTCATAGTAGGATAGTAGGAAGTTGTATAGTAGGATAGTAGGAAGTATCATAGTAGGATAGTAGGAAGTAGGATAGTAGGAAGTATTATAGTAGGATAGTAGGAAGTAGGATAGGAGGATAGTAGGAAGTCGTATAGTAGTATAGTAGGAAGTAGTATAGTAGGATAGTAGGAAGTAGTATAGTAGTATAGTAGGATAGTAGGAAGTATCATAGTAGGAAGTAGGAGGTAGGGGGGGGGGATAGTAGGATAGTAGGAAGTAGGAAGTATCATAGTAGGATAGTAGGAAGTGGAATAGTAGGATAGTTGGAAGTAGTATAGTAGGAAGTATCATAGTAGGATAGTAGGAAGTAGGATAGTAGGAAGTATTATAGTAGGATAGTAGGAAGTAGGATAGGAGGATAGAAGGAAGTAGTATAGTAGTATAGTAGGAAGTAGTATAGTAGGAAGTAGTATAGTAGGAAGTAGTATAGTAGTATAGTAGGATAGTAGGAAGTATCATAGCAGGAAGTAGGAGGTAGGGGGGGGGGATAGTAGGATACCTCCTACTTCCTACTATCATAGTAGCATAGTAGGAAGTAGGAGGTAGGGGGGGGGGATAGTAAGATAGTAGGAAGTAGTATAGTAGGATAGTAGGAAGTATCATAGTAGGATAGTAGGAAGTAGTATAGTAGTATAGTAGGAAGTATCATAGCAGGATAGTAGGAAGTAGTATAGTAGGATAGTAGGAAGTAGTATAGTAGGAAGTAGTATAGTAGGAAGTAGTATAGTAGGAAGTATCATAGTAGGATAGGAGGAAGTAGTATAGTAGGATAGTAGGAAGTAGTATAGTAGGAAGTAGTATAGTAGGAAGTATTATAGTAGGAAGTAGTATAGTAGGAAGTAGTATAGTAGGAAGTATCATAGTAGCATAGTAGGAAGTAGTATAGTAGGAAGTATCATAGTAGCATAGTAGGAAGTAGTATAGTAGGAAGTATCATAGTAGCATAGTAGGAAGTAGTATAGTAGGATAGTAGGTAGTTCCACCCGTCTGGCCCCCCCGGCCAGACGGGTGGAACTTTACACCCTGTTCCACTATACTGGTGACTCCGAACACGGACACTGGCGCAGCCTTCGACTAGCTACTTCCCTACTACCGATATAATATGATACGCGTCCTTAAGAGTAACCCTCCAACATACAATAGTGTTACCAAAATGGTATTCTAACGTGTACGCCCCGTGCACGTACCTTCGCAGCCAAGATAGTCTACATTACCCGCTTATGCTCTTAAGCATGCGCTGGTAGCCCATAACACCTCTTTTATCTGTTCTGTGCCCATAACCGTCAAAAACAGAAATGGTTACCCTAGCCGAAATTGGCGTGGGAATAGGAATATACAAGGTCAAATTAAATTAGCTAGCGAAATTCTGTAGACGTGAAGGGTGTCGATACCTAACCACGATAAAATAAAATTAAAAAAGGTTTGATGCTTTTTTCTTAGGAGTCAACGATCGCTGACAGTGTCGTAACTTGAAGTATGAGTTGAGAAAATGTGAAATTTCACTAACAGCGGTCGATAAAGAAAATCATCAAATTAATTAATTTATTGTTTTATCATGTTTTTAAATATCGATACCCATCACGTCTGCGGAGTTTCACTAGCAAATTAAATTTGACCCTGTATATATTGTTACGAAACAATACAATCACCCAACACCTCAAGAATGTCAATGAGTGGCACGAGCCATGTTGAATATGACCACATAACGACCGGTGTCATGTCAGGTCAGTATAGAGTAGACACATTGACCACCAGCATTGACATTCCAAGTGTCTTCTTACAACCTTTACAAGGTAACTAAGAAAATATTGAAACGTCCATTCAAACATGATACCTTAATAATATCTTGTAGTCATGTCAGCTTCATTGGGGGGCAAACTCAAAGCATTTATTTCAATTAAACCATATTTTACAGGCACTTTTGAATTGTCAAATAATCGGTCAGAAAGTTGAAGCTACCCATTCCAAAACGTAGACCTTTATGGAGAAGAACGGGCAAGAAACTCCAAGGACACTCTTTTAAATCAAGATAATAATGAATGCCACTGATACCGCAAGCAACGTGGCCACCTACTGGGCTCAAACAATATAAAATATCAAAAAAGAGTATCATCGTCACGAAAATAACAAGAAGGTCAAGAAATACATAATTATCCCACTGTTAAAGAATTTTACACACAAATTAATAGAGGAGCAGACACTGCAAAGCATTCCCCCTTAGATCCCGAACCGCTTTCTGCCTTCCGAAGACACAGTGTTTGAGAGGAATTCCATTCGATAAAATTAAAAGGCAAAGGGATAAGGCTGAAAAAATTTTGAGTGCAATATTAGCAATGAAAACGCTTCTATAAGGTAAGCTATAGTACCTACGCCAAATCGTTTTCATTGGTAATATTACGCTTTGCACTCAATATCTTTTCAGATTTTCTCTTAGAAGCTAACATCAAAATGTTGAAGATACAACATTGTCAGATTCAATCCACATCAACCTGCTAGATAATAAAGGAATCAGCTAAAAATCCACTGACAGCGAAAGTAATCAAGCTCCAACTGCAAGAAGTTCTCCCATCAGTCCCAACGCAACGGCTTCTAGAAAATCCCATAAAAAAACTACCGTAATAATGAATTTAAACCTCATAACGCATTCAATAACTTCACCATTGTTTTTAATCATCCCCAAAAGGCATTTAAGTCGAGAATCATGAACATCCATCACGCGGCTAACTGTATGCAGTCCACAGTTAGGTGAGAAAGGGACAGGGATATGGGGAAGTGGTGCGAGGGACAAGGATGGAGATACGAGCGATCAATTTGTGCATGCGCAAGTGGAGTGTGAAGTTTTAGTAGGGTTGTCAAGGTTAAGTTTATTGGTTTAGATTTATTTTATTGCTTTAGTACCTACATTAATCACTGCTGTAGGTTACACATTGAACGCGGGTAATGTGGCAACACTGCAACAAGTCTAAATACCTATTAGTTTGAATAATTTGTTGTTTGAATAATTTCTATATTTAACGAGTGTGTAGATATTGATTTTAATGTGCTGTGGCTTGTTGGTACAAAGTTCGAGAAATTAAAATGGCGAAGAGAGTCAGAATGACGAAAAAGGAGGGGCTTGTGGCTAAGTAATAACAGCCGCACATTACATCGATCAGGTTAATCTACGCTTGCCGCGGTTGGTCCGTGGATCGGTGACCATCTTTACATACCCCTCCGTGCCTCGGAAAGCACATTAAGCCGTTGGTCCCGGCTCTCATTCGTGGATCTTTGACAGTCGTTACGGGTCGTCAGTAGCCCGTGGGACTGGTTGTCCGACAGTTGTGGAGGTCAGATAGGCAGTCGCTCCATGTAAAATACTGGCATTCATCTGCATCTGCTTCGACTGGAAGCCGACCCCAATGTAGTTGGGAAAAGGCTAACCAGATGATGATGAGTCAGAACGAGGAAATGTTGAGACAAAAGATAACTCTGTTGCATGGTCTTTAAGAATGGAAAAGCAGATGAAGAACTTGATGATGACTATACTAGTAGTAGTAGGCGTAGATAGAGTTATATAGTACTACGTCCGTACTTTCGCTTTATAGTACTACGTCTACAACCCAGTTACTGGGTAACACTAGACCCCCTTTTTTTTTTTTTTTTTGAGGATGGGAAATCATCAAATTACCGCGAGCGGAAGGGAGTGTCAGACTCTTACTGACTAAAACCCACCCGTGTTCCTTCCTTAGCCCGTTCTGTTCCAGGGCAGCGGTAACCCTTTCGGACGATCCCGCCGCCCTGGCAGGCTTCGGCCCTATCGTGCCCCGTCCTCTGCTGACTTCTCTTTGAGGTGCGCGTGGAACACAACGCGCTGTCCAGCACGGGCCTGGTCCTGATCGGACGGCGAGCTACCCATTACTCACCGCCCGCAGGCCCGCGCCTACGGTGGCCGGGAGTCGTCACGCGGCTCCCGACGCCCGGAGCGTCTCCCGCAGCGGCTGAGGCGTGAGGTGTTCTCCCTCAGCCTCCCCACCACCTCCTTCGCTAGCATGAATGCTTCGCAGAAAGAGGTGACTGCCTCCCACTCCCTCTCGCCCCGGACCATGGCTTGAACCAGGGCCGGACGCGAGAGGTCGCCGCCGTTGCCGATCGCCTCTACGAGGACACGGCGGGGCTCCGCCCAAGCAGGGCAGACCTTCACCGTATGCTCCACCGTGTCCTCACACTAGACCCCTTGGTGAGACTGGTTGTCGGACTTTCGGGCTACCCGTAACAACTGTCAAGGATTTGTGAATGAAAGCCGGGTTTCTGTTCAGTAATCCAATAAAATATTCCCTTTCCTTTGTTTAACTTAATAAAAGGTTCATTTATTATGTATTAACTGGCGAATAAGTTAGTATTTGCATAACATTCACTTTGTGGTTCTTAGGAATAAGCCGCCTACATCCTAATGCGTGGGTGTTGTATGACTCGAATAAATAATGATTTTGTATAAAATAAGTGATCAAGTTTTTATTGTTGGCTTAGTAGTACGTGGGTTTGTAGGTCTTGAGATTGGAGTTCATTCAGTATGATAAAACTATTCTTTTTTATAATTGAAATGTCAGAGAATAAAAAAACTATATTAAAAAAAAATATATTATAAAAATAATTAAAACAAGCTTTTATTTGAATAAAAACTTAACCTAAAAAATAAAGAAACGCGAACTAGAAAACGGACTAACACTAGAAAAGAAAAAAATAAATTTAAGTGACATTTTCCATACAAAATTATTTTACATTTGACGTATTATCAAAATGTAAAATATAATTATATACATTTTAAACGCTTGAGGCACTGATATTGTGTAGTACACCTGTGTAACAGATAGCGTACATAAGTGCCTCAAGTTTTTAAAAGTTTTATACCTATATTTCACTAGAATAGAATAGTGTATGCAAAATTTCAGCTCAATCAGATACCAACAAATGGTCGAAAAATGGTTTGCAAATTTTGACGGACAATTTACAAACATACATACGAACAGTGCAAGTGTCTTTTACTTTGTGTGACTTTTACTGACTAAAACCCACCCGTGTTCCTTCAGTTGCTTGTGCCAGGTGCCACGGTATCTCTTTCGAACAACCCGCGGCCCTGGCAGGCATCGGCCCTAGCGTACCCCGTCAGTTCGTGCTGACATCTCTTTGAGGCGCGCGTGGAACTCAACGCGCCGTCGACCCGGGCCTGCTTCTTACCGGGCGGCGAGCTGCCCATTGATCGCCACCCGTAAGCCCGCGCCTACGGTGGCCGGGAGTCGGCTGTTGACTCCCGACGTCCAGGGCATCTCCTGCGGCGACTAGAGGCGTGAGGGCGCAGACATTGCCTCTCCCTCACGCGCTCGTGTAAACTACATATATATCTGTAATTTTATGGTGATATACAGGGTTCATTTTAAAATACTAACACTCGCAGCAACACGCAGTACTATAATACTCATATCATAAATAACAACTGTTCTTTTATGACTTTTAATTTTAATTCATCAATTTAAAAAAAAAGGAACATAATATAATCAAAAATATTTGAATTGATCGCTCCAAATGTCTATAACTCTCGCGGTACAAAATAAAGCACTGGATAAATAAACAAACAGTGCGTTGCAAATGCAGGTGCGGTATTTACTACAAAATACAGACCTAAATAGTGTTATTACAACAAAAGTTTGACATTATTTTTGGTAAATTTATTAAGTTTTATAAAAAGTCATCTAGGGCAAAAGTTGTTGTTTATGATGTTACTAATACAGTCCTCCGAGGTTATTAGCGTTTTGAAAATATCCCCGTATATAGAATATTCTATATACGGTATATATATACGGTATAGTCCTTCTTCAAGAATCTCTACTACTTCTCATTGTTCTTTACGGCATTAGTATTTTTTACATTATTCATTAGTTAGAGAAGCAGATAAAATATGAAGATGCGGACAGGAGAACAAGAACTATTGAAATGAACCATCTCTTATTTTATAAGCAGTTTTAGCCATTATAAATATTGTGATAGTGGCACAACACTGGCAGTAGTCTCTTTAACATATAAACTGAACCGCACTCCCTCTGTAATTCCTCCCTGTACCCTGCACAGTACATCAACAGGTGAAGTGGCGCGACGCCGGTACGTCGCCGGTCGACGGCCCTGTATTAAAACCATATAGAATGATAAATATGGATGGATACGCACACATTATTGGCCATGGACACCGTACACTATTGTGAGTGTACGACAGTGTTTTGTTTTCGACTGGCTGAAAGTTGATATTTGAGGGACGGGCGGTGAAATTTTAGATTCTTGGCTTCGAAAAGCGTACCTTCTGCACATGTGGCCTCCATTAACGGCATAACAACGTAAATATGTATTAACTGTTCTCAAATTACGATTTTATTTATTTTTTACATACTTCTTTGACATAATCTTTTTTGACATTATACGCAGACCATTTTAATTTCAACTCTTTATTAGTGGTGGTAATGGCAGTCATGTAACTTGGTTTTAATAGGTTTTTATATTTTATCTATCCTTTTGATGGATTCTTTTATGTTTTGTAAATGTGAGGACTTTGTAGGCCTTGTAGACCATTTTTTATTTTATCAAGTACTTGGTACTTGTTGACAGGCCTATACGCTGCCCATACCTACTGTAATTTGAAAACATTGTAAAAGCCATATATTTTTAAAAGAGTAACCGTGGAGTTTCTTGCCTGCTCAGTGCTCTTCTCCATAGGAAACGACCAATTGTAACCGTGCACCTAGCTTCTGATGTTTAATAAGTGCCCGTGTTGGTTTATGTGAAATAAAATATCTTGATTTTGATGCTTTTTGATTTTGAACCGAACAATAGTCAGGAGACATGCATTGCTAGAAGCTTTATCTGATCATCCATTACCACGGTTCTAGTTTTACCTATCATTTATCAATGTTCTATTTGCGTAGCTCTACTACCTACGCAGCGAACGAAGACTTTTGAATATACAGTCCATTCCAGTTATGTTACCATTGATTTTGCATCTCAGTCAAAAGCACAGTGATCTTTATTGACTTGGCAATAAGGTTGAAAGAAAGAAAATACATTTATTTGCGGCAAACATGACGCATAAAAAAGATCAAACACACAAAAAAGAAATAACAAGTTGGGGGTAAACATGCGTCACATTCACGCTAAACGGCCATCGCTCAGCATAATGCTAAGACCCTATACGAGACAGAGCCCCAGCCCTGGTTTTCAGCGGCAGCCGGCGCTATTGCTATTTGCTATTTTTGGTTGCTATTGGGTATGTTGTTGTCAGAGGTAAAATAATTGTGAAATGACTGTATTTACGAGTCGAACCACAGTCAACACGTGCAGCCGCCGACTGCACCGATATTTTTGATATGGTTAATAATGAATAGTTACAACTAATTAAATAATTGATCAAATGTTATTATAATACATATTTTTACGCCGTAAAGGTAAAACATGATTGTGATCCTTTCTGCAATGTACAGACGCCAGCACATCAAGCTACCACAATCTGTCAAATTTCTTTAATAGATTTTCAACTTTATCGTTAAAGCATTAAGGTTCAAGGTTGATTGGGAAAAAT
The DNA here is from genome assembly GCA_949629185.1 of Apamea crenata. Lineage (NCBI taxonomy): Eukaryota > Metazoa > Arthropoda > Insecta > Lepidoptera > Noctuidae > Apamea > Apamea crenata. The sequence goes on along the minus strand of OX451375.1, from coordinate 11,786,648 downwards.
TGACAGTTTTGGGTAGCTCGACCTGCTGGCGTCTGTACTTAAGATCTTGCATGCTTTGTGTGTGTATACTCATGTTTCTGCCAAATAAATGAACTATGAACTCTGATATACTTCAGCTGTAATGCCACATTATAATGTAAAAAAAAAAACAATTATCCTAAGAGATTATTTGATCGGTTGAATCATTTAGTAAAAACGTTATAGTGAAAAAAACAAGCTAACAAACAAAAAAACAAGCTAACAAACAAAAAAACAAGCTAACAAACAAAAAAACAAACATTACTACACTAGAATTTTAAATCATAACGTGTGTGTCACAGCTGAAGTGAAAAATGTCGACTAACTTCTAGAGGCCACTGCAGCTGAGGAATACTGAAGTCTATTTTCATTACTTGTAGGTATAATTAATGATGTTGCCCTAAGAACCAGCTTGTATACAGTAGGTAAACTTACCGTTAACTTTTCGTGTCGCGATCAAAAACTTTTCTGCCCGGGCAAACTTTAATCAACGCCTCGGAACTCCGAAGGCACGCAAAGTAAAATCCGTTTTATTTTTCATTACGTTTAAAATAACTATAAAAAGTGTGTAACAAGGTATAATATAATGAGATTAGAAGCTACTGTTGTTCATTTTGCTCCAGTTTTTTTCAGTACATACTTTACTCTTTATTAAGTTTAGTAAAATACCTACATATACGTAACAGCAGCATGGGTCGATCGATCAGGTTAATCTACGCTTGCCGCGGTTGGTCCGTGGACGGGTGACCATCTTTGCATACTGAGAACCCCCCGTGCGTTAAGCCGTTGGTCCTGGTTGTCATTCGTGGATTTTTGACAGTTGCTACAGGTCATCAGAAGCCCGAAAATCTGGCAACCAGTCTTACCAAGGGGTATCGTGTTATCCAGTAACTGGGTTACACCATTTCCAACCTATTTAGTAATTCACCTTTAACCGTATAACTATACGGTTAAAGCAAGCGCTCTCGATTTGACCCGAACACACGAACCTCCGCCGTCTCGGTACTGGGTCGCATTGGACATTGGAAACCGAAACCGACGATTGGAAAAGGAATACCAATAATATACTTAAACACGATAGGGAGCAGTGGTGGCCAAGTGGTAACGGCCGCGACTTACGAGTTGTAGGTCGTAGGTTCGAAACCAGACAGGCACTTTACTTTGTGCAAATTATTTCATCACCACTGCTCTCAAAACGGTGAAGGAAAACATCGTAAGGAAACCGGCATGTCCTAGAACCAAAAACTCGAAGACATGTGAAAAATGCCAACCCGCACTGGGCCCGCGTGGTGGCTTACGGCCCATTCCCTCTTACCGAGAGGAGGCCTGTGTCCCAGCAGTGGGAACATTATACACTTATTATTGTTCTACGATACGCGTGACTTAATCAGTGCATTAAGCACGGCGTTTAGCAATTTCACGCCGTGCAATAATGGACTACTTATGCCACATGTATCGTAATGTACTATTTTTATCAAATTGACAAAACAACATCATTTATATTTATCATTGATACCCAGAATAGTCCGTTCCGTCCGTCCGTCCGTCGGTAGGGAAGTTATTAAAAAAACCGGCCAAGTCCGAGTCGTACTCGCGCACAAAGGTTTCCGTACCAATAGGTAATTGTTGTGGTTTTATTTTTAATATTTTACATGTTTGCTTATTATTTCGTTATTTTTGTAAGAAGTTTTACACGTAAGCGCATTATACAAGTTAGGCCTCTATAACTTCTGAACTAACAAAGTTATCTAAACCGTTATAGTTTTGCTTCAAAGTTCATCACATGGACTACCATCACGATTTTTTTCAGATTTTTCGAGCCAGCCGTATAGCTTTTAGAGGGGGGAAGCCCTATTTAAAAAAAAAATGCGCGTCAAAGTTGAATATCTCGCAAACGGATGCCTAAATCAGAAAACCGTCTTAGCAACCTCTCAATGTTTTTAATAGACCTATCTAATGATACCACACACTACGGGGCAGACGCGATAAAAAAACATCACCCCCCTTTACGTGTAGGGGAGGTACCCCAAAAATAAATATTTTTCGTGAATTTATTTTAGCACTTTGTAGACGTGGTAAATCTATGCAAAGTTTCATCTTTCTAGCTCTAACCGTTTGGAAGGTAAGCCGAGGATTGACGGACGGACGGGCATGACGAAACTACATATAAGGGTTCCGAGACGTGAACTACAGAACCCTAAAAAACTGTGCCACACTAACAAGCCGAACGGTGTCACTTATTAGTGTTACTTTGAACGTGAAGATCTATCGATATGAAGTGTGGCCACCTCTATACTAGACCACGGACGTGATGGATGAAAGAACTCTAGTTTTAATGAGGAACCACTTGATCGCTAGTGGTGTAAATAAGTTATCGAGATTTGAAAGATAAACGTATCATAGAAAGGTGTTGGTTTCATTACGATAAAACCTTCGTTCTCCGACGACGGAGGGGGAATTCATGAAGATTTCCTCATAGATAAAGAGTTCAATTACCATCAAGTATTTTCTTCTCATAAGGGAGCCCATGAGCAACTTAGTTGCCCAGGAACTTTTTTGTTTGTGTCGCTGTCTCCTGGCTAAGATATGGAGGATGCGCTCGCGGGAGCGACAACAACGCTACATTTTATTAAATTTTCGGTTAAGTAGCAACTGACTAGCTACTTTTTTTTTCACCATGCGCTCACTTGCATTGCAACCAATAGATGGGCGACAGCTGCGTCCAAACCCGACGACAAAAATGTCTCTGAACTGTCTCGTCGCTACATGCGGGCACTTTCTTACAACCCTGTAGACTTGATGTGAGAGACCAATCAGTTGCGGAGACAAAACTTGCTCGTGGACGCCCTGCCTAAAGGGTCGCCATATTGTGGAGGTCAGATAGGCAGGTTGCTCTATGTAAAATACTTGTAGGTATTTAGCTGCATCTGGATAGCCTGGAATCCCACCCCAATATAATTGGGAAAAAACTGGGCAAATGATGAATATTTTCACAGTGTGCAGTGTAGCGATGAAATCGAATGCTATCTTTTTATGTTTGATACTGGAAAAGCATGACGAAAAAATGTTATACAATTTTTTTTTTAATTTCTCCTGTATCGTGGGTGCGTTCACAAACATCTAAACTCACATACACAAACAGCCAGAAGACCCGGAACAACTACTTGTAGGTCATACAAATATTTGTTCCGTGCGGGAATCGAACCCGCGACACGCAGCGCAGCAGTCAATCGCTTAACCACTACGCCAACCGTGCCGTCATGATTGACGTGATGAAAAAGAAAATAAAATAACACAGATTGGAATGAAAAACTCATCAATATTCGTTGTTGATTTGAAAAACACGTTCACGTTCAAATATTCCACTATTTCTATGTTTTCATGTTTATTTTTAGACAGGTGCTATGAAACATTTTAATCTGCTTCGGAATTTATTTGCCCTGAAATGTTTCCTGGAATAATTATTCCTATATACGCGTCGTATGGAATACAAACACGTGCTGAAAAATTGGGTCAATAATAGTTATATTTTTCCTTAAAACTGTTGGGAAATTGCGCTTAAAATGGCAGTGCCATTCATTTTGATAATTCAACAACATTCATTGCGTCATTTACGTATTCTGATTTAGATTTTTCTAACATAATCAAGCAATCGATAAGGAATTTCTTTCAAGACCCTTCAGATTGCGAAAAATACTGTAATGCAACCTGCAGTGCGATTCTGTAACCATCTCACCGTGAAAACTTAGGTGAAGTGAGCGTGGAGTGAGCTGTCATTCCAACTAATGATAGGGATTGACACTATTGACAGCTCACTTTAAGCTCACTTCACCTAACTTTTCACGGTGAGATTTTTACAGAATCGCTCGAATGTACCTCAATTGCGTAACAGACTTTCAATCCCAATTCAGCGGATTTTGAAGGAAATCCCTAATAAATTGCTTCATACGAGTATGTTGCAAAAAATCGTCATATCGCAGTGTAAATAACGCAATGAATGTTGTTGAACTGTCAAAATGAATGGGATTGCCATTGTAAGTGTGTTACGCAATAAGCCTACCCGATGCTTATTGCTGGTCACTTTTTAGACATGTGTTAATGAATGAAAAAAAAGGAATGATACAAAATTGACATAAAAATGCCTCCTCAAAATATGTATGGACATTGAAACAAATACTACATAAACTCTAGAATGTTTTTTAATGTGTAGACCCCACCTACGCAGTCGTAGACCCCACCTACGCAGTCGTAGACCTCACCTACGCAGCAGTAGCGCCTTCCAAACTCCGCCGCTACGCCGTAGCATGGCGCGTAGCGAAGCGTAGGATGAAATTGAAAACGTAACTTATTTTTTATTACTATCAATAGGCTAACTTTCGATCACTTATTATTTTACTATACAGTTATTCTTATAGCGAAGTGGTGCCTTAGAACAAATTCTACCTTTAATAGTTTGTGTTTGTTTAATAGTGGATGGGTGACCATCTTCACATACCAAGACCCCTCCGTGCCTCGGAAAGCACGTAAAGCCGTAGGTCCCGGCTGTCATTTGTGGATCTTTGACAGTCGTTACGGGTCGTCAGAAGCCCGAAAGTCTGACAACCAGTCTTAACAAGGGGTATCGTATTACTCAGTATCTGAGTTGTGGAGGTCAGATAGGCAGTCGCTCCATGTAAAATACTGGTAGTCAGCTGCACCCGGTTAGACTGGAAGCCGACCCCAACATAGTTGGGAAAAGGCTGGTTACCTATACACCATTACCATAAACCATTTCCATCCTATTTAGTCACTCACCTTTAACCAAGCTAAAAGTGTAGTTAGGTACTTCACCATAAATAAAAATTGCGTGGTTAAACGCAATTACATACTCAACACAGCTTTCATGTTAATTAATTAGTAAAATCGTAATAAAAAGTGTAAAAATCTGGCGTAGTAGATTTTTATGCTTGAAACTCATTTCAGTAATTACATTTTTTACTGTAAGCTTACTCTTTGCAACAAAGGTTGTGTAATTATGGACTGATTTTACCAACGCCAGATAACTTTTATTCGAGGAATAAAATTGACGTCTGTTAGTTTTTGTATGGAAGAATTGTCAAAATTATTCCTCTGATAAAATTATCTGGCGTTGGAAAAATCAGCCCTTTGAACAAAGAATTTTGTGGATTCAGATATTTAATGATAAATAATAAATGATTTTAATTCAGTAAGAAGGTTTGTACAAACACTTTTATAAGTCAATCATATCATAACTAGAAAACATTAAAACTATATGAGGTCATCGCTTCCCTTCTGACTACTCTGAGAAGAAAGGCCAAAACAAACTCAGAGGTCACAAAAGTGTTTTAAAGTCCAGAAATAATCTTGGTCACATCATTTACAGACCATATATATTAATGTCTGAAAAGGTCTTTTGAGGATACAACCACACAGATTGAGTGGACCTGACCAGTCAGTACACACACTTGTCAGTAATCGTACAGCTCAACTCAAAACTTAATGAGCTCAATGATTCGACCAACAATTTATAGGTACCAAAGAAATGACCTTTAATAAATTACTTTTGAACTACGCTTGAATGCGGTCAAAGAGAAATTAATAAAATAAAATTATGAACGAAGCTGGGTGGGTGAATTCTGATGATTTATTTGTTTACATATGATTGATTAATCTTTCAAAGTCAACCTTTGCAAAATTAAAGGGTACAGACCTCTCTCAAAAATTAATACTTACTGTCTGTTCACAGTTATTTTACCTCTGACAGCGGCCACCTAAATAAACCTTACAGAAACATGAATAAATATCACAATGGTTTTGACAGACATGACAGTGACAGCAAGCCAACAGCAACCTTATTCGAATGAAAATAAAACTCACTGTGATTTGGACAGTGATGCGAAATCAGAGGTAAAATAACTCTAAAAACTGTAGTAGGCGTTCAGCTTTTGATCTGAGGGGCAATTCTCGTAATTTTAAGAACGTTCACAGTCTGATCTCAGTCTCAATCTGCCAAAAAATACGTCTAATTTCCCTACATTTTGACAAGTTTTTGACATTTGTTTGTCGCCGAGATGAGACTGCGACAAGATTTTGAACGTTTTAAATTACGAGAATTGGCCTTCAGTTCTTCGCTCCTAAGCTAGGTATACACGCAGTGACTTTAGTCACCGGTGACTTGCTGACGATTTCATAATCTCACGTTCTCACGCAGATTTTGACATCGCTAGCGACAAAGCGGCTGTCAAAATTTATGTGTGGACGTGACTTTCGTGCTCAAATACACGAGCAGCACGTTGCCAACGTCAGAGGCAACTGCAGACGTTGACGCGTCGGCTAGTGTCGTCGACGCGTCTACGGCTGCCGCCAACGAGTGTCGCCGGCTGCAGTTGCCTGTGCCGTTAGCAACGTGCTGCTTGTGTAAATACACAATAAGTCACTGCGTGGATACCTAGCATTTGAGAAGACTTCACAAGATGTCGAAAACTCAGAACCCAAGAATAAATCCTAGAAAAGTAAGAAACCCTACAAAGGAAGTGCAAATAGAAACATGTTTGTTATCTGTTTCTGATTGTCTCTGCTTTATAATCTATATTGTCAAAAAAATAAAACGTCAAATTAGATTTCCCTTCTGAGCAAAGACTACAATATGTATAGGGACCTTCTGAGACTGATCGGATCTTGACATTGGATCTTGAATATTTTGAAAATAACTTAAATAGAGCCTGGCATCGAGCAAAGTTCCGAGCTGTGTGGCCTCGGACTGAAATATTTCTAAACCCCCTTTTTTCAGCATAGCAGAATGTGTACAAGTGTGCCTCTTAGAGCTCTCAGACTTTTAGTGTTTGCTTATAAATCCTGATGCCGCCCTTGTGGAGACGTAGTCCTGTGGACTGTTTCGGATACCCTTACAAATGCTGCCACTGCATCCCTTTGAGGGCGGCCGCCATACTTGTATGTGTTGTCTCATTCGTAAGTGTTTCCAACCTTGTTATTCTTATGGCAAAACAAGTGGCGAAACGTCTGTATTAAACCGGCCAAGTGTATTTCAGACTGGTACACTAGGGTTTCCTTACCAGTAAAACTGTTATAGATAAACTTGAGAGCAGTCGTGGTGATAACGGCCGCGACTTACGAAATGTAGGTCGTACGGTTTGAACCCAGACAGGCGGTTTACTTTGTGTAAATTATTTCATCAGCACTGCTCTAAAAACGTGAAGGAAAACATCGTGAGGAAATGTCCTAGAACCAAACATTCAAAGACATGTGACATCTACCAACCAGCACTTTGGTTAGACTGGAAACTGACCCCAACATAGTTGGGCAAAGGCTAGGCAGCTGATATTCGTTTAAACGTGGGATGAAACAAAATTAACCTTTACTCGAGTGAACCATTCACTCGAGTGGAGTTTCTGATATTGGCCTAAAGCTATGGTTTCGTAGAAAATCGGTGACCACCCACATAGCGTCCGCAATTTTCCGGTGAATGACGTCACTGAAAGGTTGTGTATGAAAGTAAGTTGGTGTGTTTTCCTAGAGAGCTTTTTGACACCGTCAAAACAAACCCCGCTGCCCAAAGATTTAAATCGCTAGATTTGCCCTTCGTAGTGAGCTCACACATTATTATATAGCGTTTCCATGACAATCAAGTCAAGTCATAGTCGTCATTGTGTGTCAGAGGTGCCAGAATGAAATAGATACGAGTATATGAGTGGCAATTCTCGAAATTTAAGCGATTTCAATCTTTCATCATACTCTTCTTCTTTTTCTTTTTTTTCTGTCATCATTTTCATGACAGCCGTTAACTACGGCTGTTCTGTGGTTACTGCTTTTCTAGGAAACCGTACCTATTTCAGAATGGGTACCTAGAATACTATGATAAAAGCTGTGAAAAAGGTTGTATCGGAAGCTATTCTTTATGAGGCACTAAAGTTATTTTTCCAAAATCACACCAATTGAAATACAATATTTTACAATGACACAGGTTTTTCTTTCAACTGTAACTAATCCCACCCTCCTTTTTAGAAAAATCGTATACTTTTATAATGTTTGTAAATATGTGAGCACCATGTGTCTATCACATGAATCTACCTTTTTGGAAGGTGGGGGACTTTATCAATTTTATTGTAAATTTCGACGTTCAAAAGTGCCTTTTATGTGCCTATTTGAAATATGTGCCTTTTATGTGTCTTAAAATAACATGGTTAATCTCTCAACGAATGATATTATGCATACAAACTTACATTTGCAGTTGGATAGTATGGGAGAACATGCTTTTCAACTGCAAAGTTGAGTTTGTCCTTCAATCCGGAGTTAGAAATTCGAGCAGCCGAGCACAGCTTTGAGACGGAAGCCTCAGGGCACGAGTCCTACTCGTAATTGTCCGGTTTTTTGTTCTTATTCCAATAAACTCATTATTTTTCTTTCTTCTTTGATAAAATTAATATAATATCTGTCCGCAGCTGTGGGTTATAGTCGAACTGTCGCGATCAGAGACATACATACATTCAATATTTGAAGGTGCCGACGCCCTCATTCTTACAATTGCTTGGGTACTGCATTTATTTGTGGTCGTCCTCTTCTTAATCGCTTGTGGTGTACTAATGCTTGGGATTATTGCTGTAAGTAAATGAGATCTTCTTGGTTCATATGATTAGCCTTGTAGCTAGGTATCTACAACGCCACATGCGAACGTCGGGTCATACTGATGTCACGCAAAATCCTGCATCTCGCAAGCAGAGTTTACCGCGCAACTAGCATATGTACAACGGCCTGAAATTAATCATCGGGCAGTTCTCCGTCAGACACAGCACCCATCTGATCGGAGGATCCTCCCTTTTCTATGGTGGTTGAGTGAACTTTCCACCCTGTTCCTCATACTTCTATAGCTTGTCTATTTTATACTAGCTGCGCGCCGCGGTTTCACCCGCATAAGTCTTGATCCCGTAAGAATATTGGGATAAAAGTATGCTTTGTTTTAATCCAGGTCACGGTCTACCTATCTGCCAAATTTCACCTAAATCCGCCGTTTTAGCGTCAAAGCGTAAAAAGCAAACATACAAATATTGTAAAAGTAGATTATTTTCAAAAACTATCTGCCTTATGTGCTTGGGGAGGCAGGCCTACGCCCAGCTGTACACGTCTTTTGGCTGAAATGATGTCCTGCTTTTGTTTTTTAGCAAAGGAGTGTTCCCATCCACGTCTACGTCTGGACTGCATTTATATTCAACTGCATTTGTATAGTGACGACAATCGTCTCTATTACTGTTGCAGTAATAAACACTGGGAAATTACCTAAGAGGACGATTATGAAACTAGTGATTGCTGTTATATGGTATACGCGTAAGTTTGACTATGGTTTTTTTTATCGCTCGATGGAGCAGTATTTTTTCTTCGATCCCTCTGGTGGCCATGCCTAGGAAAGCACGTCAGTGCTTATATATGTTGCAGATCATATACCAAGACCCTCCGTGACTCGGAAACAGGTAGGCAGTGCTGCATCCGGTTAGACTGGAAGCCGACCCCAACATAGTTGAGAAAAGGCTTGGCAGATGATGATGTGTGATAACTAAATAGGGTAGTTTCCTGGTTAAAAAAATAATAATTATATTTAGTCCGTCAGTTAGATTATCGAAAAATATTGGAGACGTATTTTTTCTTTTGTCAATCAAACAAAAAATTACAAAGATAAAGCGCGTCTAAATTTGGGAGTGGGGGCTCGTGACGTCACTTGCTTGCAAAAGTGTCGCAAGCAAGTGACGTCACGCGGAACTTTAATGGGCGAAATCTTCATAATTTTTTATATAATTGACAAAAGAAAAAATACGGTTTCAATATTTTTTGATAATCTAACTGACGGACTAATTATATTTTTTTAGAAAAATAGCCTATTGTCTAATGTTTCTTTGTTCACAGTATACTTCTACTTCATAAGTATTGTGAACAGTTATAAGGCTCGGATAGTGGTCGACTATCATTTCTACTTTACGTAAATAAATATCTAAAGTTATGATAATTATGAGTTTTATTTCTTTAACAGAACTCGCTTATAACAAAATAGCATCTTCCCACGACTTCGTCAGCGTGAAATTATTGTTCCCTTGACCCACCCCATCGCATCGCATCGCCTGCTTACTTGATTTTTGCTTAACGTTCCTTCTTACTTTTTTTCCTTTTGGTCGGCTCCTTAGAGTCCTAGCGTGATGTTAAATCATAACCTTCCACAAGAATTGAGTTATCAAATGCAAAACTAATTTTTCAAATGCGGTTGGGACTTCCAGAGATCAATGCGTTCAAACAAACAAACTCTTCAGCTTTACATATGATACACTAGCTGCGTCCCCATGGTTTCACCCGCTTAAGTTTCGATTCCGTAAGAATATCGGGATAAAAAGTATTCTATTTGTTAATCCTGGTTATAAACCACCTGTATGCCAAATTTCATCCAAATCCGTTCAGTCGTTTTTGCGTGAAAGAGTAACAAACATCCATCCATCCATCCATACAAACTTTCACGTTTATAATATTAGTAGGATATATATGAACTGCCCCGTTGATCTCGTGGTCGTAAGCATGACCACTGAACATGGGGCCTTGGGGTCGATTTCTGATTCAGGCATAGTGTTATTGGGTTTCCGATTAGGAATTTACCAGAAGCAGCCCAGAGTTTGGAAGTTCCACACACGTGCCACGGAAAGCACGTAAAGCCGTTGGTCCCGCGCCTTCCCGGTCGTGTCAGATTACCGTCCCATCGGAGTATGAGAGTAAAGGAACATAGAGTGCCCCTGTGTGCGCAAACACTTGTTCACTTTAATATCTCCTGTGTACTTTGTTAATCTCCGCTGAGATTGGCTGCCGCTCGCTGCTGAAATTTGGCCGGGAGGATATTATAACCAACTAGCTTCTGCCCGCGACTTCGTACGCGGATCCAGTCCCTTTCTCGTTCCGATAGGAATTTCGGCAAGAGTTTGAACTGTGCGTCGATATGTCAGACAATAAATCAATCAAAACCGATGAAGGATTTCGATTAAGTTTGGTATAACTTAGATTGAGTGTTGTAGACTGGGTAGGTTATAACTTCATTAAAATACAAAGGTAGAATTATTTTCATTCCGAAATTATGAAGCGAAATTAATATCAATTAGTTAACATTACTATTCTAAAAAAAATCTTTATAAACTATACTTTTGGTTTTTCCGTCGGGTGCCAGAATATAAAGCCCGGAAGCGTTGCTAACCCTTGAGAAAGCAACATAAAGTTGGCCATCAGAAAAACAGCCGGTTCTCAAAATATCAGCCCCAGCAGCTTTCAGTTTCTGTCCCTGTGACTTGTTTATTGTCATGGCAAAGCATGTAGTCACAGGAAACTGTGTGCGTTTAAATTGAAAGGGGAGATTCTTGGCGATGAGTGGTATGCGTGGTAAGAACACAGTCTCACCGGCACCACTCCCAGTGAGGATTACAGCTACAATAATATTGCGTTGTAAAACCTCAACTATAAGTCGGGTTCCATTACACAGTTTCGGCGGTGTCAAATTTCGCATCAGCATTATCGGAACACCAACTTTGAGTCTTATTTTATGAGCAGGGAGACCACTCGCTGTGAGTGAATTGAGGAACTCAACTGGGTAATTGGTGGCGTCGTCCTGATTGACTACGTTATCAAAAGAAGTGTAAACGACTTCATCTCCAATAATTTCCCCCAATTTTTTTTCATTTATTGATGCAGCTTGTTCGTTTTTTGGGGTCGATATAACGCGTTCACATAACCACGAATTTTCATGGTTTCTTATGCTCTGAATCTCCCCAAATACTGATTGTATAAGTTCCTCTTCGGAGGCAACAACTTTTCCAAGTATATCAGGAACAGTCACCAGACCTGAGCAGGAAGGAGACCTTCTCCAACTTTTAATAATATTTCTGAAAACTCTTGGGCATGTGAATTACCACCAAGCTGGGCTTATTCTCATTTTTATTGTTAATCTTAGCTTTTGTATGTGAGGCCATAGATACGAATGTTTTAATGAGGCGTTAATCTCATCTGTATAAAGTGATTTTCACATCAAATGTTCCTGATCCTTGATTTTTATTATCTCGGCGGAAAATACTCATCAGACCAAACAAATTTTGTTAAAATTTAATGTCTGTATATGCCATAGTTTAGCTGTGCTCTCCAAGTTCCACATCAGATGTTTCAATCTTCGAATTTTATTCTCCCAGCAAAAAATACTCATCAGACTGAACAACTTTTGCAAAATGTCATTCCTATATATGTTATGGTTTAGCTGTCCTCTTAGAGTTCCACATCAGATGTTCCAATCTTCGAGATTTATTCTCGCAGTACAAAATGCTCATCAGACTGAATAACTTTTACTAAGATGTCAAACCTATATATATTATAGTTTAGCTGTGCTCTAAGAGTTCCACATCAGGTGTTCCGGATCTTCAATTTTATTCTCGCAGCAGAAAATGCTCATCAGACGCAATTTTTTTTTAAGGCGCCATTTTTCTAACTCTTATAGTTTAGCTGGTCTGTTGCGGTTCTGCATCAGGTGTTCCAGTTTCCAAAATCAATTATAGCCTATATGTTGCCCAGGTTTAGTAGCTAGATAACAAAAAAAGTTTCATTCAAATCCGTCCAGTAGTTCCGGAGATTAGCGTGTATAAACAGACAAACAGACAAACAGATAAACAGACAAACAGACAGACTTTTTTTATTAGATTCGTGTTCTATTACTGTTTCTTAACCCCCCTCAATTATTCTTTTTTAAATATATTCAATGTACAGACACAACTTTTTTACATTCTTAAGTATAGATTATTTTCCGTCAAAAGTATCAATACTGAGTTTTAAGTTAATCGGACCGCGCATTCGATTTCTTCCACACAAACTTCAACACCCCTATAATCCCCTTTGAGGGGTAGTTTTGAAAAACTTATAATGATAAACTTTATTACTTACTTAGGCAAGTATTCTTGCCAAGTTTCAAGTTTATTAACTAAATGAATAAGATTTTTCATATAAACTGTATCCCCGCTTTTCACCCCTACAGGGGTGGAATTTAAAAAATTCGTTTGGGATGTATTCATAACTTGACTCAAAGATTATTTATACTAATTTTCGAATTCATCAAGCCAAGCATCATCATCCTCCCGTGTAAAATTAACTTCCCCTTTACAACCCGTTAGGGAAAGATTTTCGAAAAACCCTGATACATTTATTCTTTATTTTTGGTCTTAAGTATAAACACTGAGTTTCGAGTTAATCGGACCGCGCGTTCAAATTCTTCCACACAAACTTTAGCACCCCTATATCCTCTTTGAGGGGTAGTTTTGAAAAACTAATAATGATAAACTTTATTGCTTACTTAGGCGAGTATTCATGCCAATTTTCAAGATTATTAACCTAACGAATAAGATTTTTCATATAAACTGTATCCCCGCTTTTCACGCCCACAGGGGTGGAATTCTGAAAAAATCATTTGGGATGTGTTCATAACTTGACTCAAGGATTATTTATACCAATTTTCGAGTTAATCAAGCCACGTTGTAAAATCCTCCCCTGTAAAATTGACTACCCCTTTTCAGGCCGTCCGGGGTAGATTTTCGAAAAACCTTGATACACATTATCCTTTCCTTTCAATTTTAGGTATAAATACTGAGTTTCGATTAAATCGGACCTCGCGCTAAAATTCTTCCATACAAACTTTGAAACCCCCTAATCCCCTTTTAGGGGGTAGTTTATAAAAACAAAAAATGCCCAACTTCATAATTTACTTAGATAAGTATTCGTGCCAAGTTTCAAGTTTATTAACTCAAGGGATAAGATTTTTCATACAAACGAAATCCCCCCATTTCACCCTCTTAGGGGTGGAATTTCGAAAAACCCTTTCTTAGTGGATACCTACTCATCACGAAGAATACACCCTCCAAATTTCATGTCTCTAGGACCAGCGGTTTAGGCTGTGCGTTGATGTCTCAGTCAGTCAGTCAGTCAGTCAGTCAGTCAGTCAGTCAGGACTTTGAATTTTATATATATAGATATTAATTTTCGTTATCAACTTTCTATTGCCTGTACCGACAGTGTTCAGAAGTATGCTCGCCCCACATTAAATGGGACTTAGCTATAGGTACATTATCATCAGCCTATAGCAGTCCACTGCTGGACATAAGCCTCTCCTATTGCACGCCATTCAACTCGATTTTAAGCAACTCTCGTCCAACTGCTACCAGCCATCCTGCGAAGATCGTCGCTCCACCTAGCCTGAGGGCGTCCCACCTTACGCTATGGGTATACGTCTGTTTAACCCTTTGAGGAAATACAGGTGTGATTTATACAGGGTGGCAGGGAAACGCTTCCGAAAACGAAGACAGGTGATAGGGCTACTGATTCTCGATACGATACCATCAAAAAATTAGAAAAAAAAATGAACAATTTTACCTATTTTTTTTAGCATTTTTCGTACACTATACTGTGAGAACAGTTAAATTAAACCATTATTTGCTATTAAACACATTTTTTTTCTTTACAACTCTAACAAGCAATGTATTCGTAAATAAATATCATCTGACGCTTGCGCGTGACCTCAAGTTCAAAGTGCGCGCGCGCTCGCCGACAGCTGTGCGGCTGACGACCCCAAGTCCACGTGACGTGCGATGCGACGCGCCGCCAAAATAAAAAGGAAGAAACATTACAGAGGCGTCAACAGTTTTAAATTGAAGCAATGTGTCGTGTATTTACTAAGTTTTGTATGTAAGTCGATAATCGATAGTGAATGAAATAAAGTAAAAGATCGCGTGTACAGTTTGAAGCAACTAGCGCGCGTGATTCAATTGAATTTGAACTTTATGTCAATGCAATTAGAGTGACACGACGCGCGCTCATTTATTACAATAACTGTATCCTTCATTTAGTAAGTAAACCCAATCAATTAAAAGTGGATAATCAAATTAATTTAATCTAATAAACCCGTTAAATCTTATTTTAAAGTTAGAAAATGAAAACAGTTTGTACCTAATAAAGCATAAGTATCTACAATTTCCTAACAATTAAAATTAATTGTTTTCTGATTTCATAATTATTCTTTTAACATTTTCTCCTCTGTAATTTGTAGATCTTTGCACATCAAAAGACACCGCTATCTGACTCGTCGTCGCCGCGCCGACGGCAGCGCGCGGCGGTACCTTTTGTCGGCCGGCATCGCATGCAGGCGGCATGTTTGATCTTCATAGTACTTCTTCAGTATTCTAGTTACTTAGTTAGTTCCTTTCCGACTCGGTTCGTGAGCGAACGTGCGTTAATCGATCGATAGCCATTGAATCGTATTATTACTGTTTTGTTAGTTTTGTGTTTAGTTATTATTGTTACGTTTTTAGTGCTGTTTTATTGTTTTTTAGTAATATTTTTTTGTTGTTTTTAACAATGCCTGAGACATACGTGTACAGTGCTCGTGAATACGGCAACATGTTGATGTGTTTAGGAGAAGCCCGTGGCGCGCGTCTCACTGAGATTTTTGATGACTGCTGGATCGGAAAGCTAGGGCCGCACGCCTGGCCAGCTCGTTCACCCGACTTAACACATTTGGACTTCTTTTTGTGGGGGTATGTGAAAGAAAGAGCGTTTGATCGGGAATGTGACAGTGCTGATGGAATGCGGGGCAGAATAGTGAGCGTGTTTAATAAACTACGTGCAGAAGTGTTGAGGATCCTACACTAATGCCTCGTGTTCACGGCTCGACACAGGGACGGGCCTAGCTACCTATGTATTGAAATGTATGGACCGCAGTTCGAGCCAAACCTCATAAGATCGCAAAAACAGGTACGTAAAATGCCTCTGTCAACTTTAATGTTTAAAAGTGGGCTACGAATGCGATTAAAATTCAAAATTTTGTGAAGTGTTGTAGGTGTAGGGATTTTGAAAGTGGTGTTTGTAAATTTCGTATAAATCCCGTGACGGCCGTACGGAGCGCTCGGCGCACGCGACGCGAGAAGCGCGGTGCGTGTCAGTGACCTCACGTTTTGTACGGTTTCCATTGCGTGTTTGCGAAATATGAAGTCTTGAAAATAATCAATTTCAGGCGAAAGGTTAGTGGTATCCGTTTGCATAAAGGTTGTATATAATCTACGTTCTGGCTTCGGAAGCGTTCTCCTAACACCCTGTATGTTATAAACACTCGCACTGGCCCCGCGTAGTGGATTACGGCCCACTCCCTCTCGCTGAGAGGAGGCCTGTGTCCCATTTTGGCGATGAAGGTCAGAGTCCAAGTCGGTCAGATTCCACCCAGTAGTGGGAACATTTTAGGCAGATTATGCAACAGCCTGCAGCGGAACATTGCTGTCGTAATATTCCAAGATATCGAACTGTGTTCTTTGAGGCGGCAACTGTCTTTCTTCGAAACCTGTTTATGTTTTCAGGGGAAACCTGAAAACAAAAGCAGGGGCCTACGTTTCAATAAAATCTAAAAATGTAAAAATGAGACACCTATTTTGAGTCTACCTATTTTTGGCAGAAAGCCGAAATAAATTGGATCAGTAAGATTACAATTCCCTAGATCAGAATCACTAGTATAGCTAAGCCTTTTAGACATGGCGCACACTATGCAACATGCGACAGCTCGGCGACTAGACGCAACGAGAAGCTGCGGCCGACAATTTTCATATATTTTGTTTGTAATTTTACACACACTTGGCGTCAAGTTGCAGAGTCGCTAGTTCACAATAAAAGGTTAGAGGGGTCATACGCTCTAGACACTTGTCGCAGCGACTAGACGCATGGTGCTCGCGCACACCCGAGGATACTCAGATGCGCTTCGCCTTCACATGATAAGCACTAAGGCAAGTGCAAATAGATGCTCCATATTTACTCACAAGATGAACAACACGACCGTCTCTCTCTAATACCCAATACTTTAACATAAAAAAACATCAGGGCTGTATTATATCCCGTACGGTTAAGCAGAGATGCACCTGTAGTACATCCAAACTTTGCCATTTACATAATGTTTAAGTCCCATTTAGTAGGGGGCGAGCATATTGCCATCAACCGTGCTCAACGAAAATGATTGCTTCCTGAAAGACGTCTGTCGTAACGACAAGTCGCAGACGCATACGACAACTCTGTGTCTTGTCGCTGCGACTAGACGCAGACGTAAACGACAACTCTGTGTTTTGTTGCAGCGGCTAGACGCAGGTGCAAACGACACCTCTGTGTCTTATTGCAGCGGCTAGACGCAGATGCAAACGACAACTCTGTGTCTTATTGCAGCGGCTAGACGCTAATGCAAACGACAACTCTGTGTCTTATTGCAGCGGCTAGACGCAGATGCAAACGACAACTCTGTGTCTTATTGCAGTGGCTAGATGCAGATGCGAACTACAACTCTGTGTCTTGATGCAGCGGCTAGACGCAGATGTAAACGACAACTCTGTGTCTTATTGCAGCGGCTAGACGCAGATGCAAACGACAACTCTGTGTCTTGATGCAGCGGCTAGACGCAGATGTAAACGACAACTTTGTGTCTTATTGCAGCGGCTAGATGCAGATGCAAACGACAACTCTGTGTCTTGATGCAGCGGCTAGACGCATATGTAAACGACAACTCTGTGTCTTGTTGCAGCGGCTAGACGCAGATGCAAATGACAACTCTGTGTCTTGTTGCAGCGGCTAGACGCAGATGCAAACGACAACTCTGTGTCTTGATGCAGCGGCTAGACGCAGATGTAAACGACAACTCTGTGTCTTATTGCAGCGGCTAGATGCAGATGCAAACGACAACTCTGTGTCTTGATGCAGCGGCTAGACGCAGATGTAAACGACAACTCTGTGTCTTGTTGCAGCGGCTAGACGCAGATGCAAATGACAACTCTGTGTCTTGTTGCAGCGGCTAGACGCAGAGTGCGTTGGCACTTATTCTTTACAACAAATCAGTGGCTTAAATGCCTATAACATTCCCACATACACACCCAAAAACCTAAATATACAAACCCAACATATGTATTTCAATCTACCCACATTTACGGAGTGACATGGAAAAACTTTCACCCTCTACAATATATCTTACTTATTCAGGTTGTTCTCTAAGAAGGCGTTCGTTGTACTCGAAGTACTTTAAGCTGCCTACGCTGACTACTAAGTATTTACTTAAGGTGCTTGACATTTGATTAAGTCCTACTTAACGTGTAGACTCCTTTTGAATCTTGATTATATTGTATTACAGGTCGTCACACGTTTTGTTTTTTGTAAATACATTATGTATGGTTGTACTTAAATATAATATGTGTACTGTCAGAATTGAAAGTCTGTTATCGTTTATTTATTGTTGATTTATTTAAACTTTTCGCACAAAAAGGTACAAAGGCGGACTCAATGCCTTAGGCATTCTCTACCAGTCAATCAAGGGTGGTGAAGAGATTAGATGGCAGGTGCTTTGGTTGAGAGGGACAATGATAAAAAACTTAAAACTATGTATATAAATAGGTTTTATACACATACATACTATTACTATAATATATATATACAAAATCAAGGAAGACAGGTGTTAAGATGACTCTACGCTATTTTTTAAATTTGTTCACTGCTGCTCTGTTATCGTTCACTGTATTAAATTAAAACTGAGCACAATAGTTAAAAAACTGACCAAGTGCGAGTCGGACTCGTTCACGAAGGTTGCCGTGCACCATATACCGAACAATGTTTTATTAAATTATTTTATATGGCTGTATTACTGTATTATAAAAAAAAATAATTTCATGTAAGGTATAAATTTTTTACTTAATTTTATTTTTATTATTTGTTGCTATAACGGTCATATTGGTACACACTCTATGAAAATTTCACGTGCTTAACAATAGGTAATCACTTGGAATTTGGGCTCAAAATCAAAATCAAAAGTCATTTATTCAAATTAGGCTGAGAATCAGCACTTTTTGAACGTCAAAATTACAAAAGACAGTCCCCCAAAAACGCCCGCCCTTCACCACTTCCTAGTGCTATCGCTGGGAAGAAGAAGTGGCGCAACAAACTCCCCAGCAGCACAGCTGTCTGTTCGATTTAAAAAAATACCTGATTGTATACAATACTAGGTGCTTATGTTCGGTAATTAACATTACAAAACCAGAACATAAAATTTAATTATTTGCCATAATATGTCAGCTAGCCACGCCAATATACCAACAAATATAATAAAAACTATACGTACTCAAGCTAAAAAATAATTAATTAAAATGTTAATAAAAAAACTTACTACCCAAATAAAAGCCTCCAGGCATAAAGGGCGTGACAGCTTACACATTTATGCATTGCTGGGTTCTAAGACCTGGCAGTAAGCTAATTCTGGAGAAGGAACATAAACATTGTCTTGCGTTAAACTAGGGTGACCAACTATTCTTATCGTCTAAGTAGTCGTTGATGGAATAGTATGCCTTTGAACAAAGGTTGGATTTTAGTTGAGCTTTAAACGCATTATAAGGCAAGTCTAGAAAAGAAAAGGGTATCTTGTTATAAAAGGTTATACCAAGCCCAACAAATGAATTATGAACCTTATGAAGCCGGTGAAAGGGGGCACGTAGTTTGTCCTTATTTCTAGTGTTAACACTGTGAATATCACTATTTTTAGTGTACAAGTGTAAATTTTGCCTAATATATAAAATGTTGGCAAGGATGAATTGTGATGCAACCGTGAGAATACCAATATCTTTAAAGAAATCTCTTAGAGAAACTCTGGCACCTAGCTGGTAAATTGCTCGAACAGCTCGCTTTTGAAGGACAAATATATTTTGTATATCAGCGGCTTTGCCCCACAGCAGAATACCGTAGGACATAACGCTGTGAAAATAACTAAAATAGACTAAACGAGCTGTATCAACGTCAGTGTATTGTCTTACTTTCCTGACGGCTGTATCTGTGACAGACAGACGGACGGACGAATGGACAGCAGAGCCTTACTAGTAGGTTATCGTTGGTAGCCTTTGGGTACGGAACCCTAAAAATGGAAAATATGTACTGGTAATTAAAATATTGAAACCAGAGCCATATTTAATATAACTCACTTTTACCTTGGCCAGAGGCTAAGCATTGTCATACAAAATGGCGATGCCGCCAGTCTCTTAGGTTCAATCAGTCGACAGCAATGCGGATTAATTTTTGGACGCCTTATTTTAGTTTTAGTTAGTTTAGGATATTATATTTACTTTAATTTTAATATTTTGTTAGTTAAATCATTTAAAAAAGTTTATATAATTTTGTTATATTTTTATTTATTTATTTATAAGTTTATCCAGTGTATATGTTTTTTATTTTAAACATTTAATTCGGAATATATTATACCAGAATTAAAAAAATAAATAAAGTTTGATATATTTATCAAAAAATGACCAAATTGCCACATTTTCAATAATAAAGCGAAATGTATGTCAAACTGTCGACAATATGACATGTTGGATGCTAGCCTGACACCTGTCAGTTATATTAAATAGAAATAACTAAATACAATATTTAATCTATTCTATATGCCCCAGATATACGAATAATTTTGTTTCAATTTAGATTTTACATCGACTTTCACTGCTGACCTTACTGCGAACGGCGTTCCACGACAGCGTAGCTGGCGTAGCGACTTCGTAGCATCGGCTACGGCTTAGCCAATTCGTGGCACTATTCATTATTTACATATTAAAGTTTACAATAATAGTAATCCCACATACATTCTTCTATTAATAAATTATACAAGCTGTTGTTTTGCATCCTCATCAAAATTTCAGGAGGCTATTATGAAAAATATAAATAATCAAAAAATAAAATTACGATCCCTTCACCCCCCTGGTACTTATTGAATACATACTTGTTTTTTTAGTTATTTAAGTTTGACAGTATTTCAGAATACACCACTTTCAAAGAACAGAATCGCGTTATGGTATCGTATAATCGGCCGCATTTTTATGTGT
Source organism: Apamea crenata (assembly GCA_949629185.1). Classification (NCBI taxonomy): domain Eukaryota; kingdom Metazoa; phylum Arthropoda; class Insecta; order Lepidoptera; family Noctuidae; genus Apamea; species Apamea crenata. Next base: position 11,765,694 of record OX451375.1, on the reverse strand, counting down.
GTGTAAAAGGCCAGTTACAGTACGTTCTCACACAGGCCACGTTTTAAAATGCGTGTCCCACTTTCGAAAACTAGAAAAAAAAAAATACCTACTTATATTTTATTATTGATTCGTGTCGAGAATCAGTACGAGTAGCGTGATTACCTCCATGAATTTGACGAAGATGCAAAACGACACCTTGTATGTGAAGTATTATTGTCTGGCATCAAGGGATGGTTGTATTCTATATTTAGAAGAAGTGAGTAGATCAGGCACGTATAACATTTCTTTTGTAGATACATACTTACATACAAAAACTCACACTTTCTTCCTGTGGGGGTAAGTAGAAACCAGAGAACACCAGCTTCTATGATCCTTTTTTTTTTTTTTTGGGTGGGAAATCATCAAATAACGTCTCCCGCTCTGGGCTGAGCGGAAGGGCGTGTCAGACTTTTACTGACTAAAACCCACCCGTGATCCTTCAGTTGCCTGTGCCAGGGGCCACGGTATCTCTTTCGAACCACTCGCGGCCCTGGCAGGCATCGGCCCTATCGGACCTCGTCAGTTCATGCTGACATCTCTTTCAGGCGCGGGTGGAACACAACGCAACTGGTCTGGTCCTTACCGGGCGACGAGCTGCCCATTGCTCGCCGCCCGCAAGCCCGCGCCTACGGTGGCCGGGAGTCGGCTGTTGACTCCCGTCCAGGGCGTCTCCTGCGGCGACTAGGGGCGTGAGGGCGCAGTGATTGCCTCTCCCTTACGCGCTCCACCTCCTCCTTCGCGAGCATTACTGCTTCGCAGAAGGAGAGAAGGAGGTGACTCCTGAGGTACGGAGCGAAAGTGCATGGGAGGAGGCCTCCCATGCACTATCGCTCCGTACCATGGCCTGGACCAGGGACGGACGCGAGAGATCGCCGCCGCCGATCGCCGCCACGAGGATACGGTGGTGCTCCGCCCAAGCCAGGCAGACCTCCACGGTATGCTCCACCGTGTCCTCCGGGCGATCCACACAGTGGTGACACCCTAGCGTTTCCTCCCGCTTTATCCTGAACAGGAACCTCCCGAAAGCTGCTATGATCCTAACATACTCTTTTTGCTTACTTTATGTTTATTCCTTTTTTGTAAGCTTATCCTGTCTCACTGCTGGGCAAAGGCCTCCCCAAATCTTTCCAGGAACTCTTCTCCCGTGTCACCTCGAACCAGCCAGGATCCCTTTTAATTCCTGAAAATAATTGAATCATAAACAGGCTTCGAAGAAAGACAGTTGCCGCCTCAAAGAACACAGTTCGATATCTTGAGACAATACGACAGCAATATTCCGCTGCAGGCTGTCGGGAAGTTGTTTTTAATATTATGGCTCATATTTTCAGCGTACGCGGGTTGTGGAGGTCAGATAGGCAGTCGCTCCATGTAAAATACTGGTATTTAGTTGCATCTGGTTAGACTGGAAGCCGACCCTAACATAGTTGGGAAAAGGCTAGGCAAATGTTGATCTTACAATAAGGTTCCTGTTGATTGCTGCCACCGACAACTCTGTCACAGTGACCTATTCTCGTTAATATGTCTATGGTTGCTATAAGATATCTGCAGCTGTCAGAGGTGAAATAACTGAGGAAGGACTGAAGAAAAAATAAAAATCATATTAAAATAAAAACAATTCTAATTAACTTGGCTTCTTCAATGGAAAACAGTATCCCCATATACACGATACTTGTAACTGTTCACCACACTTATGTAATAGAAGAACACTGTGGACAAATAAACAAGGAATTCAGTTATTTGACATTTATACATATAGGGGTTTATTCATAAACGATGACTAAAGTTAAGTAACGCTTAAACGTCAAAAATGTATGGTTAAACAGTCGCTAATCACTGCTTAACTTTAAGCAACGTTTATGAATAAAGCGGATAGACTGCCGACCTATTTCGGTCTTGGTGGCCAATCTAAACGGAGATTAACCAGGTATGCAGGAGATATTATAGTGCACAAGTGTATGCGGAAAAACAGGCGCACTCTCTGTTCCTTTACTCTCATAGTCCGATGGGACGGCAATCCGACACGACCGGGGAGAGATCAGGCGCAGGACCAACGGCTTTACGTGATTTCCGAGGCACGGGGGTATTAAACCGTCAACTTCCAAACTCCAGACCGTTACTAAGAAATTCCTAATGGAAAACCGAACAATACTCCGTCCGACCTGGGAATAGATCCCAGGACCCCACGCTCAGCAGTCGCGCTTGCAACCACGAGACCAACGAGAATATAATATAATATGAAAAAAAAAAAAAAAATGTATGTAAGTAGTTTATCAGCCATCTTGTTACCATAACACAAGCATTAGGTTGCTTAGCTTGGGACAAATGGTGCTGTGTGAAATGTCCAGGGATATTATTATTATTAATATTCTCTATTACGTACACCATATAAATTACAGACAAAATAAAAGACATTTTACAAAGGGTGACTCAATGGGCGGTCTTATCGCTAAGAGCGATCTTTACGAGGCAGTTAAATAAAAAAAAAACGGTAAAAAATAAACGGTAAGATTTTAACTGATCCTCTAAAAACTTATTGAGCTACTAATGATGTACAGACGCCAACACAACAAGCTACTACAATCTGTCAAATTTCTTTAATAGATTTTCAACTTTATCGCTAAAGCATTAAGGTTCAATGTGGATTGGGAAAATTTGACAGTTTCGGGTAGCTTGACCTGCTGGCATCTGTACACTGCTGTCATAATTTTGATGACAGTCGTCACTGGGGCCGTTATTTGCGATCACGGCTTTATTAGAAAACGGCAGCTTTAGCCAGTGCGAGCTAGCGCACCTACTGTTTGATGTTTGAAAAAGTAAGCCCAAGTACCACGTGCACTTTTTAACGCGCTAGAGATGCGCTCCGGTGGATTCTCAACGCTCGGCTCAACGTCGAGAGTTGAAATTGCATTGCGCTCTAAAAAAATGTCACGTGTGAACGTGGGCTATTAAGGAACTCACAACTATGCCAAAGAACAGCCATTGTCAGCAGCGTAGCTATCTTCTTAGTCATCTTAGTCCTTGTGACTTGGGATGCAAGCGATATCAAGACTACCGCTATGCATATACAGTTGAATATCAATGCGACCCAGACATATACGTTGATGGCTTTGAATTTGTTCTGTAAATAATAATAATAAAGTTAGGTATATTTGAAGGCGCGTCCCTAGCGCCATCTAGTTGGATTATTTGGAAAACCTTATTTTGACATTGTGCGGACGAGAGTGGCTACGGGGGTGTCGCTCTAGCGGCACGTCAAGCAGCCATCTGACTCGTGCAGTTTTTGAAACGAACGGTGACGCACGACGGATCGCTTACGTCCTGAATCTTAATCTATTTTCTTCCGAGTTAAATTGTGATATTTTGTAAGTTAAATTGAGAGTCCTGAGGGGTAATTCTCGTAATTTTAAGAACGTTTACAGTCTGATCTCAGTCTCAATCTGTCAAAAATACCCCTAATTTCCCTACATTTTGACAGGTTTTTGACATTATGTTTGTCGCCGAGATGAGACTGCGACTAGATTTTATACGTTTTAAATTACGAGAATTGGCCTTCTGATCTCAGTCTCAATCTGTCAAAAAATTCCTCTAATTTCCCTAAATTTTTCACAAGTTTTTGACATTTGTTTGTCGCCGAGATGACACTCAGCGACTAGATTTTAAACGTTTTAAATTACGAGAATTGGCCTTCTGATCTCAGTCTCAATCTGTCAAAAAATACCTCTAATTTCCCTACATTTTTCACAAGTTTTTGACATTTGTTTGTCGCCGAGATGAGACTGCGACTAGATTTTTAACGTTTTGAAATACAAGAATTGACCTTCTGATTATGAGGCTGCTGATCGCAGACTTTGTCTACTTATTTCTAGAATACTTCGCACGATTACCCACTTTAAGCTGAGTGATTCTGATACAGACACCCACGTGCCTATATATAGTTCAAACTAGGATCAGATTACATGACAAGGTAATGTATAGTAGTATATACTTTTCGAATAATAAGAGGAATATTTGATGTTAGCTTTAATCCCACGGGAACGTGCTACCGGGTTAAAAAAATATTATATGTCCTATCGAGGTTTGCAGGACCAACATGGCCAGAGATTGCTCAAAGAGGTTTGGAAGGAAAAAGGGGTGGCATTTGCCCAGTAGTGGGACACAATATAGGCTAACAAAAAGAAAAATATCCTAACCCAGGTCATGGTCTAAGTGTGTGCCCAATTTCATCGAAATTCGTTCAACCGTTAAGTTTGAAAAGTTATAAACAGACAATCAGAGTTGCTTTCGCATTTATAATATTATTATGGATGGATAGTAATGACCTACAAAGCGCTGGGAGTCTTGGTTACGACTTGGTACACACCATAGAGAAATATTATATAGTCTTTGATACACACTAAGGAAACGTGGCACAAACGAGAGGTCTGTACTTAGCAGTAGGTGGAACAAGGCTGCCAATTATGACGATTAATGATATTTTGATAAGATAATACGGCGATAAGATGTACAACTTTTCATTTAACGTGCCCGTTTAAATGAAAATGAGCCCCGTCGCTCCAAAAAATTCCAATTCACATTGCGAAAACGCTCCAACATCGTTTCACAAAATTGTTTGCGTAAACAAAGACATTTTCTTTCAGGTCTTGAATGATTTGAATTTGAATACTTCAAATCCTTTTTCAAAATTTCATGGATAATCGCTCTTGGAAGTCCCCATGAGGCTGCCCTTCTCCGTATTGAAAGTCGTGCATTTTCACTATTTGAAATCGTATTTAAGAGCGTTGACAACGTACAGCATTTCCTACAAACTTTCAAGTCCTTGTTTTTCGAAATGCATGAACCGATTTTAATTAAACTTCCTACGCATAAGCGGGATATATACCTAGGTCTAAAAAGTTACTTGAGAATATTTTCGAAAAACAATGTTACATGTAAATTCGACCGATTTTAAATTTTCCATAGAAACAGAGATTTCCAATTATCTTTTTTTAAATAAGACATTTCGAAAATGTTCTTAACCAACTTTTTAGACCTATGTATCCTGCTTACGCGTTTGAAGTTTCATTAAAATCGGTTCATACCTTTCGAAGAACAAGGTCTTGAAAGTTTGTATGAAATGCCGTACGTTGTAAACGCTCTTAAAAACATAAATCTGCCGCCAGACACCATGTAGATTGCTATCTAAAACGGAAGGATAAAGTGTCTAAACAGACGATTTGCATTTGGACGGTATGGCAACAGCAAAATGGCAGTTTTGATGAAGTTATATTGCAGTTAACTGCATCGAAACTGCCAATTCACTGCCTCGCCAACTGCATGCCTGCGCTGGTACAAGTGGACTGCGCTGTCGGTTGGCAGCTCCGATATTATTGTAATAGAAAGGCGAACTGCAATGTTGCAGCTAGCGTGAAGTTCAAATACCAGTCTGTCTGTTGACACACACACAGGAAGGTCTGAATCCCAGCAGTGGAAATATTATTGGCTTATTTATTTATTTATCCTCACACTGGAACGCCATACAGCAATTACACCAATGGAGCAAAAAATCACTTCATGTGTTGCTTTCCATCCATCCTGTGCGCGGTGGACATCGAACGAGTGGCGATGGATCACGCACGCTCACGCAGCGTGCAAGTGCAGCATTTCTCCATAGCCCCCCATCACTCCTTCCATATTGTGCACATTCATTGCGAATTTTTGAAATTCAATGATTTTTCAAAGTAGGTAATAGGTAAAACGGGCTGGTGTCCGCAACTCCACGACAATGCGCGTATTTTGCGTACGTATTTTTCAAAGTAAATACATTAAAATTGAAAAAATAATGTAAATATATAACGTCAACATTGCTGTAAAACAATTCCTCTTTTCTAAAAGATAAGCTTTTCTGATACCAGAAAAATAACATGATAAATGATTTTATTTCTGTAAGCAGGTTTGTGCAAATAGTTCATACTCACCGCAATTATGCCAAGCATGAGCACACCACAGGACACCAAGTACGCAGTTATCACGAATATGTGGATCATTTTAGCGCATTTAAATAAGTTGTCTTTATCAGGGAATATTGCACCCATCGTTCTTTCTGATCGTGACAGCTCCACCAGGGCCCATACCTGAAAAAAATGGGATAACATTTAAGCAAAGATGGAAGTCGATGATAAATGGCAAGCGACATCGCGGCAGGCTCAGACGGAGATGGCGGGATGAGCTGCGGGTGAGTGCGAAACACACTATCGGTAGTAATGGGTTTCATTTTGACAGGTCAACATTATTCATTGCGTTATTAACGTTGTGAGGCAGATACAGTTTTCAAACCTATGAAGCAATGGATTAGCAATATCCTTCAAAATGGTTCAGATTGATATTGATAGTATTTTTTTTTATTGACAATGGGCTCACACTTGACCTCAATCCAGCCCAGAGGCAGGGATGAGATCTACGGTGGAACGAGCTTGCCCAGAAGAAGCCTATTCACTCTCGCCCTGAAGAGAGAGTATGGTGCGCAATTAGGGTGGTGGACTCCTTCAACAAGAAATGGTAGTATTAAAAGCGCAGGGACGCCTTTGCCCTGCAGTGGAACATCACAGGCTTTTAATAATAATGATAAATCGCATTGTCAGGAGGTTCCTCTCTCTGGAGTCCTGACCGTCGGTAGCTTGGACCCTGTTCCCGATACCGGTGGGTTACTGTTTTTTATATTTTTATACTTTTTATATTCTAATATTTAAAAATATATTTATATATATATGTTTACATTTAAATAAAGGAGATAATAAAAAAATATGGAAGAAGATTACTTTATTCGATAATTATATAGGGAACAGTTTAATATTATCCATCTAACAGGAATCTGGTCAATTAGATAATTGAAAGTGGTATGTATGGTAAGCTGAGCTCATAAATCCTGTATGACAAACGCCTACCCTAAATTATTTGTTTTATTTAAGTCACAACAACGATGAAATGATGCAAAGAAATTATGAAATGAAATGATGAAATGGAACGATGTAATAAAATGATGAAATCAAATGATGAAATTAAATATCTAACTATGAAAATATCATTAAGACACTTATACAACAATGTTTGAGGGGAGAGTTTAAAACTATCCTAGTCTTCAAAGCTCCGTTTGTGTCAAATGATTCACATGTAAGACCATAAACATAAACACACAGAAAAATTCTCTCCAACATATCTTTATACAGATGACGTAAATGTTGAAAAGACAGCGAGTGCCAAGTCGGGTGGCGCATACAGACATTATGTAATTCTGAACTGCTCTTTGCATATAAATGACTCGTGCCTGAGAATCTAAGCTCTCTTACTGTCAGATGTTTTGTTTACATTCAACAAATATGGCGTTTTTTCACTTGGAACATTGAAGGTAGCGTTTTTACGTGTTTTTGAGTATACTAGAATGTGAATATTGTGTGAAACCTCAGATATTAACCTAAATGGTCTTCATACTTGTACAATCTGACTAGCACTAATTGCGTAACACACTATCCGTCTGAATCTGAATCATTTTGAAGGATATTGCTAATCCATTACTTCATACATATGTTTGAAAGATGTGTATGCTCCACAACGTAAATAATAATAATAATATCCCTGGACATTTCACACAGCACCATTTGTCCCAAGCTAAGCAACCTAATGCTTGTGTTATGGTAACAAGATGGCTGATAAACTACTTATATACAATTTTTTTTTTGTAAATACATACATATTATAGATAGAAAAACACCCAGACTCGGAACAAATACATGTAGGTCATACAAATATTTGTTCCGTGCGGGAATCGAACCCATGACACGCAGCGCAGCAGTCAATCGCTTAAGCGCTGCGCCAACCGTGCCGTCAATCGCATCGTGATCGTAAATCACATAATGAATGTTGTTGAACGGTCAACATTAAACCCATTGCTACTTATAGTGTGTTAAGGAATAACCCCGCAGTACAATGTTATTGTGTGGGCTTTTAAAGAGACTTGACCTCTACGTTTATTTCGGTTTTTCTTCTCAGGGTAATGGACTAGGAAACACCAACCTTCATCTTAGTTTATACAGGTTGGCACCATCACGCGCAAACAGTACCATGAATTCAGCACATGATCCTAGAACCTTTTAAGTCAAATTTTCTGGGTGGGAAATCATGTGTGGGCGTGTCAGACTTCTACTGACTAAAACCGTGTTCCTTCAGTTGCTTGTGCCAGGGGTCATGGTGTGGGTAGCGGGATCGTCCGAAAGGGTTACCGCTGCCCTGGAACAGAAAGGGCTAAGGAAGGAACACGGGTGGGTTTTAGTCAGTAAGAGCCTGACACTCCCTTCCGCTCCACCCAGAGCGGGAGGGGTCATTTGATGATTTCCCATCCTCAAAAAAAAAAGGGGTCATGGTGTCTCTTTCGTATAACCCGCGGCGCTGGCAGGCATCGGCCAAGTTCAATACCTACACTGTCAAAATGCATGGATCGGCATTTACGTAAAATCTCTAAAAATACATTTATTGATAAAAAGCTACACGATTCCCGAATGTCGTAAGAAATTTTAAATGCCATAAAAATGCATGTTTCCTGTGCGCGGAAAGACATTAAATTCTCCTCCAGATACACTAGGTTTGGTTGTGACAGTGGATTTTACGTTTGGCACAGGACGACCTATATTTGACGGCATTCTCCTTTTACGCGGAAAAACTCGCGGACAGAAGCTAGTTTGGAGATAAAACCCTGATTAGCGATAGTTGGACCGTTAAACATTAAATCAGATCACAGTTTCCGATTATCAAACCGTTGCCAAGTTGCAAGTGATCAAGTTACATCTGTACAAGTTTCAAATTCAATTTGTTACTTGCAGTAGGTACATAGATTAACATGCTTGCGGCCGTTCAGCAGTTTAGTAACAAAGTTTTACACCAAATGTTCTTAGTTGATTCGTTAGCAGTAACGACATGGAAACCCAACGGCTAATGAGCCATCTATTACATGTGATTTAAACATAACTGGCGAAATGTGGGTGTACAATAGGTACACCTGTGCACAACCCTTCGGGGAATACATCATCATCATCTTCCTGCCCTTATCCCATGTTACTTGTGGTCGGCGCAACACCTTTTCTTCTTCCATTCTCCCCTGTCAACCGCCACGCTATCATTCACTCCCTTCTCTTTCATATCATTCCTCACACACTCCATCCATCTTTTCTTCGGCCTTCCTCTCCCTCTCCATCCATCAACATGTATATTCATCACTCTTTTAGTCACATGCGTTTCGTCCCTTTTCATCACATGCCCATACCAAGCTAAACGATATTTTCCTTTCAACTTTTCTGTCACTGGCGCCACTTTCAAACTTCCTCTTATATACTCATTTCTTACTTTATCCATTCTCGTCACTCCACACATCAATCTCAACATTCTCATCTCCGCTGCATGCAATCTTCTTTCATCCGTCTTCTTCACAGCGCAGCATTCAGACCCATAAAGTACGACAGGCCTTATCACAGACTTATAAATTTTCCCCTTTAACTAGAGGGGCATCCGTGGGTCGCAAGTTGTTCCTGTGACCTGTCGCCATTTCATCCATCCTGAGTTGATCCGATCCGTTACGTCTCGGTCTACTTCGCCATCTCCTTGGAGTATGTTATATTATGTGTTTTCCACACATCCTAAGGAATAAACGAAAATAACATCACGTGCATCATCATCATCTGCCTAGCCTGTCCCAACTATGTTGGGGCCACTCTAACCGGATGCAGATGAGTACCAGTATTTTACATGGAGCGACTGCATATACTGCACTATTGTCGTGTTTATCTCGTGCCGAAACAAGAGTGATATGTGAAACAACGTACTTACAAAAGACAAAAAGCATATTATAGCTACGCCTGCCTTCAGTGGGATGCAGCAACAGCATTTGTAAGGGTACCCGAGGCAGTCTATCGGAGATCTGTAGCGGGGCTTGAGAGGACTGTCGTAGATCTCTGGTGGAGGAGGAGGACATGCGCATATTACAAGGCTGAAAAACAAAAGAAAGAGGGGGGGAGTCAAAAGAAGGAGAGGAATCTAAAATTATTTCAATGCAGCCTATAATGTTCCCACTGCTGGGACTCGTTCCTCCTCTCTTCGAGTGGGAGTGGGCTGTAAGCTACCATGCCAGCCCGGTGCGAGTTGTTAGATGTCACTTTTCTTCGAATTTTTGGTTCTAGGATATGCCGGTTTCCTGATCATGTTTTCCTTCACAATTTTGAGATCAGTGGTGATGAAATTATTTACACAAAGTTAAACGCCTTCATGGGTTCGAACCTACGACCGACGACTCGTAAGTGCCCCCCACTCTCATAAAACATAAGAAACATCATTACATCTAGCCTCTTAAGTCCTCCAGACCGTATTTCGGCAACGGCGGCCAATCTCAACGGACACTTCCCTTCGGCGCGGGAGATATTATAGTGCACAAATGTGCGCGCAGACACAGGTGCACTCCCTCTTCCCTCACTCTCATAGTCCGATGGGACGCAGTCCGACACGACCGGAGAGAGATCAGGCGCAGGACCAACGGCTTTACGTGCTTTCCGAGGCACGGGGGTATCACACCGCCAACTTCCAAACTCCGGGCTGTTACTAAGAAATTCCTAATGGAAAAACTCAATAACACGTTCTCCGACCCGGGAATTAAACCCAGGACCCCACGCTCAGTAGTCGCGCTTGCCACGAGACCAACGGGGAAGTCAAAGTCTAGAACCGAGAGGCTAGATGGACTTACCTACAAAGACAGTGTTTGCAGTCTGGCATAGTCAACCAGAAACTTGTTCTTAAAATAAACAGTTTTTCAAAATGCTTATTTACCCTTGAATACACATAAAGATGGACCATAAGTAATTCACATGTTAATAATGATGTATACAGTTTCCCATCACGGCTGATAGTTATTAGTATTCACTTTTTTAATAAAAACAATTTGTTTACTTACAAATACAATAATTTTAGGCATTCATTTATAATACATGATTTTTTGATTTTCAGTTACATGACGTTTCATTTTTTTTTTAAATAGGTTAGAAGACAAAGCTAATCTGCTACACTGTTGTGTATGTGTTACTTTATTTATAGTACATTCTAATTCCATGCCTACACTAGACGTTTTGTCTTCTATACATATTAGGCTGAGGTCTATCTGACCACACGTCGATCGCGACCAACGACGAGGACATATACATACGAGTACACAATTATGTTCGATTTATAGAGGTCGATCAATTCCAATTCCCCTTCGTACCCAATATAAAAATAAATTATGCACTGTGAAATGCAAAACAGCATTAATGGAAAAAAGTATTCTTGGTATGGCACCTCGTATCTTTAATAAGATTCCAGATAGTTTTAAGGAAATGACACACGCAAAATTTAAAAAAAACCTGACGAATTTACTTATAGAAAGATGTTATTATACTGTTGACGAATTTCTAAATGACTTGACAATTTGATGTGACTTTTTTTTTATTGTGAATTTTTATGTACCCACCTATTTTACTTTTTATGACATTTTGTATTATTATTATTTTTATTATATTTTTTTAATTTTTATTATAATTTCTCAAAACCTAATTTTAATTTTATATTACTAATTGTGTTGTAATTAAATTGAGTACGATTGTTATTTTGAACAATCGTTATGTTAAAATATTTGTATGCTGTAATGGCAAAACATAGCGACCTTATGTAATGCAAGAACCCAATGTACCTATGTTTGACAAATAAAATTCTGATTCTGATTCTGATTCTGATTCTGAATTGATATTCGATTATTTGGCATAGTAGACCGAAAATATCTGTGTACAAGAAAATAGAATCGATTCTAGGTGCCTAAAAGAGCATACAAAAGGTAGGTTCACATGGAGAAGAATGTGCAAAAGACTCCACAGTTCCTCTTTAAAAATTTTATACAAAATTTTTTGTACTTAAAATTACTATAGTACAATAATTGGTATTAGTAGGTAAGATACTGTGCGATCGTATCGTAACTGAATCGCTTCTGACGCTGGTTACAATTGTGTTTGTGACAAATGACCAAAGGTAGCAAAGCAGACGCGCGTCAACGAAACAGGAGCGTTTCTTATTGTTCTATTTTCTGTAATTGTACTTATGTTCTTTTGTGCGCCATGTTTACCGCAAATAAACGTATTTTCTTTCTTTCTTTGTAAACATGCTACTGAATCTCTGCACAAAGTCGTAGCCCGAGGGCAACCGCCCTGAACCACGGCCCATAGAAAAATTAACACAACGGTCAATTCCTTTGAATTTTACGATATCCGCAAGATGGGAGCGACTCTGGATTATTCAAATTAATACGTTTTTGGTTTGCTATAAATATTCTATGAAGCTTAACTCGGGGGATCAAATCAAATCTTGCTTAATTGAATAGCCACAATATCAAATTATTAGAATGATTAATTTTTGAGGCTGTTAGGAATGGTCTACAGATTTTGAATAATTTATATTAATAACTAGCTCTGCCTTCGTTCGCGTGCATGTTGGATAACAAATTGGATTTAGGTAATTAAAGGTTATTTTTTTTTTTGCACGGAACAACAGCTGGGGTTCTGTCTCGTACAGGGTCTTAGCATTATGCTGAGCGATGGCTGTTTTGCGTGGATGTAACGCATGTTTTCCCCCAATCACACAACAAACCCACACAATTTTACTTCAAACACAACCTTCACACACAACTTTTCTTCACTTTATAACGAACTTGACTGGTCGAAGAACAATCAAATTAACTAGTTCCCGCAAGTTTCTAAGCAGTTTTATATGAGTTCTAGGTAGAACTGCCGCCTACTCAGGCTTAAGCCAACACGGTGAGAAGTTGAAAACTTGGAACTTTATATTTTCTGACTCACCACTAGATATTGTAGAACTAAGTTTTTTATCGGCCTGTGTCTTAGTTTGTGCTTTAAAAATTAGTCTAATTTTCTAGTTCATCATCACCATTCTCCTACCCTTTTTTTTATACTAGCCTACGCTGTTCCACTCCTGGGCAAAGCCTCCGTCCACTCCTTCCATCTGTCGCGAGCCCGCGCGTCCTCCTTCCAGTTTTGGCGGATTCTATCCAGGTCGTCCCGCCATCTCTTACATGGTCTGTTGCGCCCCACCTTGCTATCTCAGGGGACCAATTCTGTGCTATTTGGGCCCACAGCATATTCCTGCCATTATCCCAATTTATTTGCGTTCGACGCAACTTGTTTTTTTCTTCCATACTTCTCTATTAGTCGTCATCTCGGTAGTCACCCCCTTTCTAACCACATCATCATTCACACAGTCCATCCATCTTCCCCTACTCTTATAACCATCGACATTCATACTCAAAACTTTCGTCACTAAATTTTTCTCATTCCAGGTTAAGTTCTATTGATGTGAAAAATGCTCTCTTGGTTTACATCCCTGGGTAGGCAGTGTATAAAAAAAAATGTTGTACTACCCCGGAAGTTGGATTACCTACATAATAATTTCTGAGGTCATTTAAAAAAATGGCACCACTAAAAAATCCTGTACCCGAATAGCTTAACACACTATCAATCACAAACGGAATTATTTTGAAGGATAATGCTAATCCATTGCTTCATGTTTGAAAAATGTGTATGCTCAACAACGTAAATAACGCAATGAATGTTGTTGAATTGTGGGTTACGCAATTAGGGTGTTGGGCGTCTCCTGCAGCGATTAGCGGCGTGAGGGCGCAGAGATTGCGTCTCCCTCACGCTCAAGAAGAGCCCTTTGACGCTAACCAAGTAAGATACAAGTAAGATTGCGAGCACAGATTATGAAAGAGGGTATAATAAAAGAAGATATTGCATTACAAAATATATGTGTGTTGTGTGCCCTCTACACGCGAGTGGCACTCACTTGACCCGCATCCCGGTCGGTCGGTAGGGCTGGCACAACTGATAAAAGACCGACTTCAAAAAGGGAGGAGGTTCTCAATAATAAAAAATAAATAATAATAGTTATAATAATGGAAAATAATGGAATGGATGATAATGTATGGTTGGATAATGGTGGTAGTTATAATTCGGATTTGTATATTTTTTATATTTATGTATGTATAACTCCGTCATAGACAGAGTGGCGATTAGGTTATCACATTTAATAGTACAGCGGTCATTACAAGTTGTAAAAAGTCTGTTAAAATATTAAAATTTAATTTTTACTAAAAATAGAAAAAAAAACAAATAAAATAATTAGCGTAAACATTGTCATGAAATAAACCATCCTTGATAATAAGTCACTAGACACGCGTGAGGCAATGGTATCAAGAATTCACTTTATGTAATTGTTACTAAGTAAACACAAATTAAGTTAAATAGTAATTATTAAATACTGAAACGAAAAAAAGGCCCCACGACTAAAATGTTAATTGTTATTAATTCTTTTAATTGTGATGTTTAATATACGTTATGTAGAATACGTGGTTTCAAGTCATGTGATAACCTAATCGCCACATTGTATAGACGGATTTGCATAATTATTTTATCAATTGATAAGGTATGCCTCAGAGATGGTCCCATATAAATTTGATTAACTTTGCTTGGGTAGTTTTTTAGTTGGCTTCAATAATACAAAAAATCCACTTAGTTTATAAATTATTTATGATGTTTTAATAACTTCCTGTCATATTTACATTTAGTGTTAAATGAATTTGTGTGGGTACAACAAAATTGTGAAAAATTAAAACTAATTTTACCAAAAAAAAACCGACGTCCAAAAAAAAATAAGTACTACAAAGTGAAAAATAACTTTAATTTCGGAATTTGTAATGTATGTTTTGAAAGTCGGTTTTTTTTTGTTTTAGTTTCATTCTTACGGGAAGTTTCAGTTTGGATGATCTAAATGGACAGTTATTACGAATTCAGAATGATTGAACACGACGCAACGTTGAAGTTATTTTTCTAATGCCTTTAACTGTCCTTTTTACCTATTATATCTGTTTTCTTACTCTAACATAAGGAAAGATATGTTTTTTACAGGTTTTGGTACCAGTACCGATACTTCATATTGCGCATCATATGGCGGTATTTTGTTTATTTCACGCTTTTTTTATTATCCGTGTAGGATGTTTACATGTAACGGTTGACGTCTTTTAGCTGGTCATAACGGACATCCTGAATTATAATTACTCTTTTCAAATGTGAAAAAAAATTATTATACACGATGAAAATTTACAGGTTCCAAATTTCTTGACTGCTTTTAGACTTTTACTTCCTTTTGAAAGATGCCGCAAATAATTTTTTCTTGGTTCCCAAAAATGATTATCAGCTCACCCTTTGCTGTACAATGTACTATCGCCAAAACATATATCTGGACCATTTTGAAAACAAAATCCCGTGCACATGATGACCACAGCTGCGTCCGTAAGTAAAACCAAAGAGGATCCTTTTTAGGTCGACTAATAATATGCGCTGCAAGCAGGAATAGTCCTTACGGTGTACAGATATAGATTTTGGCGATAGTACAGTTAGAATTAAATATATCTACTCGTACCATATTGGTTGAGCAACAACACTATCATTAATCAAATGAAATCGTTTATTGGTTTGCAAACGTGGGTGCACAGATGTTTTATTATAAGAGGCCTCCATTTTCTACCGTCACATGGGAATGTAGTCAGTATAGTTAAGGAAGTGATGAAAACTAATTTCAATTACCCGTACGTGCCAACCCTAAGCAACCATCCTCACGAGTCGGACGTGTGAAGGGCCATGGTTGCCACTTCTTTGTTTTCTTTGGGTTCCGCCGTCTTTATAAAGTTTATAAATAGAATGTTTTAGACTTACCGGATATTGGGTTAACACGTTTAGGTCGACTTTTCACTCACATGGTATCCGGGTATGTGTTCTTTATTTTTTAAAGTTTTTTGTGAATATATGAAGACAGTAGACGTGGTAAGAATATCCCAAGTTTTCGGACATCTAGTTTTTTTCTTTTCTTTATTAATTTAATAGGGGTTTTTACGCATTGCGTATGTCAGTCTACTAATTACACGAGTGTACTAATTTTCATGCCTTACAATTTTTTGAATAAATATATTATTATTATTATTATTAGTCTCATCGTATCCTAAACAATTGTAAGACATTCAGTTGTAGAAGCATACTTGCTATTAAAGAAAATAGCGTAAAAACATCTAAAAGAAAGAAAATACATTTATTTGCTGCAAACATGACGCATAAAAAAGAACACAAACACAAAAAAATAACAAGTTGGGGGAATACATGCATCACATCCACGCAAAACGGCCATCGCTCAGCATAATGCTAAGACCATATACGAGACACAGCCCCAGAGCTGGTTTTCAACGGCAGCCGGCGTTGACCTGATGACGTCAACCAGTGCAGCATACGGACTTGACTTCATAATATGAAAGCGCCAATTAAAAATTAAAGGAGCATATTAATTGCTGTCTCGTTGGTCTCGTGGTTGCAAGCGCGACTGCTGAGCGTGAAGTCCTGGGTTCGATTCCCAGATCAGGCAAAATTTTATTGAATTTTTCCATTAGGAATTTCTAAGTAAGCCCGGAGTTTGGAAGCTGGCGGTGTGATACCCCCGTGCTTTGGAGACCACGTTAAGCTGTTGTTCCAGCGCTTGTTCTCTCTCGGGTCGTGTTAGATTGCCGTCCCATCGGACTATGAGTGTGAGGGAAGAGAGAGTGCACCTGTGCTTGCTCACACACTTGTTCACTTTAATTTATCTCCCGCACCGAAGGCTAGTCTCCGTTGAGATTCACCGCCATGGCCAAAATACGGTCTGGAGCACAACATAATATATTGCGTAATGAACTTACAATGGCAATACCTCTCATTTGAGAATTCAACAACATTCATTACGTGACATACATTGTCAAGCAGACGAATTCTTCAAACATTGAAGCCATGGATTATCTATTTCCTTCCAAATACGTCCGATGTGATTGAAAGTGCGTTGAGCAATTGGGATGCTGGATATGTAATCATTGCTCTCCGTATGCCAAGAGGTCTTTGCCTTACAACAGCTCAGTTATCAGTTCTCATAATATAATAATCAGCCTATAATGTTCCCACTGCTGGGACACAGGCCTCCTCTCTGTGAGAGGGAGTGGGAGATAATCCACCACGCGGGCCCAGTGCGGGTTGGCGGATGTCACATGTCGATTGTTTTGTTCTAGGACATGCCGGTTTCCTCACGATGTTTTCCTTCAACGTCTTGAGAGTAGCGGTAATAAAATAATTTAGACAAAGTAAAGTGCCTGCTTGAGTTAGAACTCACTACCAACAACTTTGTAAGTCGTGGCCGTTTCCACTGCGTCACCACTGCTCTCAGGTATCAGCGCCAAGCAACAATAAACAACCACCACTTGACGGCACGGTTGGCGCAGTGGTTAAAGCGATTGACTGCTGCGCTGCGTGTCGCGGGTTCGATTCCCGCACGGAACAAATATTTGTATGACCTACATGTATTTGTTCCGAGTCTGGGTGTTTTTCTATCTATAATATGTATGTATTTACAAAAAAAAAATTGTATATAAGTAGTTTATCAGCCATCTTGTTACCATAACACAAACATTAGGTTGCTTAGCTTGGGACAAATGGTGCTGTGTGAAATGTCCAGGGATTTATTATTATTATTATTACTTTGCTCAAGTGCAACAAAATATAAACAAGTTTTAAAGCGAGTCCATCTTTCTACTTCCCAGCAAAATTATTAACAGTCACGCAAAGAAAAATGTAGTCGTTGGACGTTAAACGGGCTACCATTTAATAGAGTGCCACCATCTTAAAGCTAGCTTTAAAAAAATAAGCAAAAACAAATGGCCGCCAGCAGGAACGATAAATCTTCATTTAATGTAGATAAAGAAGCTAGAGTAAATAAAACTAGGAGATAAGAGTGGCGAAAGGTTTTAAAACACTTCGTTTCCGTTTACAAACCTCTTGTGTTTGTAAAAGATTAGCTGCAGGAAATTAAGACACGAAAATACATGTTGTTTTTGGAAGATATTCTAATCTATCTAACAAGCCTGGGGGTCTACTCGGAAGTAGTATCGGCCGAATGTTCGGCCGTTTCCTGCTATGAAGTTACTATTTGGTTCGGTCGGTCCCGATCCTACACTCCTACTCTTTCGAATATTGACTATGGTCCCGACCCAATTGAGCCGATCCGAACTTTTTTCGCATTTTTCAATAATATTCGGTTCGGCCATGTGTCGGTCCAATCCGAACATTCGCACTTTGCACTTCAGAGTAGACCCCCTGTATTGTTCCACTGCAGGGCAAAGGCCTCAATCTCCCTGTTCCACACAATTCTGTCTTTTGCTAGTGCCGGCCAGTCGCTACGGTAGGAGTCAAGCTCGTCCCGCCATCTTCGTCATTAGTTTACTTCAAATGTTAAGTATTTATTGCTAGATCAATTTCTTCTGTAGGTTACTGAATATTAATAAAAAATATATAAATATATGCCAAAGATTCCGTTCACCTATTATTGTACCCTATTTTTTTAAAGACGGTAAAATATTTCTCACAAAATGAGACCATCCCCTTTCTTTACCTTTCATGAATTTTGCAAAAGTCAAAAGTTAAGAAAGAAACAAGTACTTACCGTCAGGTCAAAAGAAAAGAAGCACCTACCGTCTGCCTATGTTACAAATAAAGTCACTATAGAAAAAAAATCACTGAACTCTATATGGTACAAAAAAAATAACAAAAATATTTATTCCATAGTTTGCTCTCAAGACAGTTATGATTTATGACATACTAGATTTTGTTACACTCAGTAAGCGTGAATGACATAGATTTTGGCACATCAAGTTATTTTTCGGAGACAGTCTAGGAGAAAATATTATGGAGACATTATTTTCTCATCCCTCATCAGTTATGTAATAATAACAACTATGATTAGAAGGCTAAAAGTCACATAAATACCTTAACCTAAACATACATATATTTTTATTATAAAAACTTCACTTCACTAACTTGTTCAATGGAGAGGGCTATGCTTGGAGTTTCCCTACGTGATTGAATCAGAAATGAAGAAGAAGGGAGAAGGAGAACCAATGTATAAGACATAGTCCGAAGAATTGCCAAACTTAAGTGGCAATGGGCAGGGCACATTGCTCGCACAAAAACAGGTGGCCGTTGGGGCCGAAAGGTTCTGGAGTGGCGACCGCGTACCGGGAGACGTAGCGTTGGAAGGCCTCCTCTATGATGGAACGATGACCTTGTGAAAGCCGTAGGAATCCGCTGGATGCGGGTAGAACAGAACCGGTCGAAGTGGCGTTGCTTGGGGGTCGTGCTCTACATAAGGCGTTGATCAGTGGACGTCTTTCGGCTGAAATGATGATTAATTATGAAGAAAAAACATACAAATCCTAGGTCTACTTATCTTTCCAATTTCTTGTTGTAAGACCTTTTTTTATGAAGTCCTTTAGTACAAGGCTCTCGGCGTTCGAATGACGTTAACAGGGGGCGCTGTTGATAAATAATTGTGCAATTGTTTTGTGAAATGTCACTTGCATGAATAAAAAAAAACAAGATGGCGGCGTTCGTTCCGATTTTGTTTGTAGAATCACCTTGTAGTTATCATCTGCCTGGCCTTTTTCCAACTATGTTGGGGTCGGCTTCCAGTCTAACCGGATGCAACTGAATACCAGTATTTTACATGGAGCGACTGCTTATCTGGCCTCCACAACCCAGTTACTGGGTAATACGATACCCCTTGGTAAGACTAATTGTCAGACTTTCGGGCTTCTGACTACCCGTAACGACTGTCAAAGATCCACGAATGACAGCCAGGACCAACGAGGCACTGAGGGGCTTCGGTATGTAAAGATGGTTACCCATCCACAGACCAACCGCGGCAAGCGTAGCTTAACCTGATCGATCGATCTGTGCGGCTGTTATTATTTAGCGACGGGCCCCTCATAAGGCTAATAAGCCTAATTAAGGCTACTTGCTGATATTATTGTTATTTACGTCGCTGAGCAGACAAATGTTTCGAACATGATTATGTAAGAAGGAATCGATTAGCAATATCCTTCAAAATTATTCAGGTTGTGATAGAAAGTGTGTTACGGGTGCTGGATAGCCGCTTCTTTGATCCTTTATATTCTATAGTGAAGGACTGTTCAGAAATGAAAATTATTTCTTAAAGTATTCCTTGAATGCTTTATATGATAATGGTCATCCTTGTTCATTGCAGTTGTCCCGTATCTGTACAGTCCCCGGCCTCGAAAATAGCGATGAAGGCCATTTTCTAAACCTATTTTTTTCTAAAGATAGGAATAGAGCAGAATAGGCGATATGATTGAGTTTTCTGTTAAAGTATTAGAAGCCTTTATGAACGGTATTCTATTTATCATTCTTGTCTACTTAAGCTGGGCCGTGTATGCATTGTCTGAGGCCTCGAAATAGCAAAGAAGGCCACATCCTTGTTAGAATCGTTCCTTTGATGCAGTGTTATCTTTGAGCAGAATGGGTAAATAGATTGAGTTTTCTGTCCAGTTATTATTTATATGCATTTATGATTGCCATCCTTCTAAAATAGCCTTCATGATAGAAGTCCAATAGAGTCTGTTTAGCCCGTGGCCTCGAATATAGCTATAAACGTCAAGTTTATTAATTTTATTTGTTTCGTGACAACAGATGCTTCTATCCTTACTGCTGTTATTGCTTTTTGTAAGAGCCCCGATAAAATGAAATTAAAAGACAGTGACTTTACGCCTGTATTTCGAAGGAGTAAGCAGAGGTGTCTAGTACATTTCGCCAGTTATGTTTAAGTCCTACGTAAATATCAACTGGGTACAAATCGAGATTCCGGCTTGCTATTAAGAAATTCCAAATAGAAAAAAAACTATTTAACACAAAAAACAATGAAACATTAGAATACAAAAAAAAAAAAAACTTTTATCACACATAAACTTGTACACGAACATACCCATACTTTGTGGCCTCGTAATAGAGAACAAAGGTCTTGTTTGCTGGGGTCACTTCCGTGAAAGTTGTGTCATAGTTCCAGAGGGAACAATTACTTCGTTCGATTCACAAAAGTTTCGTCCGGAGATATTGAATATTATTCTAATAGAAAACTGTAGGTAAACTTACAAACAAAATGCTTTTTGGGAATTTGAGCATTGTGTGAGGATAGCTCCCAGAAATGAAAAAGAATTATGTAAGTACTGTAAAGGTTGTCCTCTAAAGTCGACCTGGAGTGCAGGCTGGCAATAGATTAGCTCTGGTCATATTCGAACAGTAAAGCAAGTTTAGAACGAGGTTTCAAATATTTTGTATTAGGTTTTTTTGTTTAGAATAAAACAGTTTATTTCTCTCTCCAAAAAGGTTAGCTTATAAATAACACCTTAGGACTAAACAATAAGTAAGTAACAAGACAAAAGCTCCTTTGCGAGAGACTGAAGTCCGTGCTAGGGAAACCCTGTGTTACAGATCTCCAGGCCCACCGCAGTGTTTAGGTGCTGTAGGTACCCACATTACACAAGTTTTAGGACAATTAACAAATATTTTGTAACTTCTATGGAAGAGAAGTAAAGAGAAATAGGTTAAAGTAAATTTAAAAAAAAAAAGAAATAATAATAATAATATCATGTTTAGAATAAAACAGTGTTAGTTTAGTCGGGAAAATGTAAAGAGGTTAGTTAAAATAAACGTGAAGAAATCGTAACGTTGTTTGATTTCTTAGAAGAGCTCATCAGATTCTCACAGTACCTATAGAAAAATATACATGATTGTATGAAATTTTGTGTATTGTATGATTTATTATGACGGCCTTGCTGGCTTAGCGGTGCTCAGCGTGAGGTGCTGAGTTGGGATTACCATGTCAGGCCAAAATAACGTTACTGGTTTTTCCTTTAGGTTTTATTTAGTACCAGTCTGGAGTTTGGATTTGTACCCGGTTAGTGACAATAGATTTGCCCTCTTACGTCTGACAAAATGAGGGAATACAGGCTTTATGTTTTGTTATGATTTCATTCATTTTTCTTATAAAAAAATTCCGCATTCAAATTAAATCTCGCATGACGTCAGAACGTGCTATTCCATGGCCTTAAGGATACAAACAAAGGCCACGTTTACTGGGTCGCTCCCTTATTACTCGCCTCATTGATCTTTTTGGACGAAACATATTCAAAACCTTATTCATTACCTACTCTTGCTAATTAATTTAATGAAGCAAGAAGAGGAGATTGGCCTTTTATGTAATTAATAATACAGAATTTGGTAGCAGTGGTGGCCCAGTTGTAGGTCGTGGGTTCGAACTCAAGCAGGCGCTTTACTTTGTTTAAATTATTTAATTGCTACTTCTCTCAAAACGGTGAAGGAAAACATCGTGAGGAAACCGGCATGTCCTAGAACCAAAAATTTGAAGGCATGTGACATCCAACAACCTGCACTGGGACCGCGTGGTAGATTACAGGCCACTCCCTCTCGAAGAGAGGAGGCCTGTGTCCCAGCAGTGAACATCATAGGCTGATTACGCTGCCAATTAATTTAATGAGGTAGAAAGGGGAGCTTGGTCTTTTATTTAATTAATACAAGATTTGGTATAGATTTCAAGGTGGTGCAAGGCAACCCAAGGTCTATGGGGCCTCCATCAAGCGATTGGAACAAGGAAATATATGGTGCTTTCCACCAGCAATAGGAATGTACTTTCCCAGAAAGTAACCCTTGGATAAAAAAAGTTAACTGAAACACCGCAAATACTTGAAATTGCACTTATTGTTAATGCTTTCCTAAGTGTTTCTTTTAATGGTTGTCTGGAAGAACTCTTAGCGATAAAACCGCCGCCTGTTACTGCTGCCTTTATTGTATGTAAATTGCTGGTGTACTTCCTTCTAGTGTACAATTTAAATTATCTTGTATGTACATACTAGGTGTTGTCCGCGACTTCTTTTGCGAACCAGATTAGGAAATAGCCTACCTAATTATGTCCTTACCCAGATCATGGCCAAATTTCATCCAAATCCGTTCAGCCGTTTTCGCGTGATTGAGTAACAAACAAACTTACTTTAGCATTAAAGTTTTAAACTACGATACTTTTCTAGATTTTTTTTACATCGTTTTAACATGTATAATTTCAACTTCAATGATGTAAGCATTATTTTGTTTTATAAGTGACTGTCCATAGAGTTTCTTGCCCGTTCTTTTCCATAAGTATCAACTACGCTTTGGAATGGGCAACTCTTTCTGACCAGCCGACTCCTTAACAATTCAAAATACTGTAATTCATCATAGCATTAACAGCTTATAACGTTCCCACCGGTGGGACACAGGCTTCCTCTCTATGAGGACGTGGACAGTAATCCACCACGCGAGCCCAGTGCGGGTTGGTAGATTTCACAAGTCTTCGATTTTTTTGGTTCTAGGACATGCCGGTTTCCTCACGATGTTTTACTTCACAGTTTTGAGAGCAATATTGATAGAATTGAATACACAAAATAAACTGCCTATATGGGTTCAAACTCACTACCACTGGTAAATCACGGTCCTATACTGGGGCCACCTGTTAAAAACACTATTTCGTAACCTCTACAAACAAGGCCACAAGGCCCCAGACGACAGACCACGAGGCCACAAGTATTAGTTCTTCCATTGTAATACCAGTGACGGATGACCAGTTCATTTGAAGGGTTAAGGAGCTCCATTTCTCTTAGTTAAGACCCTGTGAGATTAATAGCTGATGTATCCTGTTTTGATGAGACTTGTGTGCAGTTACGAAGGATACAAAGAGAAATAGGGAAGTTATGGATATTGTTTTAGTTTGTTATGACCTCCAGAGTTTTGGAGTTACTTGGTAGGTTTAAATGAAGGACCAAAATATTTGTATGGTAAATATTTTCAGGAGATATTGTTGTTTTTATGGTGTTTGTTTGGTTTAGGCTAGGAATGCCCTCGACGGAACTCGTGTAGGTAAATTCTATTTAAACAGGGAAGCAAATAGGACTATAAATTATTATGTTTGTTTAGTAAATATGCAACAATTTTAGCAATTTTATGGTCTGTGTCTCGAAATAAAGCTCCTACTAATATTATGAATGTAAAGGTATATTTGGATGATTGGGTGTTTGTAACTCAATCACGCAAAACCGGCTGATTGGATTTGCGTGTTTGGCACACAGATAGTTTATATAATACCTAAGATACTTTTATTCTCGATAGTACGTTCCCGTGAAATATTTCCCGACAACCACGCGGGCGAAGCCGCGGACAAAAGCTAGTAAGTATGAATAAATTAAACCTGGTCAAAGAAAGTACTTATGAATTAAAATTAAAAAATTAAATCGGTTAAGTAACTGTTATTAATAATAACATTTATGTTAGGAAGGTTTAATGCCTGAAACACGTTTAATGCATAGCACCTTTTACATACATAAATATGTGAACTCATGCCTTCTTCCCGGGGGAAGGCAAAAACTACAGAACGCCACCTGCTATGATCCGTACATACTCCTTTCCCTCGATTACGTTCGTACATTTGAAGGCCAATTCCCATAGTTAAAAACGTTCAAAATCCAGTCGCAATCTCATCTCAGCGACAATCAATGTCAAAAACTTGCCAAAAATGTATGAAAATTAGAGTAATTTTTGACAGATTGAGAATGAGATCAGACTGAACGTTCTTAAAATTAAGATAATTGCCCCTCTGGTCACAGCCACGCTGGTTGCGAGTACTACGCACCTGACCTGTCTTAAGAACATCTCAACATCATAGATTTATTATGCCGAAAAATAATTTCCAAGAACATTCAGTAAACTTCAGTAAGCTTTAACATAAACGGACTAATTTAATTACAAAATCGCATTGATTAGCATTAACTTAAACGTAAACCCACATTTTAGCTTCAATAATAAATGGCCTAAACATGTCCTTGGCCAGTCCGTGGCCTGGCCATAAATTAATTAATATTGTCATCGGATATTGAGGTAAAAGATAATTTATTCGTTATGATTCGGGCGTGTTCAGCTGTTGTCGGCTATGTTCGGCTGTTATTGGAGGATATTATTGATGAATGGAGATGTATTGTAGGTGTTGTTATGTGTGGAATGTTAGGAAAATTATCATTAGTGTTTTTTTATAAGAATTGCTTTTTCCACGGTGTTTGTTCTGTAGGTCAAAATTTCCAGAACAAAAACGTTGCAACAGCTGTTTCTGCAGCGCTGGTTGCACGGAACTCGTATTTGGAAATAACGATATTTTAAGTTTTCCCTATTATGAACAGAACGGTGTCAAAGACAAATCAAAAGGCGCGAAAACAAATGAATCTCTAAATTCGAAACACAAATATACAAGCCTAAAATAAATTTGAATTTGGAATTCCTAACCAAACGCCAGAGGGGCAATCCCCATATTTTTAAAAACATTCGCATTCTCATCTCATTCTCAATCTGTCAAAAATACAATCAATTTCCCTAAATTTTTGACGAGTTTTGACATTGATTGTCGCTAAGATGATTGCGATTTGAACGTTTTTTAAGTACGTGAATTGGCCTTCAAATATTTGACATCAAAGTGGCCAGTTCGGCAAAATGCATATTACATAATTATGTAAGGACCTAATATAACCTGTGCTGAAGCCAATATACTGCTGTCATTTTCCTAACATAATCCGTCTAACCTTCCAAGGAGTAAGAAAGTGGCCTTTCCTCCAACTTAACCGATGTTCTCAAGGCCAGAATATATCCTAGGTTTGAGATCATCTTGGTTCATAAAAGCTCGAGTAAGCGAAAATTGCATATACTTATTAACTTTTGCCACGCCATATTTTCGGTAAAGTATTCATTGATGAAAGTGGAACGGAACGGGGTTATATTAATTGCTTTTTGGATTATCAAGACAGATTATGATTAGGGTGTTTATTAAGGTTGTAAAGGAACGTTAAAACAACAATAGGTAAGTTTAAATATTGGGTTAATATCAAAAGGTTATGCAGGTAACAGACCCGTCTGTTTTTTGACATGACCGTAACTTTTCACGAACCGTAAAGCTACGGTTCTCTAGAACAGTGAAGGCTGCTACATAACGGCAGCAAAAAACACTATCTAGGAAAACACACCATCTTACTTTCCTAAATAAAGTTTCAGTTACGTCAATAAACCGATGGATGTTTTCGATTTAAATTTAATTTGATAAATGAAATGTTTGTTTTCTATTAGTTGAATTAAATTTTATTCAAAAACATCCATCGGTTTCTTACTAAACTTCAACTATATCCGAAGACCATGGCTACTTATCTCTATTGGTTACTGTACCTATAAACCTTTAAAAAAAACATTCCTTTTAAAGGGACAGAAAGCTACAAGCTTTTCAAAACTGTAATAGAATACGCTAGTATTCTATTACAGACCAGCTCCTGCTTCATACGGTTTTTACAACTTGCGAAAATACAGAGATTTTGTAGCAACAGGAGTAAAAAGACTGTCACAGGGTGCAGATTTTCTCTATTTTTAGGGTTCCGTACCTCGAAAGGAAAAAACGGAACCCTTATAGGATCACTTGGTGGTCCGTCCGTCTGTCTGTCTGTCAAGACCCTTTTTCTCAGGAACACGTGGAGGTATCAAGCTGTAATTTATATCAAATACTCAGGTCTACTGACCCTTGGACCCTTGTGAAAAAATCAAACTTCTAAGTCAACGCAATCAAAAGATACAGCCGTTTATGCCGCAAATTTTCGACACTCGCAAGGGAATCAATACCTACAGGGAAGTACCCTGTAGGTTTTGATTCCCGTGAACTCAGAATCTTGAAATTTGGTACGAAGCAATGTCTTATAGCACAGATGTAGAAAAATTGTGAAAACCGTAAATTTTTAGTTACATCATATAATAAAAAAATTTTAATAATTTTAAATTGTAGGGAATCCTCGGTCCGACTCGCACTTGGCCGGTTTTTTTTTAAATGCCAATAATTTTTAAAATACACAACTTAGTTTTTTTTTTATATTTTTCTGATAACTAGCTATTATGCATATAAAATTCTAGTATTCAGTTGCATATATTAATTAGACTGGAAGCCGATCCCAACATAGTTGGGAAGAGCCTAGGCAGATAATTAGAATTTTAGATTAGTTTGACGCAATTTACTGAATTGAATGTTGTGGGTTGGTGCGGTGTTCTACCTATTATCCAATTCCAGCTTGACGTCGATTTCTTAAACAGCCTGTATAACATCACGCTACGACCCTTAGGAGCCGAGCGAAAATAGTAAAAGTCAGAAATCACGCTAAGCGAAAACAAAGTAAAATAGCGCGGGCGGGCAATGAGACGCGATGGGTCGGGGGCCGAAATTTCACGCGGAAGAAGTCGCGGGCGGAAGTTAGTGAGAAATAATAAAATCCTACTAATAATATTATAAACGTGAAAGTTTGTATGGATGGATGGATGGATGTTTGTTACTCTTTCACGCAAAAACTACTAAACGGATTTGGATAAAATTTGGCACACAGATGGTTTATAACCAGGATTAACAGATAGGATACTTTTTATCCGCAAAGGTGCAACCGCGGGGCGCAGCTATTAGATAGATAACGATAAAGCTACTATCCATCAATTTAAACCGGAGTGACTTACAACAAAACCCTAGCGATTAAATTAAATAATACCCATTATTTTCTCTATTCCCTTGAAAATAATTTTGTCACAGTTTCATCATAATTAATAATGACATTCTGGTAAAACAAATTACTGGCCGACGAAATTATTTACAAACTAATTAAGTGTGGTTTGTCCCTCTATTTAGTCGATAATTATTTTTAATTATAAGGGAGAATAAGTTGGTGATACTTTAACGTATTTTGGAAGGTTAAATAGTGATTGGAATATCCTTCAAAGATGTAAAAATAGATTCAAATTTATTTATTTATACACATATGTGTAATGTAGTGGTACATGATGGTATAAAATAAAAAATATAATGTTGTCAGTATGTGCCGCCTTGCAAGGCGTACAAATATTGATTACACATTAGGTAATGGGTGTACAGGGTACAGTTTAATTTGCCAAATAACGGGTGTAAAAAGACTCTTAAAGAGGCCGAGAGTCACTTGTACTCTCCGTCACGTCATTGTAATATTTTCTTTGTACTGGACCATAGCTGGGAACCTTCTGGTGACGGAGATATCGAAGGTCAAAATTTCTGACTTTTTTTACGAAAATCAGTTTAAAATGTTATAACACAACTTTAAATACCCCCGTCATCCCTGTACCGTTGCATGCACCCACAAGCACAATATTTTGCGTGTGTTACAATGCGCGCTACCGCAAACTGCAAATTTTCACACCATAAATATGAGTCGTTTCCCAGCAACTATTTTAATGCAATGTGACTAATTTTGTTGTACAGAATGCGTAGGTGACGGCTATGTGATGGGTCTTTTTACACCCTGTATACATACATATTATACAGTTTTTGTTAATTGCAGTACCCTAATTGCGTAACACAGGATCAATTGGAATCGGTTTCATTTTGACAGTTCAACAACATTCATTGCGTTATTTACATTGTTGAGCAAACACAAGACACATTTTTTTGAAAATATGAACCAATGCATTAGCAATATCCTTCAAAATGATTCAGATTGAGATTGATTGTGTGTTACGCAATTAGAGTGCTGGTCCTGCTTTTGACCTCGATCACGTCTGATGGCAAGCGATAGTTGAGGTCTATAATGGAACGAGCGTCCCAGAAAATGCCTATTCACTCTTAATATACTTAGAGGGCAATGGAGACGACTATGCTCGGAGTGTTTCAATGAAGAGATTCGTGTCTGTTGGGCCAACAATTCTTCGAACATATAGGAAATAGAAAATATTAATTTATTGTCCAAGTAATACAGTAAGCAGGTTCACTGGTTAATAGTAAGTTAAGACGATTACAATATAGTATTTGCTAGTGAGCCCCAAACTAGACAGTTAGTCTGTATGTTGGGGCTCGGAGCACAAACACAACTCACCTCTCTAGTCTTAGAGAGGTGACTGCAGGTATGGTATGGTACGTTTGTATGTGTGATGTTTGTGTGGTGTGTGTGGTGTATATGAAGCAATGGATTCTTCGATCAACAATAGTACTAGATTAAAGATTAGGAACAAAAACACATCGCTTAAGTGGCCGCGAATGCATATAACTTGAGTATAAGCCTTAAGCATCAAACATAAAGTTTATTTTCGATTGCAATACATTTACTACTTTTGAAAAGTATTTTAAAAATAAGAACAAAAATATTTAAGTATGGAAAAATAAAACATAATTTCTAAGCAATAAGGTCGAAAACAGTAGCAAAATAAGACCACAACATTATTTGTGGCCTTATTTGTCCGGCCGTTTTTGATGAGCTCATCGGGAATCTAGTACTATTTGATCGAAGAATGGATTATATAGTGAAATGCAATTAGGGTGATGGTGAAGGTCGCGGCAATCCGCTGGATGTAAGAAACACAGGACCGAACGATGTGGCGACACCTGGGCGAGGCCTTTGTCCAGCAGTGGACGTCTTTCGACTGAAATGATGATGATGATGACACAGATTAACTGCTTATCTAATTGAAGCAGTACGGTTATGGAATGACTTGTCCGTGTCGGTAAGGCGTGCTCAATCTTTGTCCACTTTCAAAATTATGATAAAAAAGCACTTTTTCTCTCCTTAAATATCATCATAATTATATTATTATTAATTTTTTTTACTCTTGTTTCATGTTTATTATTATATGTATTTAATTATTTATATGAGTAAAATATACTTTATTTATATATTAATTGTATAATGTAAATGGTACACCACATACTACCTACTATATTGTCTCTCCTTAATTTTAATCTATCCAAAGGTTGTCTTTAAAAGATCGCTTTTAGCGACCATTAAAGAGCATTCTATTCTATTCTAATTATTTATTTTATAATCTAAGATATAATTTTAATAACCTAGATAAAAGTTCGGTAACAAAATGGCCGGAGGTATTAAAAAAGAAAATAAAAATCTTATGAAACATTAAAACGCAAAAGAAAAGACGGAATAAAAATTACCCACTTTAAAAACAACTGAGCACTTCTTTTGTACTTTCCATCTAATTTAGAATTTGGGTGTCGTGGAAATAGACAAACATTATTTTCCATTATTATACATAATTAGTTCCTTGTTTATTTACTTATAGTTTCCTTCCTTTGATGCACTTAATTGTTGACAATCTAGTCCGAAATTGGTTAAAAAGCAGCGGGGTAATTGCGTATAAAACAGTAAAAACATTAAAGTCCTTATTGACTATAATATTTCAATATTAAAATTCCTTTTAAAGTATCTTCCCGATTCACGCCTGCATCCCTATTCACCCCGTATAACATACCAAAACTAAAGTCCAAAAGACCTTTTTCTTTGTCTTTGGCAGATCTATTTCCGAGCACAAGAAAAGCGAAGAGGCAGAATACCGTTTTTCGTTCAACAAATCTAGACGAATTTTCTACTGTCAATCTAAACGTGGAAAATACCTACAGAAAATTCGTTTGATAGAAATCAGACTCCGTGTTCCCGAATTCGAAATACTCTAATCGTTTCGCACCAAAAATTACGTAATTGACGTTACTAACTTACTACCAACATACAAAAATAACATAGGTGGGGCCTTCTGAAAGAAGCGAAAAAAAAAGCTATAAAATATCAATGTTTTTTTTTACTGCTGGCCGAGCGCAACACGTTAGGTATACAGCATGTCGGTGAAGCGCCTCAAAAAGTTTTCACTTCAAAAACAATCACATAATTGCCCAAAAAAAGTCTGCATCATGTATTCGAGTTCTTAGAAACGAGACTGCACTATTAGACCGTGTACATACGAGCGGTTACGGGCGAACCTGCGCTATAAGCAATAATTTACTGCAGCGAGTCTTTCGGTCCGCGTCTCCAGTCAGTCTCGCGTCGCGCCGTGCGATGGTCGC
Source organism: Apamea crenata (assembly GCA_949629185.1). Classification (NCBI taxonomy): domain Eukaryota; kingdom Metazoa; phylum Arthropoda; class Insecta; order Lepidoptera; family Noctuidae; genus Apamea; species Apamea crenata. The sequence continues at coordinate 11,734,731 of OX451375.1, read as the reverse complement.
ATGCTTGCAACCGCCGTTATTCGCGCTCCAAATTCAAAAGTGATCCTTTGTGTGGAATACGTGCGTTGATTCAATTTTTGTTTGTTTTTAAATGTGTATGTGTGACGGTTTTTTATGTGAGTGTGGATTATTTATTTTTTAACTAAAAGTGGTAAGTTTGAATTGTATTTTAGTAAAAGTTTTTTCTGAGAGGGATTTTCGTATTTAATTTAAGATAACTGAAAAGTTTTTATAGTAGCTAAGTACTTTTTAAGAGTAACTTGATTGTGTATTATTTAAGAATTGTTTTACACTTTAATTTCCACATTTTGGATGCCTACTTCTTTATAAGTTAAACCTAAAGCCTAACCTAAAGTGTAGGTTTTTTTTATGCTCATAATTTCTTTTATACTCGTAGCTTATAGATACAATAAATTATAGCTTATGGTTTTTAACGGACATCGGGAAATATTTTCAAAATGTATTTTCTAAATAGGTAAGCAACTTTAATTATTTATTTTAAAAACCTTTAGGAATAATTATTTATATTTTTTTATCTACCTGTATTGACACAGGTGCTGGGTACAGGTCTCCACGTAACTTTTAACTGTTCCTTGTGTTACCTTATACGGGCAGGGTCCATAGGAATAATTGCAGTGGTTTAATTTAACGGCCATCAGAAAATATTTCCTAAAATTTTATGTTAATATTTTCTGATGGATATTAAATTGTATTATTTACCAGCGTTAAATAAATAACATCAGGATTTTAACAAAACCGCGCTGTTTGGCCAGACACAATTAGTTTTATAGTACCACTTAAAAGCATTTAAACGTTCGCAGGGCTAAAAGCTGTTGGTGACAATAATTAACTTACTCTTAATTAATCAATTATTTTTATAATCATTATCATTATCTACACTTGGGTAATAATAATAAATTAAAGTTTTCTTAGTAAGTGGTGTAAGTTGTGAACATCTCACAAATTTGGATACCTACACAGTCTTAATCTCATCTGCGAGGCTGTGATATTTGCACAATCCATTCCTTTCATGGCCTGTTTCATCACCTATTAAGTTTCGGATACCTTATATAGCACATAGTGATAAACAACTTTGTTATATACATATAAATATTTTCATAATCTAACTAACTATTTACATTAGGTACTAAATTAAAAACTAACTAACTTTATAAATAAACATAAAAGGATATTTCTGTTTAATTTTTAATTTACGTGGTACCGAACATATAAATTGAAAGTCCTTTTCTGGACACTGCAAAAAATTGGTCCTTAGTTTTGCCAACCCTGCTGGCCAGCAGATTAAAAAGTTGGCGCTACTAAAATGCCACAAACCTGTAACTGGTGTTTGGATGAGTTTTCCCTTTGAGGATGTTATCAGGTTCTCTCACTGCCATCTGATATTTACGGAAATACATATAAATACATTTAATAAATTCACACGCCGACATTCTTCAAAATGGTCTACAAATTTACAAAAATTCTGTAATCTTGTAGATATTTGTGCGACAGCCAAATCACAGAGATCTCGTTGCGTAACAGTCACCCATCCACAGCCTAGCCGTGACAGGTGCAGCTAAACCAATAGGCACTTCGAAAGAACGCGGTTAGCATAGCACGTGGATTGGAGGACTTAACAAAAGAATATTCTATTTAATCAATGTCTTGATTGGTCTTGAGTAAAGTTAAATGAAGTAGGTAAATACATCGAGAGGAAACCTGAGGGCCTAAAAAGGCCACTTTAGCAGAATTATAATAGGATAACAATATGAATCTTATTAAAAATCGTAAAATGGTCACAAACTGACAATTCATAATATGATCTGTGTGCAATTCATATCACGCAATTTACCTGTTTGACAGTTTTGTATGGAAATTCGTAAAATGGTCCATCAATGTTTACACCAAATATGATTGATATGAAATGAATTGTAGGTGATTAAACTATTAAGTGTAACCATTTAACGAAAATTAGAGGAATTGCTAATGATCTGCTGGGAATTCAGGAAATGAATAGCTTTTAGAGGTATTGCTTAAAGTGGCCTTTTTAGGCCCCCTGGACTTATAGTCAATATAAGTCTGAAATAACCCATCTTTAGCAAGCGTGGTGATCAATGCTCGTACCTTCTTTGTATGAGAAGAGGCCTTTGTCCAGCAGTAATAAGCTGTTATTATTCAGGTAAATAAATTATAAGAAAACAATACAAGCAGTTTGTTTATCGTATAAACAGAAACAATGGTTTATTTCCGAGTAATTTTGGTAACATTAAAATGGGAAATTAGTTCTTTTGTTACGTCTTTTCAGTAACAATTACACCTACCTATAAGTTATAGAAAAGTACAATTACTGCTATAATGACTACTAGAGTCCGGCCGTCGAGAGAATACGTTCCTGACACTTATAGCACACTTAGAATGGCACCATAGACAAAATAACATATAGAATAAACAGATTTCTTTAGAAATTTGTCGACAATGTCATTTTGTCTATTCTATCGGTCATTTTGTCTATTCTATCTGTCATTTTGTCTACTCCATCTGTAATTTTGTCTACTCTATCTGTCATTTTGTCTACTCTATCTGTAATTTTGTCTATTCTATCTGTCATTTTGTCTATTCAATCTGTCACCTTGTCTATTCTTCCTTCGACGAAACCCATTTATATAGTGGTCATGCTACGAGTGCTGGGGGTCTACTCCGAAGTGGTATCGGCCGAATGTTCGGCCGTTTCCTGCTACGAAGTTACTATTTGGTTCGGTCGGTCCCGATCCCCCGATCCTACACTCCTACGCTCTTCCGAATATTGACTATGGTCCCGACCCAACTGAGCCGATCCGAACTTTTTTCGCATTTTTCAACAATATTCGGTTCGGCCATGTGTCGGTCCGATCCGAACATTCGCACTTTGCACTTCGGAGTAGACCCCCAGGTATTACGAACGCACGAACAGTTGTCGTGTGCGAAAATCCTAGTAGCTTAATAATATAAAATTATCAAAACACGTATTCGTTTGTATGCAACTGACTGGTGTCAAGAACGCATTTTGCCGTCGGCCGCTCTGTAGAATATTATAATGTATGGAAGAAAAATACATGTAGCGCCTACTCAATATAACCCTAAGGGCAGGAGAATGTAGCCGCGTGACGACTCCCGGCCACCGCCGTAGGCGCGGGCGGACGGATCGTCCGAAAGGGTTACCGCTGCCCTGGAACAGAAAGGGCTAAGGAAGGAACACGGGTGGGTTTTAGTCAGTAAGAGTCTGACACTCCCTTCCGCTCCACCCAGAGCGGGAGGGGTCATTTGATGATTTCCCATCCAAAAAAAAAGGGCAGGAGAATGTTGATGAAATTATGCTAAAATTGAATTTTATTAAACAAAAGTCTGTCGTTGATGTAGAAAGGAAAAAGCGTGTTGCTTATAAAGCATCTTGACAGTAGATTAAAAGAAAACTATTAATTTCAGTCAGGAAAATTTTGACAGTAAAAAAAAAAGACCAGGGTCGAAAAAACTATGGAAAATGTCGAAAGGAAAGTTTTGAGTTTGAATGAGATGTCTAGAATTTATTTATTTCTTAAATCGGTTTAACCAAAGAAATTATGGATGGACTGTGTAAAAGATGATGTGGCTAGAAAGGGGGGGACTACCGAGGTGGCGAATAATATAAAAGTAAAAGTAATAAACAGGCATAAAATAAAAGTAATAAAGGGCAAGATACTATCTATACAAGATATTTATCGTAAATAGAAAAAAAAAGCTTTGATCACTCTATCGATTTAACCTAAATTGATTTGTTACTAACATTTTCGTCGTCACAGTTACACCAACAACTAGGAATGGATCGTGACTTAATAATATCAGCCGCACGGGTCATTCGAAGTTAAGCTACGCTTAACCGCTCGCCGGTCGATTCGTGGATGGGTCCACAGACGCGTCTTGATACGTAATGGATGGTCTCCATTGAAAGAAAGAAAGAAAGAAAAAGTATTTATTGCGACTCGTACAGATAGATCTTAAAACTAAACTAAACTAAACACAACACACACACACACACACAAACACATACACACATAACATAACACATCACACACACACACACACATGCACAAACACACACACATTGCATTGCATTCACATTGCATATCGAAACTCCGTGCCTCGGAAAGCACATTAAGCTGTTGGTTTCGGCTGTCATTCGTAGATCTTTAACAGTCGTTACGGGTATTCACAAGTGTAAAAGTCTTACCAAGGGATATGTTGCTACCCAGTAACTGGGTTGTGGAGGACAGATAGGCAGTCGCTCCATGTAAAACACTGGTATTCAGCTGCTTCCGGTTAGACTGGAAGCTGACCCCAACATAGTTGGGAAAAAGCTGGGCAGATTGATTTTGAGTAGCACAAACAAACGGCATCCCGGTAAAACCTCTTTGGTTACTTCATTAGTAAAGACATAATATCGTTTGTGTATTATTGACTAATGAATTGGAAAAGGACAGGAGTTTAACATAATATATTATGTACGTTCATTGAATGGGATGTGCGTTCACCCGACAATCGTTCGTAGAACTTTATCGAGCATTTCAGGCTTTCAGGTCCTTGAATTATTATTGCTAGATTAGGGAAGAGGTAAGGATAATGTTCTTGCATTTTTAGAACTAAAGAAAAATAAAAGCTGTTCTGTAAAAGCTCAACATCTAGCCATTTTAGTTTTTGCATTAATTTTGGCTAGTTAAGATTTTTTTAGATGTTTACATGTTAGCTTGTCAGTGTATCCAGGTGATCCAGGATTCGATTCGATTTTTTTTGGTAGTAAAGGGGTTACTACCAAAAAAAATCGAATTGCTAATCTGCTTCCAATTTTTTACCTATTGAATTATATACACTTTGACATTAATGAATTTTATATATACTATGACATTTGCTTACTTTGTAAAGTATTATAATAATTTTTTAATTATTGTAAACGTGAAGACTATGTGGGTCACTTTAATTTTATTATATTTTATTTTTCTCTCTGTTCTCTTAGTTTTTGTCATGGTCTGGCAGTTTGAGTAATTAATGTGGCCTACCCAAATGTCCTTTCTTTGGTATTGTTCGTCGAATCGTCGAGCTCCTTAAGTTTTGAGTTGAGCTGCACGATTTCTGACAAATGCGTGCACTGACTGGACAGGTCCTCTCAATCTGTGTGGTTCATTCCTCAAAAGACCATCTCAGACATCGACCTGCATGTTCTTCATATGATCTGACCAAGATTATGTCTGGACTATAAAAGAGACTGTGACCTCTGAGTTTGTTTCGGCCTTTCTTCTCAGACTAGTCAAATAGGAAGCCCACCTCATCTAGTTTTAAAATATGATTGACGTGTAAAAGGGTTTGTACAAACCTACTTACAAAATAAAATCATTTATCATTATCTTATCCAAAAAAGTGCATGCCTGTGAGAATCCTAGCCAGTCAGCAATTTGAACTGACCATGTGCCCGACGTACACTGCTACAAGGACCTTTTGGGCCTCGAATGATGTTAACAGGGGGGCGCTGTTGGGTAAACTTTTATGCATTTGTTTTGTGAAATGTATGAAAAACAATATGGCGGCGTTAGTTCCGATTTTGGCCACGCGCCAAAAGATCCTTAAACTACTCTACGTCTGATTTTGCATTACCGTCAATATTACAGTGGTATTTAATCTCCTGACAATAAGGTTGCTGTTGGGTTGCAACAACTGTCGAGTCTGTCAAAATCATATTGATCTTTATTGTTGTTGTAATACGGTCAGCTGCTACGGTAAAATAATTGTGAACGGACTTTATACATATACGAATCGTCATTCGAGGAGGCTAAAACAAAAATCGAACTAAAGACGAAAGGAGGCTACTATCCTATAAAGTAGCAAAGCCACCTCTTGACAAATAATCTAAACGTTTTAATTACTTCGCGGATCAGTTTGAAATCGTTAGCAAATTCGTTTGGCGGGTTTATTTGTTTTCTAAAGCCGCGTACGCACGAACAGAACCCAGCAATGCATAAATGTGTAAGCTGTCACGCCCTTTATGCCTGGAGGCTTTTATTTGGGTAGTAATCTTTTTTATTTACATTTTAAGTACTTAATTATTTTTTTAGCTTGAGTAAGTATAGTTTTTATTATATTTGTTGGTATATTGGCGTGGCTAGCTGACATATTATGGCAAATAATTTAATTTTATGTTCTGTTTTGTAATGTTTATTACCGAACATAGGTACCTAGTATTGTATACAATCAAGTATTTTCTTTTTAATTGAACAGACAGCTGTGCTGCTGGGGAGTTTGTTGCGCCACTTCTTCTTCCCAGCAATAGCACTAGGAAGTGGTGAAGGGCTGGCGTTTTTGGGGGACTGTCTTTTGTAATTTTGACGTTCAAAAAGTGCTGATTCTCAGCCTAATTTGAATAAATGACTTTTGATTTTGATTTTGAACGCACGAACGAACAAAAACATGGTGAACACGATCATCGAACACTTTGTTCGCACGTGCGTACCACTAACGAACATCAAACACTGTTTTAGTTAGTGGTACGCACGAACGAACAAAAACATGGTGAACACGCACATCGAACACTTTGTTCGCACGTGCGTACCACTAACTAAAACAGTGTTTGATGTTCGTTAGTGGTACGCACGTGCGAACAAAGTGTTCGATGATCGTGTTCACCATGTTTTTGTTCGTTCGTGCGTACGCGGCTTAACACTTCATGATGTAAACAATTTGTTTATTATCAATTTAATAATGTTAGTTCGTAATCTTGTGAGACTAAGCTGGATTTACTTTGATTAATGAAGGTTTATGAAATAACTAAATTATTAAATTTATGCGGGTGAAACCGCGGGGCGCTGCTACTAAAAACCAAATTAATCCCAAGCAAAACCGCGTATTTTCTCATTTCAGATTAGCGTTATTCATACTATCTTATATATATCTCTATGAAGATGTATTACTCTGGAGACTTCTTTCATTCCAATGTTAAGTCAAGTCAAACTTAATTGACTTGACTTACTTTCAAATCAAAACAAGATGTTTATTTATATCTTCGATTTTATATTTATGAGTTTTTTTTTCCGGAAAAGGGAATGGAGGAAAATAAATACAAATAAACGGCAGAAAAGCCAATTTGAGGGATCAAGATTTTACGAAATCTGTTTTGAATTTGACAAGAGCAAAGTGGAATTTAATAGCGATTTTCCCTTGTTCTCACAACAATTAATAAGATTATTATAATCAGTTGATAATATATAAAAGAATATTCTTTTTCATGCCTAGGATTTTTTTCCTCCATAGCCTCCCACACAATGATACCTATATGTATAAACTAACGTCATTGCTTTCACATACTTCTTTGTGTATTGCATTTTTATAATTTTTGCTCAATTTGTAATGAATGCTTCTCAGTAATTAGGCTCAGGGAAGGCTCTGACCTCCGGTGTGTACATTTTGACAGTTCAACAACATTCATTGCATTATTAACGTTATTGGGCAGACAAATTCGAATATAAATGAAGAAGGCATTCGTATGCGGTGTCTCTCCACAGGCAATGGCTCGCCTCCCATCTTGCACCGCATGCTCTTTCTGTCAACGTGAGGATCTAATGGCTGCTTGGGCGAATGCTATCCGCGTTGCTGAATTTTGGGCCAAACTTTAACAAAAAAACTAAATTTTCGCCATTGACACGCCAAGAAGAAGTAATTAGGCAACATTTTAAAGTGCAAGTTACTCGCATTTTGTTTGCATTTTCAATATAAAAAAGCGAGTCTCCGTACCGCTACTGCCCGTTTTCCCCAACATTCCCGAAAGTTGAAAATCCAACAGCGCGCTTTTATTTACTAATTCATGTAGATGCTGCCTCACGACATGATGAGCAGTTTGACATTGAGACAAGAAAATAAAACAAACGAATAAACATGAAGAACACCTAAACTTCTAGGATCAATAGAAACAATTAAATATTTAAAACTAGAACCAAGGGTACCGAGATGGGTAGGGGGATCGTCCGAAAGGGTTACCGCTGCCCTGGAGCAGAAAAGGCTAAGTAAGGAACACGGGTGGGTTTTAGTCAGTAAGAGTCTGACACTCCCTTCCGCTCCACCCAGAGCGGGAGGGGTCATTTGATGATTTCCCATCCAAAAAAAAAGGGTAGCGAGATCTATAAACGTTACGTATAACATTGGCGAAGCGTTATTTTTGTCACTGACGCACAACTGTCAAACTACATCTGCAAAACAGTGACGGGACATGTATATACCCTGCCCATTAGGTTAACCGTTTTTTGACAGCTGTCATTGAACTTACATATTCCAGATTACGTAAAAGTTAACTTGAAAATGCGTAGTAAAATAAATATATAAACTGCCTTATCTTATTGAATTATCTTATTCATACCTTCTTACATACATTGTAATACCGTACGTGTATCAGTTTAGACAAAAAACATAATTATAATTGCTTGCTAGTTCGATCTCTCAAAAAAAGTTAACCTAGTGGACAGAGTATAAGACAAAACACGAGCTAAGTAGCTAACGTTTAAAGATCTCTTCCTAAGACCTTAAACCTTAACAAACACATTAAGGTGAATGTAGGGTAGTTCATAACAGCTTTAAGCTGTCGTTTTCGGTGTTAGCTCCTGGGTTCGGCTTTGGACGTGAAGGTGAGAAGTGCTTATGTAATAGGTTTCTAACTTATGAAATAATCCTTAAACGTACCTATTTAAGTTTATAATAAAACAACCTATTTGTTTTGTATCCCATTTTAGTCATTATTATTATTTATTATTAAAAGCCTGTGATGTGTCAGTGCAGGGCAAAGGCCTCCGTTCTCTCCTTCCACTTCACTCTGTTTAAAACTTTTGCATAGCTTATATTTTTTTAAAGTGGTGTTTTTTGGTCAGATAGGCAGTCGCTCCATGTAAAATACTGGTATTCAGCTGCATCCGGTTAAAAGTGGTGGGAAAAGGCTAGGCAGATGATGATGATGATATTTTTTAAAGTGAAGACTAAAATATCGAAAAAATTGCTTCTTACCGCAGAAGCAATTTTTTTGATAATTGACAATAGCGTATCGTGGCAACAAATAAGGTTCAAAACAGCGTTTAATGTTGGTTGAATCGGAAAACTGCCAAAAAGTAATTTTGCAGTTTTAATAAAAAAACACAATTTCTGGCTTATAATAAATGTACGGTCACCAAAGCAGATAAATAACCAGGGTCGTCGGATATAGTTGAAGTTTAGTAAGAAACCGTTGGATATTTTAGAATAAAATAAAATAAAATAAAATTAATAAAAAACAAACAGTTCATTTATCAAATTAAATTTTTTCGATAACATCGATTGGTTTCTTGCTAAACTTCAACTATATTCGACGACCCTGGTCACTTATCTCCTTTGGTGACTGTACTTTCGGAAATTCTTGATAAACCCCAAGTCTCGTAAATAATCAATTGTAACATCTTTATCTAGATAATATTCTATAGTTGAGATAATACGTGGTGGTACAATGGCAGGGAAATCGACGCGCAATCCGTTCGAGGATTCAGTACATGATTCTAAACTCCTCAGCGATGAAATTATTCGTCGGTTATTAAAAAAAGAAATTGCTGTTCTATACATTTTGACCGCGTAGGTATTGCACTTTTGTTGGAAACAGCTGTTTTAGTTTTGATAACTGACGGAAAATCTCTACACTAGGGGTCTAGAATCATACGCTGAATTCATGGTTACAGTTTGCGCGTCGATGTCCCTGCCACTCTATTTTAATGGCACTTCTGGTGACTAGTGGTACATCTCTGACTAACCCTTCGTTACAGGCGTAATAATATTATAAACGCGAAAGATATTTTAGAATAAAAAAAATAAATAGAAAAAAAAAACAGTTCAGTTATCAAAGCAAATTTTCATTCGAAAACATCTCAGATTTATTACTAAACTTCAACCATATCCGACGACCCTGATTACTTATCTCTTTTGGTGACTGTACCAATACACATAACTGTGCGGCAAAAAACAGCCTTTTACGGTGTCCTACGTTTGGGCAGCACGTTATTACATTCCACCTGATACTAAGGATTGACATTTTTGTCAGCTTACTTCACCTAAGATTTCACGATGATTTTTGCAGAATAGACGCGTCTAATCGAAAAACAAAGTTTTTTTTTCGATTATGCTTCAAATCTAAAGTAACTATCTAACATGTCTTTATACAACAATACATAATATAAAATCCTCCCAAAAACGCTCACAGACAAACTTGGACAGTTTAAAAACATTTGATTTTTGTTGCTGGTGGCATCTAATTGGTTTTTGGGTGACGTCTCCGAATGTGGAAATTGTGACTACATTGTTGTATTGGGTTTCCACCTCTAAAAACAAATGTAAGTGGTAATATTAAATAAATAAACATCAACGTAAAAAATGCCATCACATTAAATGAACAGACTAAAATTACAATTTTATTTACCCTCATTAAGTCCCAGCTTAGACAAATAAAACTAATGCCTATTTTCACTAACTCAAGACACGTAAATTAATGCCTAAATAAAAACGCGTTGTTGGATTTTCAACGCTCGGCTCACCATCGAAAGTTGATAATCCAACAGCGTGCTTATACAGAGTGTATCAGAAAGGTGTGTTCAAATTGAATGGTGTGGTACAGACCATCAAGCTGAACAACTTTCTCCATGGTACTAACATTATAATCGAGAAAAAGTAATCAGCCGGTCGATTCTGTAACCATCTCACCGTGAAAACTTAGGTGAAGTGAGCGTGGAGTGAGCTGTCATTCCAAATAATGCTAGGGATTGACACTACTGACAACTCACATCAAGCTCACTTGACTTGAGTTTTCACGGTGAGATTTTTACAGAATCGACCGGCAGGTGTCCCATACATTTGGGTCGAGTAGTTATTGAAGTGTCGTTTTCATGGTTTCCGAGGGTGCTGAAGCCGATAGTGAGGTCAAAATGAAAACCCAAGATACTGCAAAAAAAAAAAAAAAAATCGTCATTTTGAAATTTTCGCAGCCGCCATCTTGGATTTTTATTTTGAACTTTGTTCCTGCGGTCCTCAGACCCCACACGTTTTTTGGTCCTAGGTCATGCTGGTTTCCTCACGATGTTTTCCTTTACCGTATTGAGAGGTGATGAAAAAATTCACAAAGGGTACCCTGTTACATCTTATACTCGTATTCATTTAGATGTCGCTTAGTGTTACTGAAAACTGGTATTAAAGGTCTATACGTACACTGCAGATGTCACCCATTCCCTGAAGTCTAGACAAGTCTATTAGAATATTAAATTATCTATCCTAGACTTACACAATCACAGGCTACAATCGTAGGCATCTCAACGCTGTTCAGACTTGTAATTTATTAATTATACAATCTAATGTTACAGTTACATGATACCACTGTTTATCTAAAGGCACAAATTATATAATATGAGACGTATCGTCACGCCCGTATTCCCAAATGGGGTAGGCAGGTTTGAAGGATTTTTGAGGCAGGGTGGATTTTTGAGAAGTCGCAGTCATTATCTGCTTAGCCTTTTTTCAACTATGTTGGAGTCAGCTTCCAGTCTAACCGGATGCAGCTGAATACCAATATTTTATACGGAGCCACTGTCTATCTGACCTCCACAACCCAGTTACTGGGTAATACGATACCTTTTGGTAAGACTGGTTGTTAGACATTCGGGTTTCTGACTACCCGTAACGACTGTCAAAGTTCCACGAGTGACAACCGGGACCAACGGCTTAACATGTTTTTCGGCGCTCGGAGGGGTCTTGGTATGTAAAGATGGACCTATCCACGGATCAACCGCGGCAAGCGTAGCTTAACCTGATCGATCGACTGCGGCTGTTATTATTATGGTTCAAAAGATACGTCTGGTTCCCTGTGGTAGTTATTATAGTTTCTTATATTGTTTCTTCGTTTTTCGTTCGTTCGTTTCGTTCGGCTGGGTTCCTGGAACCCACCCTAAGAAACGACTACTCAGTCGACAATACCGATAAGAATCAAATCAAGGAGTAAAAACAGTACTTCATAAGTTAAAGAAAACCAATACTAAGTAGGTACATTCTAAGGATAAGACGTTATTCTCTCAGTAGGCGTATCGTTTGGTTTTCCTTTCCAAAAATAGACATAGCAACGGTTTACGTACTAATACTTTTGTAAATACCTACTATTATGGAGGGCGCCCACGAGCAACTGAGTTCCCAGCAACTTTTTGTCTCTGTTGCTGTCTCCTCGCCTTGATTAGGACGATGCGCATACGGGAGCGACAGCAACGCTAGTTTTTTTGTAAAATTTTCAGTTGAGCGGCAACTGGCTATATATAGCCGGCAACTTTTTTTTCGAAACCAATAGACGGGCAACAGTTAATGATAAATGATTTATTTTCTGTAAGTAGGTTTGTACAAACACTTTTCACGTCAATCATATTTTTTTTAAACTAGATGAGTTCGGCGTTTCCTATCTGACTACTCTGAGAAGAAACGCCGAAACAAACTCAGAGGTCACAGTCTCTTTTAAAGTCTAGACATTATCTTGGGCAGTTCATGTGAATACCATGTAGATTGGTGTCTGAAATGGTCTTTTGGGGAAAAAACCACACAGATTGAGTGGACCTGGCCAGTCAGTGCACGCATTTGTCCAAATTTCGTACAGCTCAACTCAGATTTTGAGGAGTTGCGTCCTAAGACGCGGACAAAAATCTCTCCCAGCTGTCGCGTCGCTACATGCGTGTTGAATTTAATGTGAAATAGCGAAATAAAGAGCACTTGTAATTAATGAAGGTGGTTTTATTGAGAGATGCTACCATAGAGTACAAAATAATTACAGAGCCTAAGTTCTAGTGTTGTGCAGTTGTGCTAATCGATAAGGAAGGGAAAATTTCTTACTACAATACTCTTACAAAATTTTATCTTTCCTTGAACTAAACAAATTTGAAAGTATACAAACTTAACCAATACAAATGGCACACTCAGCCTTAGCTTAGTCATGTTTAATAATTAAACATACTTAATAATATGATCTCACAACATTCTGTAATAAATGTACCTACTTATTACAACTTTCAATTTACATACTCTTACACAAAACAAAAATAATAATTAGGTTTTAATCAGTCCTATTTTACTGCATAGGTACTGAAAAGTATTTTTAGGTAAAGCTTTAGTAAACATATCAGCATATTGTTCTTTTGTACATACATACTTTAAATTAATTTGTTTGTCTGCATATTTCTCCTTAATAAAGTTATATTTAACTTCGATATGTTTACACCGCTTATGAAAATCTACATTTTTAATTAAGCAAATTGCACTCTGATTGTCTATATGTAACGTCACTGAGTCCTGATGAAACGCATTAATGTCAGTTAACAGTCTTTTCAACCACATAATTTCTTTTGTAGTGGCACACGCTGCCATAAATTCAGCCTCCGTAGTGGATAAGGCAACACTCTGTTGAAGTTGTGTTGTCCAGGTTACAGCAGCTCCACTTTTAATGCAGACATACCCAGTTACAGATCGCCGTGTGTATGTATCTTTCGCATAATCCGCGTCACTATATGCTTGTAGTTGATTGCTATGCTTTGACATGTAACACAGACCATAGTGTTGTGTTTCTTTTAGGTATTTCATAATCTTCTTCACAGCGTTCCAGTGTGTGTGATTATAACAATTTAAGTATCGACTCACCAGACTGACTCCATAAGTGATATCAGGTCTGCTTACTATTGACAGGTGCATCAGTGACCCAACAGCTTCTCTATATGGTATATCCTTGTCTGGTGCAGCTGAGCTCTTTTCCAGTCTAGTATGAGGGTCAACTGGAATGGAATTACAATTAGCATCCTGCATATTAAATCTACTTAGTAGTCTGTTAATATAGTTTGCTTGATGAATAAATATGCATCCTTTAGATTTTTCTATTTGGAGACCAACAAAGTTCTTTGGTTCACATATCTTAATTTCAAAATTCTTGTTTAATTCAGATATGACTGTATCCAAGGATTCTCTCAAGCTTGACAACAAGAGACCGTCATCAACATACAGTAACAGATATACTATATTGTTATTTATATTGCCAATGTAAACACATTTATCAGAGTGACTGCTTTTAAAGCCAAATTTCTTTAGTAAAGAATCAAATTTTTGATTCCAACATCTTGGTGCCTGTTTAAGGCCATAAAGTGATCGATTGAGTTTACATACCATATGGGATGATGCTTTCAAACCTTCGGGTGGTGTCATGTATATGTCCTCATTTATATCACCATACAAAAATGCGGTTTTTATATCGAACTGAGTCATTTCTAAATTATGCTGAGCAGCCTCTGAAAGTAAAACTCTGATGGAATCATACCTTACTGTAGGTGAAAAGGTTTCGGTATAATCTATGCCTTCTTTCTGTAAGAAACCTTTGGCACATAACCTGGATTTATATAACGGGCCTGATGGCATTTCTTTTATTTTGAAAACCCATTTAGAGTCAATTACCCGCACTCCTTGTGGTTTCTCCACTAACTGCCAGGTCTTATTTTTCTCATGCGCCAACAACTCACTTTTGATAGACTCCTTCCATTTTACTGCATTCACATTATGTATAGATACTGCTTCACTATATGTCTGAGGGTTGTCCTGCTGGTTTGAACTGTCATCTGTACATAGGTAAGTATTGTCAGTATTATCTACTTTATTCAACTTACTTTTTGATCTTGTTGTTATATTTGAATAAATATCATTAGAGTCCATTGATTCCTCTGGTTCATACAAAGATCCCTCATCAGAGTGGAAGGACTCATCACTAGTTATAGTTTGATCACATGGCTCTAAAGTTGATTCATTATTAGAACTTTCATTATTGTGTACAGGACCTTCTAATGTGGATTCTGACAATGGTAATTTAATATAATTTCTCATAACTGAATTTTCTAGGAATACAACATCTCTGCTAATTAGAACTCTCTTTGTTTTAGGATCATAAAGTCTATAACCTTTGGTCTGTTCACTGTAACCTATGAATACCATTTTAGTTGCTTTTGCATCCCATTTCTTGAGCTTTTCTTTAGGTGTATGGACCATTGCTTCACATCCAAATATTTTTAAATGACTGATATCAGGCTTTTTACCAGTCCAGATTTCTTCAGGAGTTAGAAATCCCAATGCTCTGGTAGGACAGCGGTTGGTGATGTAGGCTGCTGTCGAAGTTGCTTCTGCCCAATACTGCTTCTGTAGTCTAGCACTTAATAACATACACCGGGCTCGTTCTAATAATGTTCGGTTCATCCTTTCTGCTAAGCCGTTTTGTTGAGGTGTATACGGTGCAGATGTTTGATGAATTATTCCACACTTTGTTATGAAAGATTTAAATTCATTGCTAAGATACTCTCTACCATTGTCTGTGCGTAATATCTTTATTGATAAATTAACTTGGTTTTCTACCACAGCTTTAAACTCTTTGAATTTATCAAAAACATCTGACTTATTCTTAATTAAATAAGTAAATACTTTCCTGGAATAGTCATCGATGAAGGTGACAAAATAGCGTGCACCTCCCAGCGACTGGACTTCCATAGGACCGCAGACATCAGAATGTATGAGCTCCAATAAACCTTTAGCTCTGGATCCATCTGAAGGAAATGAATTTCTTGTCTGCTTTCCCTCTTGACAGGAAATACATACAACTTTGTCCTTGCTTCTAGTTTTTACTCCTGTACACTCCAACAGTCTGTTTAAATTTTCAAAGTTCAGATGTGCCATTCTTTGATGCCATAGGTATGCATCGTTTTCTTCACTTGCAGATATGTATGCTGGAATACTTTGTGTATTTAGCCGGTACATATTATTAGTTAAATTTGCATTAGCCACTTGTACATTATTTTTGTTAAATATTTTGCAACCATCTTTGTCAAATTTCACTTGACAGCCATTTTGTATGATTTGACTAACAGAAAGAAGGTTGGTGGCTAACTCTGTTACATAAAGAACATTTTGAACACATATTGTTTCAGGTTTGCCATCATTAATCACTTGTAGATTCACTTTTCCACATGCTTTAACAGAAAGTTTCTTATTATCTGCCACTTTGATAGTGTTGACCGGAGGCGGTATTTCATCAAATAGCCATTCACGGTGCATTGTAAGATGCATTGAAGCCCCTGAGTCAATAAACCAGCCATCGTCATTGCTTAATGATGCTGAAAATACAGCTACATAGCCTGAACTTTCATTTGTCTTTTCTTTCTTCTTACTTTTACACTTCTTACTTATGTGTCCATATTGATTGCATGTAAAACACCTCGGACCTTTATTAGGTTTGTTTGACTTCTCTGAACCTTGTTTGGCATTCTGCGAGTTAACTTTTCCTTTAACATACAGCGCAGCAGTATCTGACTTTCTGACATCTTGTAGAAGTTTTGTCTTAACGGAGTCAGCTGTTATCACCAAACCTGAGTTCTCCAACGCCATAATCATTGGTTGATATACATCTGGAAGGCCAGCCAAGAGTAGGGTTCCCAGCCATTCCTCATTTACTATAAAGCCAATATTTCTCAATTTATGAGCGGTAGTCATTATTTTATTCACATAATCTTCAATATTCTGGCACCCGTCTAACGTGGTAGTAATCAGATCTCTCAAAAGCCCTACTCTGCGGGTTAGTCCTTTGTCATCGAATGCCTTAGCTAAATTATCCCACACTTCTTTTGCTGTTGTGGCTTCTTGTATGTGTATATAGTTGTTTTTTAAATCAACTGCTTCACCTGTTGCCGGTTCGACACATTGCCATAACTCTTCGTGCTCAAGATATGTTTTGACCGTAAATTTCCAGGTGGGATAATTGTCTCTTCCGGTCAGCTTTTCTACTAATGTCATTGCACTATTTGAAGACATTTTGCTGATGAAGATGCTTTTAAATCTAAATAAAAGCAATTTTAATCCCACGTCGCGTCGGCCACGTTTTTTTTTTTTTTTTTTTTTTTTTTAGGTTATATTTCAGTTCACTGATTTTACTTTTACTTTTGACTGATTTTTACTTATAATCTTTAATTTAGTGAAATAGCGTGGGTCTGGGCCCATAACCTGTTGAATTTAATGTGAAATAGCGAAATAAAGAGCACTTGTAATTAATGAAGGTGGTTTTATTGAGAGATGCTACCATAGATTACAAAATAATTACAGAGCCTAAGTTCTAGTGTTGTGCAGTTGTGCTAATCGATAAGGAAGGGAAAATTTCTTACTACAATAATGCGCATGTACATCCTGTCAGACTTTCATACAAATCTGTAGACTTGAGGTGAGAGACAAATTAGTTGCCGAGTCAAAAGTTGCTCGTTTGCCCTCCCTTAAGGTTCCGGGGTCATTGGGAACGGCCGCGCGAAAGTATTTTTAGCTTTGAAGGAAATTCCTTCAAAGATGTACGTATTATTCCGAGGATTTATTTCGTGATTTATTAGGGAAAATAAAAGAGAGAAAATTTACTATTTTCTTTGAGTTTCAATTACAAACAAATTGAATTTAATACTGCTTATTGAAAATAGCGTAGGAAGTATTTCCAAGCGATGCTTTGTTACGGATTGAAGGCTAAGTTTACCGGTGTAAGCACCGCCGGTGAACGCGGTGTGTCATATGAATACCATAGGATTATGATTCATTTCAGCCTGGGTTGTGGAGGTCAGATAGGCAGTCACATCCTCAGCCTATAATGTTCCCACTGCTGAGATACAGGTTTCCTCTCTGTGAGAGGTAGTGGGCCGTAATCCACCACGCGGGCCCAGTGCGGGTTGGCAGATGTCACATTTCTTCGAATTTTTGGTTCTAGGACATTCCGGTCTCCTCACAATGTTTTCCTCCACCGTTTTGAGAGCAGTGTTGATGATACAATTTACACAAAGTAAAGTGCCTGACTGGCCTACAACTCGTAAGTCACGGCCCTGACCACTGGGCCACATTGCTCCTAGGCAGTCCAGCTCCATGTAAAATGCTGGTATTCAGCTGCATCTGTTTAGACTGGAAGCCGACCTCAACATAGCTGGGAAAAGTCTAGGCAGATTGATTCATTTCAGCCTTGCCTTTAGGATGCTTGACGAGTTGTCCCATCTTTTTGCTCCTGTAAACTACAACCGTGGCAGGAGGCGTAGATTGTTCGCCGTGCCTTGGAGTCGAACCGTCGTGCGAGCCCAGTCTCCTGTTCCTCGGACACTCTCTGCGCTTAACGCGCTCTTGGACGCTAAGCCTGACTGTGATGTGTTCGCGGATGGATGGAAGAAGATCTTGTCAGTATGTCTGGAGTATTGTGAGATGATCGTATGACTGGCGAGTAGTTGTATACTTTTGTTTACTGTACTTTTAAAATGTGTTTGTGTCGGTCTTTAACTAATGTGATTGACCTTGGCCATTTTATGTTAAATAAATAAATAAATAACAATGAAGCTTCGATGCCTGTGGTATTGCAGATGTCCACCAGTTACTCCCAAGTGCCTGCTCGTTCACAACCCAATATGACACGCATCTTGATGTGCAACGACTTAATTATCGGCAAGGGACTACACACACGGTAAGCAGAGTCCATAAAATTACGTGTTAACTAAATTGACACCCTACGTCGAAGAACGACAGTTGTGATTTGAATATACGGACAGTTTAGATTTGTATGTAGTCAATTTGCTTATTAATTTTACTGTACCTATTATAAGGACGAGTTTGCACGATTGATCACGTTTACGAACGCAATCTAAAGTGCATCTACCTACTCCAATTGAATGAAAATCACGCAACGATGGTATCAAACTCTAGCTAGAGATATCAAATCACACATTGTTCGATGTGTACTCGGGCTATCTTACACAAACATTTTATCTAGATTAACAATACTCAGGTAAACGTTTATATACCTTTGTTACGGAAATTACGCTAGAATTTTTATTAATGTTTGCATTAAGAATTTGAAGATAAGCCTATTGTTATTTTACTGCAGGTTATAGAACTCTTCTTAGACAGAGTAGGCTCCGGCATTGAACACCACGCTTGCTCAAGACGAATGCCACGATTTCAGAATTATATGAACGAGATTATTTAATTAGATTGAAAGTAATATATTGACACTTTGCAGGACACTAAATGCCCCTCGACGTAATGATAGTAAAACTTGTGTCACGTTTAGTGTCCTTCATGGGTTAATGTCACATTAACACATGCTTCGCTCGCGTGCATGAGATTACGAGAACACGGGAAATCTTTTTCCATACAAACTTCGATCCCCTTAGGGTTCATTTTCGAAAGAATCTGGTTATTCAGTCAACAGCTCATCCATCACAACACCAATAGTTCTTAGTGGTAAGGGCGGTTTTCGTAAATCAAATGTTACACTTGATTTACGAAAACCTTACCCGATCTATTCCAAAAATGCCGATGTATTCTGTATAAATCACAACGTGAAAATTTTGGTGAAGTGAGCTGTCAATAGTGTCAATCCCAGGCATCAGGGTGGAATGACGGCTCTGTTCGGGTTTTCTTGTTGTTAACAGATACCCGTGTAGATGTTTTAGGTAGTCATGAAACCAAACCACTGTTGGGTCTTTTATTCATTTGTTTACCGTAGGTACAATAATAATGGTATATAAATATAACAAAGACTACGCCAGAGGGCGCACAAATGTTTGTAATGAACTAACCAAGCCAGCCAAGAATCAATAATATAATTGACCTTTCAAACAAAAAAAAAGAACAAAATCAAAATCGGTTCATCCGTTCGGGAGCTACGATGCCACAGACAGACACATAGACACGTCAAACTTATAACACCCCGTCGTTTTTGTGTCGGGGGTTAAAAATAAAATAAGCCTGGATAGTTTAAAAAACAATTAAAGAATCACACGTTTCATAATAAAAAATAATTACAATCACTAAGAAGAGAAAATAAAAATATGTCAACACATAGACTGAAAACAAGTAATAAGATAAGTTCAATAGTTTATTCGTGGATGTCGTTTATCAAGTTTGTGTTTGGTTATCTGATAGCGCGTGATGGAGTTTTAGTTACGAATGAGTCATCATCATCTCCCTGCCTTTGTCTCATATTACTTGGGGCCAGCGCAAAAGAAAGAAAGAAAGAAAATACATTTATTTGCGGCAAAATGGCGCATAAAAAAAGAACAAACACAAAAAAAAAAAAAAAAAAAAAAAAAAAAA
Source organism: Apamea crenata (assembly GCA_949629185.1). Taxonomy (NCBI): domain Eukaryota; kingdom Metazoa; phylum Arthropoda; class Insecta; order Lepidoptera; family Noctuidae; genus Apamea; species Apamea crenata. The sequence goes on along the minus strand of OX451375.1, from coordinate 11,714,523 downwards.
AAAAAAAAAAAAAAAAAATAGTGGGAGGTAAACATGCGAAACGCAAAACAACAAACGCAATGCAAAACGTTTTCTTCCTCCATTCTTCCTTCAAGCTCACTTTGTAACTTAAGTTTTCATGGTGACATTTTTACAGAATAGACGAGTACGTCTTCTTCGACTAAGGGCTGATATTTCAATCATCTGATAATTTGAGGAATAATTTTGAAATTTTTGATAGTTATTTCATGCAAAAACTGTCAAACGTCAATTTTATTCCTCGGATAAAAGTTATCTTGCGATGGAAAAATCAGCCCTTAGAAATATATCTTACAAATTGTGTTATCTGTAAGTTAATAAAAAAAAACTATACGGAAGGATTACATTTTTCGGTATATAGATAAGCAGATACCTATATGTATAAAACTAACCGTACATTATTATATCATAAACGTAATACGGCTAATGACTTTAGCACAGCCTTATCTTTCGTTCTCCGAGTGTTATAAAAAGTTACGTTATCAGAACAAGAAGGAGACAATCTTCGCTTCGTGAATGCTGAGAGGTGTCCTCCATTCCACACCATTTTACCCGGTCATGGGCCTCCGGCATGAATCTGCCCATCCTTTTCTAAACTATGTTGGGGTGGACCAGCCTCTTTTTTTTTCTGCGCTTTGGAAATCCTCATGGACTTTCTCCATCTTGGGGTTGGCAGAGTGGTATTACCGGCAAAACCACCGCAGTATTCCACCTCTGCCTATGGGGGGGGGGGGGGGGGATTCGCATAAGCATTCACCGCTCCCGGTGTGGACCAGCCTAACCGGATGTAGCTGAATACCAGTATTTTACATGGAGTAACTGCCTATCAGATAGGTAGTCACCTCCACATCGAAGTTGCCTGCCGCATCCAACTCAGAAATCAGAAGGAGGGAGAATCTTCGCTTGTCTTCGCTGATAGTTTGAAAGTTATTTTTAAAGTCTGAAACGCACCGGAAATCCGCCTTGAAATAGCAAGGACAGTGTCCCTTTAGATAAAACGACTTTTCTACTATAAGCAGCTCATGAATGGCAAAAAAAATATTTATTTACCGTCTATTTTTTGACTATCTGTGTTGTTCAAAGATATCATAAACTTTACATATTTCGGACTAAAAGACAAAAGTTTCAACAATGTACCTTTAGTTTTTATTCATAATTGAATAAGAACAAACCGTAATTTATCCATAAAGGCAAATACCTATTATTTTTCAAAATGGAAAGATAATAATCCTTTGAAAGAAAGATTAATTAAACTCAAGTCAAATATTTTTGCATGATGTGTTACTGAATTGCTTTTCGTAATGTATTTTATTTATTGAGTTTTGTTTTATTCATGAACACTTTATTATTTTTATTTGGAAAACATTTGTTTTTCGTAACGACAGATGCCTCCAATATAAAATTGGCGTTTTATTTGTATTGATACTTAAAATTACGAATCGTATTTTTATATTCGGACCTTTAATAACCTTATTAAAAATAAAGTGCATCAAATATAATAATACTCCATCCAAAGGTTGTCTTTAAAAGATAAGGCCGCCCACTGTGTCACCCTTTGTAAAATTTCTATATTTATATTTGTAATGTGTGTGTTGTGTGTGTGGTGTAGTACATAATAAATTTTCATAATTTCATAATTCCATTCTATGCTGAATCAAAAGAAATTTTGTTTAATTACAGTATTTTCTCTAAAATTTACATTGAAAAACATTAATTTTGTGTAACATAAAGATGCCTGCAATGTATTTTTAGTACTAATACTTAAATTTACGAATCATATATTTATATTTGGACTTGTAATAACTTCATTAAAATACAAAGCGTTGAGAATTATGGTTCAAATGTTAATTTAATGTGCTTTGCACTAAAACATCAAATTCAACAAAGTAACTTAAAAATAGTGTGCTAAATCAAAATGGGGATTTTGTTGCGCCACTTATTCTTCACAGCGAAAGTACTAGGAAGTGGTGAAGGGCGCGCGTTTTGGGGGACTGTCTTATGTCATTTTGACGTTAGAAAAGTGCTGATTCTCATTCTCAGCCTAATTTGAATAGTGTAGTGTTTTTCTTACAGTATTTTTCTAACATTTACAGTTAGAGAAATGTAAATTCATGCCACATAATTATTTTATCGTATTTGTCTCATATACCTGTTTCTTTCCCACAAAAGAAAAAATAAATTAAATCCACTGAGATATTTATATCTCTAACACATCTGCTAGCAATATTTTTATCGCGACAATGTAAAAGCAAAATTTTATCGTGGGATTGTTTTACCTTACGACCTACGCTAGGCAGTCGCTCCATGTAAAATACTGGTATTCAGCTGCATACGTTTAGACCGGAAGTCGACCCCAACATGCATTTTTAATTTTTAAAGTGAATATTTCTTCAGGGACGTTGAGAGTTTTTAGGTAGGGGATTTTATGGGTTCACGTCACTGAAATACTAATATTAATAATTTAATTGCCCCGTTGGCGTTGGTCTCGTGGTTGCAAGTGCGACTGCTGAGCGTGGGGTCCTGTGTTCGATTCCCAGGTCGGACAAAGTGTTATTGGGTTTTCCATTAGGAATTTCTTAGTAACAGTCCGGAGTTTGGAAATTGCGGTTTAATACCCCCGTGCCTTGGAACGTACGTAAAGCCGTTGGTCCTGCGCCTGATCTCTCCCCGGTCGTGTCGGATTGCCGTCCCATCGACTATGAGAGTAAAGGAACAGAGAGTGCACCTGTGTTTGCGTACACACTAAACTTGTGCACTGTAATACCTCCTGCGAACCTGGCTAGTCTCCGTTGAGATTGGCCATCGTGACCGACATCGGCACGGAGGCTATTATTATTAATATTATAGTTATTCTGTAGCTTTTAGGCTATTATTATTAATATTATAGTTATTGTGTTTAAGTTTTAAGATTTTACTTTTTTTTAATTCCTATATTTCTCAGGCTTTTACTGTCGGCCTCATCAAAGCAAAATTTTCAAATAAAATTTAAATTATTGATGTGTAACACCAATATGAAAGGTTACGTAGATGATGAGTTCGACCGACTTACAAAAACCTTTACCGTACTTAGACCAATGACGATGCAAATGGTGACGACAAAAATGGGACTCGCCCAGTGATCTCGAGTGAGTAAGGATTTTTTGGCGCTTAAATGACATTGATAGGAGGCATTGTTGGTAGACATTTGCAAAATCATCACAGAAATAAATAATAAATAAATACATTTCACACAGCACCATTTGTTCCAAGCTAAGCAACCTAATGCTTGTGTTATGGTAACAAGATGGCTGATAAAACACTTATATACATTTTCTTTTTGTAAATACATACATATTATAGATAGAAAAAACACCCAGACTCGGAACAAATACATGTAGGTCATACAAATATTTGTTCCGTGCGGGAATCGAACCCGCGACACGCAGCGCAGCAGTCAATCGCTTAACCACTGCGCCAACCGTGCCGTCAAAAATCAAACTGAAATAAATAATATATTATATGAGAAATTATCGTCACGAAACAAGATGGCGTCGTTAGTTCCAAAGGACAATGCGCATGGATGTACGGAATCCCGTACCAAACTGCATCAAAGTGAAACTTTGTTTTATACACTTATCATATTAACTCCTACAAAAGTTTTTTTGTAAACAAATTCCAGGTTTCAAAGATTTTCAAAAAAATCGAAATAACCTAAAAACTAAGTACTTTATTTTGTTTGCCATGTCATACACGAACGGCCATTATTGTCCCAAAAAAATGATATTCGCTTAAATAAAAATTCTATTCTATTTTATTCTAGGTATTTTTAATGAATGTAGAATCGGCAAAGTATAATTTTTTTACATGTTTTTTTAAAGACGTGATCATGACACTTTGATGATTCAAGGTTTATTTATCACTAGCTGCGCCCCGCGGTTTCACCCGCATAAGTTTCGATCCCGTGGGAATATCGGGATAAAAAGTATCCTATATGTTAATCCTGGTTATAAACCATCTGTGTGCCAAAATTCATCCAAATCCGTTCAGTAGTTTTTGCGTGAAAGAGTAACAAACATCCATACATCCATACAAACTTTCACGTTTATAATATTAGTAGGATATCGTTTGAAACGGATCGTCATGTAAAGGGAATAAAACAATATCAACACCTTTTTACTTTAAATTAAATTCCCTGTTCAAAAATCAAATCCCCGACGCGTCATGTCGTAACAAATTATGAAAATAATTACTATAATATTTTGATCTTGATGCATGAGACTTCTTGGTATGACTTTTGGTCACTGTCCTTTGGGCACGCTCAACAATAACCTTGTAAACGCCCTAAGCCGACGTCCGTACCCCACAAGGGGCGCCCTTAGGCCCTTTTTGCTGCCGTGAAAAACTACGTTTTATCCGCCGTGTGAAAGCACGATCGTCAGCGTTGTATGGATCACTATAGAAGCTTGTTGACAGACACGTTTTTTCTACGGCGCGGTTTAGACGATTTACCGTAAAGAAACCGGGCCGTGTACAAAACGCCTTAGCATGTAGTCGCTTAGTTTATAAGTTTAATGCCCTGGCTGGAGGCCTTAATTTCTTAAGGACAGCCCGGTTCAGCAACCGACAACCTCCTACATTGACCTGCGGGAGGCAATTCCTAATAATGTATAATGTGACAAAGTCTCGAGGTTTATAGGCAGTTCCAATCTAGCAACAATACACTAGAGTGGTTTCTCGAAATAGTTTGAGCATTCACGTGGAACGGATAGTGGTCAATAATCTGAACTGGTACTGGATGAACATCAATCATTCTGGGAGATCAAACGGAGTTCAATCTCTGATTGTAACTGCCTAATGTCCTGTAGCGAAAAAAAAGTAGATGATATTTCTAGAGTTGTGAGTTAAAGGGTTTTTAGAACGTAGAACTTACTGCATAGTAGCCTTCGTAACTCTTTAGTGATATAAGGATTGAATGACATTGATAAGATTCATTCATTCAAGATTCATTTTTTGTGTAGGTACCTATGTGTTTTCATGTATGTATGTTTTGTGTATTAAATTGTAATGTGTGTTGTTTTATGGACTTATGGTCTGAAATAAATTTATTATTATTATTATAAGAGGGTTAAACATCTGCAGCAGTTGTTGGTAAACATTTATGGAATTGTATTGTATAAAAAAGATCAAAAATCAAAACCAAAATATTTTAGTTCACATAAACCTACATAGGCACTTATGAAATGGCAGAAGGTAGGTGCACGGTTCCAATTGATCGTTTCCTATGGAGAAAAGCCGAAAAGAAACTCCACGGTTACTCTTCTAAAAATAATTGGCTTTTACAATGTTTTCAAATAACAATGTTAACGGGCGGGCAAATGGGAGGACAGTGTAGGCCTGTCAACAAGTACCAGCCGATCGATTCTATTAAAATCTTACCGTGAAAAGTTAGGTGAAGTGAGGTTAGAGTGAGATGTCAATAGTGTCAATCCCTAGCATTAGTTGGAATGACAGCGATCGACAAATCTACAGTCTACAAAGCCTAGATCGTTCTCACAATAACAAAAACTTTTTTACAAAAAAAAAAAAAAAACAATCGACTTCCATAAAAACACAAAGTGAAAACTTTTTATGGGACCATTTGGGAAGTATACCCTTTCCAACAAAAAAATATTTTTTTAAATTGGTTGGCAAGCGACGAAGATATGCGCGAACAAACATAAAAAAAAATATACATCCATCCTTTTTTTAGAAGTTGGTTAAAAATGTAAAAGAATCTAAATAATAAAATAATCTATATCTATACTAATAATAAATCCGAAGAGTTTGTTTGTTTAAACGCGCTAATCACTGAGACGACCAGTCGGATTTTAAAAATTCTTTTTGCATTTGATAGCCGAATTTTTAAGAAATGCTAGACCGAATAGGCTATTTAACATTACGCTAGGACTCTTAGGAGCCGAGCAAAACGAAATATCTGAAAGAATGCTAAGCACAAACGAAGTAATAGACGATGCGATGTAACGGGGTGGGTCGTGGGAGTAAGAATTTCACCCGGACGAAGTCGCGAGCAGAAACGACAAAAATATTAAAACCTATTTAATACAAATGACAGGATTGCCATTACAACCACTAAGATGGCGGCGCAAAAGATAGAAAGAAATAAAAGAAGAAAGAAAAATATTTTATTAATGATAAAAAAAATAGACATAAGATACACATATAGACGGCACGGTTGGCGCAGTGGTTAAGCGATTGACTGCTGCGCTGCGTGTCGCGGGTTCGATTCCCGCACGGAACAAATATTTGTATGACCTACATGTATTTGTTCCGAGTCTGGGTGTTTTTCTATCTATAATATGTATGTATTTACAAAAAAAAAATTGTATATAAGTAGTTTATCAGCCATCTTGTTACCATAACACAAGCATTAGGTTGCTTAGCTTAGGACAAATGGTGCTGTGTGAAATGTCCAGGGATTTATTTATTTATTATTTACATAGTCAAAAGACTCGTACTCAAGCATAAAAGCTGTTGACACATTTGTCTATTGCTTGATGTCAGGGCCAGGGACCAATGACAACTCACATTAATTGAAATTGACAATACAGATATTGGCAGATGGCCACAAAATAATAACAATCATAACAAAAACAAAAATGCCAATTGCAGAGTGAGTTTTATTAATGGATTTAGAACTTTAGTTTTTTTTTTTCATTTTGTTTTTGTTTTCTCCACACGTTTTCTCATATCACATCTGACATTGGCAGAATTGTTGACATCAGCACCATTGCCATAGAGAAAAATAGAATAGAATTGCAGAGTGGCGAAACATCTAGTATTACTAACAATATTTATGCTTTTTTTTATTTTTCTTTACTATTAAATACGTTATTAATGTACTTAGTTTATTTTGTAGTAGTTGAACACAACTTCACGGTGAAAGCGGTTTTTCTTGGAACGAACATAAACAGCATTTGTAGAATTACATAATTGATGATGACTTACCTTGTAATGGATGGTTTCGTTTAGAAGAGGCTCTTGAAATAAATGTAGGTGGTATGGGTTAAGTTGCGATTTTATTTTAAGGCTAGATAGACATTGGGTATAGTTAGAAAATGTAACAAGCAAACATAGGTACAAAAAATGTTGTAATCTCTTTATCCTATTCCTACTATAATATTATAAAGTGAAAGTTTGTATGGATGGATGGATGGACGTTTGTTACTCTTTCACGCAACAACTACTGAACGGATTTGGATGAAATTTGGTACACAGATGGTTTATAACCAGGATTAACATATAGAATACTTTTTATCCCGATATTCCCACGGGATCAAAACTTATGCGGGTGAAACCGCGGAGCGTAGCTAGTAATACAATAAAATTTATATTTAGATGCGATATCAACGATCCAAATCTTTTCAACGAGAACGTTTTACCTCCTCATATTTTACGCTCTCATTTAAAATGACGAGCTTATCAATCGATATCTAATTGACTTTGTGATATATATACGGACCTATTCTAGTTACATCACTAAGACTTCATCTTCGTTTACCATCTGTTGGAAGCTAATGGAAATGACCTTGGCCCGACTCGTATCAATGTATGTAGGTATGTGGACGAAGCATGGCTGAGGATCCAGAGTGTACTACGTGAGCTCGACAAATGGATGTGCGAATAACACTTGTGCGACAAAACTGTACTGCGACTCACCATAGTTCAAATGCACGCTTGTGCGACAAGCAATAATATTAAGACACCATCACATCATTAATATAAATCTAACAGTATTAAATAATGAACCTCTGTAATTTAACTCGTTTACAAAATGAATGCCAATATCAAAGTTTCTCTCAAATTGCGACGGTCTCGAGAACTTCTCAATTTCGGACAGACGCTAGACGGTCAGAAATTGATCATTTCAGTCTACGTCAAGTTGGTCTCGAAAGACTTCTTGATGTCTTGCGAAGGGTATTTAGTGCCAAAACTGTTGCCAATTTAGCTGAAGCTTTTCAGGTTACGTAAGAAAAGTCAGTTGTTGATATAGTATTTGATATACCTTTAGGTATTGTAGGTAAACAGGCAGTGAATGTTAATACATAGTAATATTTTATTTGTGAGATTCTAATATTTTTTTTGTACATATTCTTGCTGATTTCACGTGTAGCATAATCAGCCTATAATGTTCCCAATGCTGGGACACCGGCCTCCTCTCTGTGAGAGGGAGTGGGCCATAATCCACCACGCGGGCCCAGTGCGGGCTGGCAGATGTCACATGCCTTCAAAATTTTGGTTCTAGGTCATGCCGGTTTCATCACGATGTTTTCCTTCATCGTCCTGAGAGAAGTGGTGATGAAATAATTTACACAAAGTAAAGTGCCTGCCTTCTCACGTGTAAGGATTACATAAATTGCTTTGTCCAGTTTGATAAACATAAAAAGGGTAGTCTAGGGAGGGATTCCACAAGCAAAATTGCGTCTGATAAAATGTCATGACATCGTTTAGATAGTCTCAATCACACTCACGCTTCCAAAACATAAATGGAACCCTCAATTGAGCCACATTCGCGTCTAAACGGCTAACATTGAACAAAACTTAACATATCCCTTATTGAAGATAAGATCTTAGATACAGTTAAACCACAGCTGCCCTTCAAAGGTTTTAAAATGCTTTCTGAAAATGCTTAGAGTTGTTAATCTATATTTTTTTTATTTTTTATTTAACCATAGTAATAAAAAATAGAGAAGTACTATCGCCAAAATCTATATCCGTACACCGTAAGGACTATTCCTGCTTGCAGCGCATATTATTTATTGACCTAAAAAGGATCCTCTTTTGTTTTACTTACGGACGCTGCTGTGATAATCATGTGCACGGGATTTTGTTTTCAAAATGGTCACAGATTTTGGCGATAGTAGTTCCATGGTTGTAACGGCTCCAGTGAAAGCCTAGGTAAACTGAGTTTGAAGTTATCAGGTGGAATGACAGCTTACTTCACTTCACCGAAGTGTTCACGGTGAGATTTTTATAGAATCAACCGACTGGTATACTAAATCACATCATCGCGTGTTCGTATTTCCGATGATAGACGATGACTGTCGAAGCTCATACTTTTCTTGAGAGGACAGTACAGCAATGCCAGCCAGGAGTATGCATCTCTGCATAATCAGTAGATATATAATGTTCCACTGCTGGGACATAGGCCTTCTCTTGGTGAGAGGAAGTGAGCCGTAGTCCACCACGGGGGCTCATTGCGGGTTGGTAGATGACACATGTCTTTTTTGGTTCTAGGACATGCCAGTTTCCTCACGATATTTTCCTTTACCATTTTGAGAGTAATGGTGATGAAATAATTTACAGAAAGTAAACCGCCTGTCTGGGTTCAAACCTACGACCTACAAACTTGTAACTCGCGGCCGTTACCACTGCGCTACCACTGATCTAATAATATTCTACTTGAATAATCTAATCTAAATATATATAACTCAAAGGTGACTGACTGACTGACATAGTGATCTATCAACGCACAGCCCAAACCACTGGACGGATCGGGCTGAAATTTGGCATGCAGGTAGATGTTATGACGTAGGCATCCGCTAAGAAAGGATTTTGATAAATTCTACCCCCAAGGGGATAAAATAGGGGATGAAAGTTTGTATGAAACTTCTAACCTTCTTGACGCGAGCGAAGCCGCGGGAAAAAGCTAGTCTTATAATATGTCAATAGCCTTTGTGATACCAATCAACATGAATATCACATTATCATCGATTTCCATAGCCATATCCATTGAGATTAATGTGACTGGAGATGACAACATGGATGTCACACAGCATATTTACATAATCAATCAATTTGATACACGAAACGAATTGTCATAACAAAAACCGGCCAAGTGCGAGTCGGATTCACGCTCGTACCCTATAGGTTTTGATTCGCTTGCGAGCGACAGACAGACGGACAACGAAGTGATCTTATAAGGGTTCTGATTTTCCTTTTGAGGTACGGAATCCTAAAAAGAACAAAATGTCTCTATTTGTGAAGTGATTAGTTGAGAATAATGTTTGCATGGCTTAGTCCAGCTGATCGATTCTGTAAAAATCTCACCGTAAAAAGTTAGGTGAAGTGAGCTTAGAGTGAGCTGTCAATAATGTCAATACCTAGCATTAGTTGTAATTACAACTCACTCCACGCTCACTTCACCTAAGTTTTCACGGTGAGATGGTTACAGAATCGCATTGGTCTAGTTTGGGCGTGTTTTTCCGCGGAGATTTTGTTCGCGCTATATTTTCAACGCACTCCTTGCAACAGTGTGTTTTTTTCAACGCACTCCTTGCAACAGTGTGTTTTTTTCAACGCACTCCTTGCAACAGTGTGTTTTTTTACGCGCTTGAACGCGCTCTGCTGGATTCTCAATGCTCGGCTCAACATCGAGAGTTGAAAACCCAATGCGCGATAAAAGCTCACCGTGATATTTTTACGCCCGTGTGAACATGGGTTTACAGATTGTTTTTTAGGGTCCATGTGAGATTTTTTTCTGCTATCAAACCCACGATACGAGCAAAAATCTTCGGCTGGCTAGCCATTGTAAAAAAATGGGGCTACATTTGGAGCAACTAAGTTAACTATCATCACTTGTGAATAGTGCGCTATTTTATCGAACTAATGACATATGTACAATCCCCTTTCACACCATAAGCTACTTCGATACAGGTGACATAATTCTATCATTCTGCTCCATTAATTGCTAGCATAACAGAATAATGCCATTATTGGATGGATCCAATTCGACGCGTCGTCTCGCATTTGGGGCAATTTGTTCAATTGTTTATCCCGGTTCACTCCACTGTGGATACGTTGCGAGTTTATTTGTCATGCTACGTCTATTCTATCTAGCTGTAAAGTATAAATTATTGTAATTAGCATCAATGCCACATTGATTTTGTTTTTTATGTGTAACAACTACATAATGATAAAACCGGCCAAGTGCGAGTCGGACTCGCGCACCGAGGGTTCCATATAATTACAATTTACGATTTATGACGTACTAAAAAAAAACTACTTACTAGATCTCGTTCAAACCAATTTTCGTTGGAAGTTTACATAGTTAATGTACATCATATATATTTTTTAGTTTTATCATACTCTTATTTTAGAAGTTACAGGGCAAATTATTCAGTTTATAAAAAAATGATATTAGAAACCTCAATATCATTTTTGAAGACCTATCCATAGATACCCCACACGTATGGGTTTGATGAAAAAAAATTTTTGAATTTCAGTTCTAAGTATGGGTAACCCCAAAATTTATTGTTTTTTTTCTATTTTTGTGTGAAAATCTTAATGCGGTTCACAGAATACATCTACTTACCAAGTTTCAAAAAAAGTGGCTGTGACATACGGACAGACAGACAGACAGACATGACGAATCCATAAGGGTTCCGTTTTTGCCATTTAACTGCGGAACCCTAAAAAATCAATCTCAATGAATGTGAGTTGTCATTGGTCCCTGGCCTTGACATCAAGCAATAGACAAAAGTGTGAACATTTTTATGCTTGAGTACGAGTCTTTTGACTATGTGTATCTTATGTCTTTTCTTTTTATATTATTATATTTTTTAGTTGTAATTGTGCGTTTTTTTTGTGCAGAATAAAATATTTTTCTAGCCAAACGATTTCCTTTCAACTTTAATTTTCCTCCTCTCAATATATGATTATGTATTATTATATTATATAAGGTAATTAATAATAATACCAAAGATCAAGTTGTATGTACAGTGAAGGCTCTTACCTAGCTATCATACTATTGGCCTGATTCCAATCAGTAGTGTTACCGTTAATTGATTTAACAGATAACTACAATCTCAGTAGATTGCCACCATTAGCCAACTCGAGCAGAAACTTCGAAACAATGATGGCTAATGATATAATTAGCAGTATTAAATCGTTGTGGTTGTGTTTCTGGTTGTACATACAGCAAAAGTGATAAGTAGGCATCACATCTTTGAATAGTACAGAAAATATACACTTAGAAAAAGTATAACTTGGTGGAAAAATTCATCTGCCTTACCTAAACATACCTAAAAGTTATGTTTTCTAGATTTCTTTTAACACTAACGAAATTGTAGAAAGTAAAGCCTGAAAGTGGCACCGGTAACTGAAAAGTTGTGTGGAAATCGGGAACTAATATGGGCATCTGATGCTGAGGAATGATTAAAATGTCGTGAGGAATGTTTTGAGTATGAATATCTATGGCTATAAGAGTAGGGGAAGACCAAAGAAACGATGGGTGGACTGTGTGAATCATGATATGGTTAGAAAGGGGGTGACTACCGAGATGTCGACTAAAAGAGAAGTATGGAAGCAAAATACTTGTTGCGCGGACCCCAAATAAATTGGGATAAGGGCAGAAAAATTATGATGAAAGACTTTTAAGACTTGTCAACATTGTGTTCGTTGAAGCTTTTCATGTTGCAACGCGTGTGGCACGTTCTAGAGTTCTATGTTGACGTCACCTCGTACAGTATATCACATTTAACGTCAAATGCAGCCGGACTGGTATCTTTTCGTTGTATTCTAAGTCAGAAGCTTTTGTGTAAACTACCTTTGATCAAGTCAGTTTAAAAATCATAAGCTTTTTGCCAGGCAGTGGAACAACACGGGCTTATTTATTTATGCATTTTTTATCCTCGATCTAGCCAGGTAGACCAAGATGTATGAGGAAAAGGGTGTAAAGTTCACTCATCCTTTATAGAAAAAGGAGGTTCCTCCCACCTGACTGGTGTCCTGACTGGTATGCTACAGCCTAACAATTGATGTCGGAAATTGTATTATGCTAGTTGCGCGGTAAACTCTGCTTGCGCGATACAGGATTTTGCGTGACGTCAGTTTAATGCGTAGTTCGTTTGTGGCGATGTAGATGCCGCCATATCTTGATGGCCTGAGTCAAGTGTTCATCAGAGGGATTAAGTGGAGAGGAATAGTAGATACTGCTTGGTTTTCCGCAGTAGTATATAATAAATATATTATAGCAGTATGGGAGACAAAATTATATTTTATTATTATGTCGAGCAGTGACCAAGTTGTTGCAATTTAGCACCAACACACGCAAAATTTCCAAAAAAATATGGCCGTCGAGTACACTGTCAATATAATTATATTATATATTATAATATGATCACCAAACCCAACCAATAGGTACGCCATTATTAATTGCACGCGACAGAATAAAGCCATAACTCGTGTATCGAAGCTTGTCCATTTGTTCTACTCTGTTTACCGCACGTTCCGTAATATATTTCGTCGCGCTATCGACATTGTTATAGATGACGCCGCGAGGCATGTCATGTATCATTCATCTATAGAGATGTTTATTTGTTTTGCTGGATGTCAAACAGGTGCGTCATATATGTTTTATAGGGCTGAATTTCAGAAGAAACTCGTGGTTTAATGTGTGGTGTATTGAACGCACCGCAGCACCGCTCGCTTCGCTCGCTCAGATCGCGCACCATTGGTCACAGGGCCTTGGCTCAGTTACTGCAACCAACTTTGAGAAAAGGCTAGACAGTTAATACGAAGCACATATATAAAGAAAAAGCGTGGGTACATCATCAAGTACCTACGCTTTTTTAAATAAATATTTTCCTCATATAAGTTTTTAGAGGAAAAATTTCATAATTCCCTTACACGTGATAGACTCAAGCCATAACTCGTGTATCAAAGCTTGTCCATTTGTTCTACTCTGTTTACCGCACGTTCCGTAATATATTTCGTCGCGCTATCGACATTGTTATAGATGACACCGCGAGGCATGTCATCATTTATATTACTATAGAGATGTTTGTTTGTTTTGTTGTGTGAGCTACAAGTGAATTGACAAAGATGATTTTCAAAAATGAACGCTTGTTTTAGAGTGTAGTGTTACAGTCATTTCACACATTATTTCTCACTTTGAAGACTTCTCTTCTTCTTATGGCTATTTTGAGCTTCAGGGCAGAAACCCATTATTCGTTGTCCATTCTCCTTTGTCTTGTAACCTTCACCATAGTTTTTAAGCAATATTGTTGTTTCAGCTCTAAGTAGAGCAGGAAAGTTCCTGATCTATGATGGTTGAATGATTCATTCATTCAAAAATATATAGAGAATTGTAAGTATTGTTATATTTTCTTGTGACTTATGCTTAATTATTGAAAAAATGTTGATTCATAATGCCATGTCATCTTGAAGTTCTTTGTACCAATCCATTTGTTATTGTGGAGGGTCGTTAATCATACTTGCCAAAAAGTGACACCCAAAATATCCACATATAAAAATATCTAAACCAGCTTATAAATAGCAGACACCTTCAACATAATATCGTTGATTAATTTCGCCGTTCGAAAAATCGGTGCCTTTCAAAAATATCATATTGTTAGCATATTTTCGGTAGGTAGGGTAGTTGTACCGCAGTTCTTCGCGTTCATTTTTCATCGTGAATCATCGCGCTGACACACGGAGCCCGGCTGGTAAAATTATTTTTGTCGGCGATGTATAGCTAGTAGGTAGAATAACTTTATTATTTATTATATTTGTAGATAACTAACTATTTACACTAGCTACTAAATTAAATGACTAATTAACTAAATATACAAATAAATACAAAAACAAAAGGACATTTAAGCGTCTAAGTATTTGTCCGAATTGGCTAAAGAACGACCCAGACCTCTGGTCACATGTCGACCAGCCGAGCCAGCGAGAAATTTCCTTAAAAATTAGACGCGCACTCGGGCCCACCCGTTTCGACAGTACATCTTACATTTGCTATATTCGAGTGATCAGAAGTTGTCAGTCATCAAATCGAATGTGCGTCATTCATTATTATAACCTTGTTGTCTGAAGGATTAGTTTACTGATAATGAAATATTATTAATAAGCCGTGTGCCCAATGGGATTTCCCATCGGCAAAAATGATGAACTTCCATATAACCTTCATATCTTATTAAACCCCTTTAGGGGAGGAGTCCAAAAACCAATCCCATGCCCAGTAGATGTAGGCAGATGTCACATGTCTTTTTGAACAGAATCGAATTGGATGATCATCTGTCAGACAGGATGACACCTCAATAATAATAATAATAATAATAATAATAATAGATGAAAACGAAATAGGTCCTCCTCACAACACATAACACACCACACGCTGCATTTACTTGACTTCGGTCCGTAAATGTTGCAAAAACCAGCCAAAGAGCTGAGAAAAAAGAACACTTCCGATAATAATAATAATAATAATAATTTACTTTAAAAAATCATTAAGTTTCAAAAATTCGCAATGAATTTGCGCAATATGGAAGGAGTCATGGGGGGCTATGGAGAAATGCTGCACCTGCAGCATATGCTGCGTGAGCGTGCGTGATCCATCCCCACTCGTTCGATGTCCACCGCGCACAGGATGGATGGAAAGCAGCACATATTTTTTGCTCCATTGGTGTAATTGCTGTATGGCGTTCCAGAGTGAGGATAAATAAATAAATAAATGTCTTCAAATTTTTCGCTCTAGGACATGTCGGTTTCCTGACGATGTTCTCCTTCACCGTTTTGAGAGCAGTCGTGATGAAAATATTTACACAAAGTAAAGCGACTTTCTGGGTACGAACCCACGACTTACAGCTCGTAAGTCGAGGCCATTACCACTAAGCCACCACTGCTCTCTGCCTTAGCGCTTAGCTTCGATATATAAGCAACGCTGTTGTAAAATTTTATGCTTCTAGACCCAGCGGCTTAGACGGCTGTGCGTTGTCTGTCAGTGAACGAATGAATTTAAGATTTTTATTTATTTTTGTTAATGACTGTACAAGTACATGTATATTTACGAACTATAACAAAGGGTGGATATTTTTTGTTCAACTAAGTAGTTTGACTATGCGAGACAGAATTCTTCGTGGTCAAATCAGTTTGACCACTAAGTTTGACCACGAGGAAGGAAGGATATTTACGAACTACATATAACAAAGGGTGAATATATTTCGTTCAACTAAGTAGTTTGACTATCCGGGACAGAATTCCTCGTGGTCAAATTAGTTTGACCACGAGGATGGAAGGATATTTACGAACTACATATAACAAAGGGTGGATATTTTTCGTTCAACTAAGTAGTTTGACTATCCGGGACAGAATTCCTCGTGGTCAAATCAGTTTGACCACTAAGTTTGACCACAAGGAAGGAAGGATATTTACGAACTATATATAAAAAAGGGTGAATATTTTTCGTTCAACTAAGTAGTTTGACTATCCGGGACAGAATTCCTCGTGGTCAAATCAGTTTGACCACTAAGTTTGACCACGAGGAAGGAAGGATATTTACGAACTACATATAACAAAGGGTGGATATTTTTCGTTCAACTAAGTAGTTTGACTATCCAAGACAGAATTCTTCGTGGTCAAATCAGTTTGACCACTAAGTTTGACCACGAGGAAGGAAGGATATTTACGAACTACATATAACAAAGGGTGAATATTTTTCGTTCAACTAAGTAGTTTGACTATCCGGGACAGAATTCTTCGTGGTCAAATCAGTTTGACCACTAAGTTTGACCACGAGGAAGGAAAAGTAAATTTCAGTCGTCTAATGGACGTAACTTTCTTCAATAAACGCGTCCTATGTACTGAGATATCATAGGAGCTGTGGTGGCCCGGTGGCAACGGCCGCGACTTACGAGTTGTAGGTCGTAGGTTCGAACCCAGACAGGAGGATAACTTTATGTAAATTATTTCATCACCACTGCCTTCAAAACGGTGAAGGAAAACATCGTAAGGAAACCGGCATGTCCCACAACGAAACATTCGAAGACAATATGTGATATCCGCCAATCCACACTAGGCACGCGTGGAGGATTACGGCCCAATCCCTCTCACCGAGAGGAGACCTGTGTCCGAGCAGTGGGAACATTATAAGCTGATTATGATAATGTACTGAAATATACATAACTATAAGACCCCAAAAGGGTTATACTAAAGAAGTTTTCCCAAAATACTACAGTTTAAGAAGCAACATTATGGAAGGACTAGCAGCGCCCCGTGGTTTCACCCGCATAAGTTTCGATCCCGTAAGAATATCGGGATAAAAAGTATCTTATATAATAATCCTGGTTATAAACAATCAGTGTACCAAATTTCATCCAAATCTGTTGAGTGGTTTTCCGTGACAGAGTAACAAACATCCATGTATCCATCCATCCAGCTATCCATTCATACAAACTTTCACGTTTATAATATTAGTAGGAAGTAGGATAGGGTTACATTATAATAACAATTTTGCCTGAAATTCTTAGACAAACCGCTTTATTTAATGCCCAAGTTTAACGTTACTTTAGCATAATATCATGTATTATGTAGCCTAGAGGCGTTCGTGGAGTGGAACAAATGACATGTTCCACCTACTTGGGTGCCGACTTGGTTAATTGGCCCATTGACTGTGACGTTTGAGGCGGATCTTAATTTATTCATGCTATATGCTATTCTTGGGATTTGAGGAACTGGATATTTTCTTCAATTGCCTGACTTCTGGAGCCCTATTAAAGTTAAATGGGTTTGGTTAATGTTGTGATTTGTTCGTTGTTGTTAACGCAACAAAGAACAAATCACTTAACACTTACAGGTCATTTTGTACATTTTGTATTATCTTTTTTTTTTACCTACGACTTCGACTTACCACTTTTCGATCGCTAGTTCGAACCCTGACAGGGGCTTTACTTTGTTTACTTTGTGTCTGATTTCATCACCACTGCTCTCAAAATGGTGAAGGAAAACATCGTGAGGAAACCAAACCAAAAATTCGAACACATGTGACATCCGCCAACCCGCACTGGACCCGCATAGTGGATTACGGATCACTAAATAGTGCTTGTGACGTCATAGTAGGTAGTCAAAAAATGGCACGCTTGGTTTTCTATATGTCTGTGCCTAGAACCAAAAATTCGAAGACATTTGATATCCGCCAACCCACACTGGGCACGCGTGGAGGATTATGGCCCACTCCCTCTCACTGAGAGAAGACATGTGTCCCATTGGGAACATTAAAGGCTGATTATGCAATCAAGCATTACACGTGTCAACGGACCTAAAATTTCTGTATGAATCATGGTTTTATTCAGTAAATTGTCTTCTAAGTCAAATCACGAATATAGCAAGTAACCTGAAGGCCAATTCCCGTAATTAAAAACATTCAAAATCGGAATCTCATCTCAGCGACAATCTCTGTCAAAAACTTATCAAAATGTTGGGCAATTAGAGGTATTTTTGACAGTTTGAGACTGAGATCAGACTGTGAACGTTCTTAAAATTACGAGAATTGCCCCTCTGTACTCTTACTTCGTATCCCAAATTCTTCATTAGTCAGGCCTTCCTTACTTAATTAATAAAAAGCACGACCGACATTTTTCTAACATCTCCATCCCTCTCTGTCCTCAAAGCATTGTATCTTTCTTTCTCTTTCTCGAAACAGTAATAAATGACCGTTTTTGTACGTTTCAGCACACAAGCGTTAGCACAATACAGTTGTGGACATAATTACTTAACACATTAATCTCCTGGGGCGATACCACAGAACTATACGAGTATTACTTATTTTCGTTTTTTGTTCTGTAAATCATAATTTTCCTGGGTTTTTCTTATGCAATATATGTGTCTCAGTTTTTTCGTGATTCATTAACAGCCGCACGGGTCAATCTTCCAGGTTAAGCAAAGCTTGCCAAGGTCGGTCCGTGGATCGGTGACCACCTATTACAAACCGAGAGTCCTTTGTGTATTATTGCACGTGTGCACGTGTCGATCCGTGTTTATATCAACTAATAATTTCATACGAAAACGAAACTTCTGGAAGTTACTATTAGTGATCACTGAACGAGAAAATGAGGCACATAAAAAACTTAATGGAATCAGTTTCTTCAGGCTGAAAACCTGAAAAGGCTTCAAGGAAAAAAAAACGCGAAACACAAAACTTTGCCGACTTCAGGTGAAGTTGTATTAGTGCGCACAAAGTTGCCCAGACACGGGGTCGTCTAGCGCCCATGTGCTGGTTTGGTCCCTAGGGTGGTCACGACGTGCTATATGATCTGGTACGCCGGTGATGAGAAGTACTCCCCAGAGGAGGGTCCGGTGACGGATAGCCGCGGCAGGTTCACGGATGGGTGCTAACACGTGCCCGTGTTCCCGCCGTAAGCGGCAGAGGAGGACACCGTGGAGAGTGCGCACAAAATTAGCTTACGATCCAGGAAACGGTGGTTTTACCTTTGTTAAACGAAGTATTAAAAGTCATGTTATAACTTCAAAAAGCACCAAAATTATAAACACAACATCTCGCCTGTTTTCCTTAAAGGGTAAGGCAGAAGTGTAGTATTTTTTTTTTCGTGGGAAAATCCTCTTTGATCCCCTCCGTCTGGGAAACGGAGCGGAACTAAAACCCCACTGTTTCTTCTAGCACCATGAGTCGGGGATCCGGGAGATACTTGTACATTCGCCACACCCCCGACTAGTATCAGAGCACACCCACATTTCACCAGTTATTTTTCATAATCATAATCATTTATTTGCCAATAATGTAGCTATACAGATAAGATTTTTTATGTCAATAGTCCCGATACATTTTACCTTCCGGCGTGCAAATGCTTTCAAACAATTAATATTGTAGATACAAGTTACCACAGAAAAATAATGGATAAATAAAAAATTGTCAGCTATAAATTAATTGATAAAGAATAGTCAACAAATTAATCGTCTACTGAGATACACATACAGTAATACAATGTCAAACAAATAATTCTATGTCAAACGAAACAAATAATAACAGCGTCATTACAAAAACAAAACAAAAAAAATATATATTCAAGGACAATCTTAATTAAATAGGTAATTAAGATTGTCCTTGAATATATATATTTGAAATGAATATAATTAAAAGAAATATTATAATTGTTGAGGCACTAGATTTCAAAGAGCAACATTTTACTTGATTGTCTTGTGATATAAAAATTCCTTGATTGAGTAGTAACTCTTGTCCAGTAGCAATTTTGTTAACTGTTTTTTAAACATTTTAATAGTTAATTATTCCTTTAAATTTCTAGGCAAGTTGTTCTATATAAGAGGACCCATTTGTAGATTATATTTTTATAAGTAAGACTGTTTTATGTCCACCTCTGTACAGTAGATTTTTATATTTGGCCCTTATTGATCTCGTGTGCTGCCTTATGAAGCCGGTGAAAGGGGGCACGTAGTTTGTCCTTATTTCTAGTGTTAATATTGTGAATATCACTGTTTTTAGTGTACAAGTGTACATTTTGCCTAATATATAAGATGTTGGCAAAGATGAATTGTGATGCAACCGTGAGAATCTTTAAAAAAATCTCTTAGAGAAACTCTGGCACCTAGCTGGTAAATTGTTCGAACAGCTCGTTTTTGAAGGACAAATATATTTTGTATATCAGCGGCTTTGCCCCACAGCAGAATACTGTACATAACGATGTGAAAATAACTAAAATAGACTAAACGAGCTGTATCAACGTCAGTGTATTGTCTTACTTTCCTGACGGCGTAGGCAGCCGAACTGGGCCTTCCTGCTAGACTTGATATTGAGGTCCCCACTGAAGATTGGCATCTACTGTTAGTCCTAGAAAAATTGCCGAGCCTACAGTTTCAAGCACCTCTTTTTCTAAGTCGATGTTGGGTCCTAGATTTCTAACGTTCGGTAAGGCGAACTTTACACATTTCGTATTCTTGGCATTGAGAACTAGGTTATTTGACGTAAACCAATCTATAACTATTGAGAGTGCGCTGTTTACGTCGTCAAAATATTGTCTATTCCTGTCTACTTTAAAAATAAGAGAGGTATCATCTGCAAACAGTACAACATCACAGATGCCCTTCAAATAAAGGGTACATAAATATACGGGTACGTAAATATACGTAAAGGGTATATAATTATTTATTTTAGGGTCAGCCATTGGTATGGCCAATGATAAAACCCGTTAACAAATTACTCGATCTGGGAACCGAACCTCATGCACATTAGTATTGCTTACGAGCATTCGCATTCGTCTCAAAATATAGATATCTTCGCCGTGCCCTTGTCCCATGTTGCTTGGGGTCGGCGGAACATGTTTATCTCGTCTAATCCCCCCCGTCAGCCGTCACGCCAACATTCACTCCATTTTCGTTCATATTATTACGAGTATCATCCTTCACACAATAATAACGCAGCCAGTTGTAACTGTATAAATTAATATAATTAGCTGTCTTCAATAATTCATTTATGATAGATATAATATATATATTTTCTAGCCTTTTCCCAACTGTGTTGGGGTCGGCTTCCAGTCTAACCGGATGCAGCTGAATACCAGTATTGTACATGGAGCGACTGCCTATCTGACCTCCACAACCCAATAACTGGGTAAGACGACACCCCTTGGTAAGACTGGTTGTCAGACTTTCGGGCTTCCGACGTTACGACAGTCAACGATCCAAGAATGACAGCCGAAACCTTTCCGAACCACGGAGTCTCAGTATGTAAAGATGGTCACCCATCCACGGACCTACCGCGGCAAACGTACCTTAACCTGATCAATCGACCCGTGCGGCTGATATTGCTTAGCCACGAGTCCCTCAATTTTGACACGTTTAACGTATCCTACTAATATTATAAATGTGAAAGTTTGTTTGGATGGATGGATGGATGAATGGATGGATGAATGGATGGACGAATGGGCGGATGGATGGATGGATGGATGGATGGATGGATGGATGGATGGATGGATGGATGGATGGATGGATGGATGGATGGATGGATGGATGAATGTTTGTTACTCTTTCACGCAATAGCTACTGAACGGATTTGGATGAAATTTGACACACTGATGGTTTATAACCAGGATTAACATATAGGATATGTTATGTTATGTGCTTTCTATCCCAATATTCCCACGGGATCGTAACTTATGCGGGTGAAACCGCGGGGCGCAGCTAGTACTGAAATAATTTTATGTCTATATTAGTTGAGAAAACCGACCCTGATATTTTATGTATATTTTATCAAAGAAAAACGAGGTATCCTTCAAAGAGATGATATTATAAGTATTAGCTACAGGTGATCGATCGGTAATATATTCTAGACATGCCCGAGTAGCTTTACTTTACTTATGGTAACGAGGTTTTTATTCAATTTATACTTAAAAGCATCTATGTACAGTCACCAGAAGAGATAAGTAACCAGGGTCTTCGAATATAGTTGAAGTATAGTAAGAAACCGATGGATGTTTAATTTGATAAATGAAATGTTTGTTGTCTATTAATTAAATTAAGTTTTATTCGAAAATATCCATCGGTTTCTTATTACACTTCAACTATATCCGACGACAACTATATCACACGACGTTACTTATTTCTTTTAGTGACTGTACATTATGACGTGAACCTTATTTTTCCAAGTCTTGCTAAACCATTTTGGCTAAGAATTTCACGACGCTTGCAATCCCCGAAGTGTTAGGCAGGTGTGTACTTGTAGTATGACCTTATTCATATTATATTCGTGACGCATGAAACACAAGCACGTGCTCAAAACCTAGGTCAATATTATTTATAAATAAAAATACGTAATAATATAATAATAATAAGTTTTGTTTTTTTTATTGCACTTAAAATGGCAACGCAATTCATTTTGATAATTCAACAACATTCATTGCGTCATACGTTTTTAGATTTCGATTTTTCTAACAATATGAAGTAATGGATAAGGAAGGTACAAATGCCGACAGTAATCCACCACGTGGGCTCAGTGCGGGTTCGTAGATGTTACATGTCTTCGAATTTTTTGGTTGGATGAGTTTTTCCTCACGATGTATTCCTTCACCGTTTTCAATATGATATAATAAATTACCAGAAAAAATTAAAGAAGAACAAACAGTAATACATTCATATATTATAACTTAAAACAATTTCTGCTACATAAATGCTATTATAATTTCAGTGAATATATATTATAAATTTTAAACTATGTAAATGTTTTTAATAAATTAATTACAATATTTATTATAATAACTAAAACAAGTCAAATAAAAGCCCTCTTCCTCTCTCCTACTTTTGCTGTGCCCGACAGGGTCCGCAATGATCATACATGTTCTGTAAAACATACCACCTAAGTTCACATGTGGGAGCAATAAATAAATTGAGTAGTGAGTATTGAAAGCAGTGGTGATTAAATAATTTACACAAAGCAATGCGGCTGTCTGGGTTCGAACTTACAACCTACAACTCGTAAGTTGTCGCGGCCGTTGTTAACACTTGGGCACCATTGCTCAAAAACAAAGACCAAACGTAAAAAAAAGAAATTTATATAATTTTGACCCTTCCCAAAAGTCAAATTAAAAGTAGCAAGATCAAAAACGATCCTTACTATTAACTCTTCAGCGAAGTGACTTTGTTTTTGTACAAAGGATTTGAGTGTTTAACTTAATAATATGCTTTTCTTTGAAATGTTATTTATGGTCGGTTGGTTATTTTTGCAAATAAGATTTTCCCGAACACGAATTTACCATTCCATTAAATTGTGTTACTTTGGTTAACCTTCTTAAATAAACTAGTCAATGAGATGGAAAAGCGAACAGGGTTTGTTTAAAGGTACCGAGAGGATAACTAAATCCGTATACAGGTTGTTTTTGACAAAGGGACCTTTGTAACACGAGAGGGAGATTTTGTTGGGCGGATAGGTTTTTCCTTTTTCTTCATGTCGCTTGCTAGCTGGCTGGTAGCGAGCAATGGTGGCCCAGTGGTAATTGCCATGACTTACGAGTTGTAGGTCGTGGGTCCGAACCCAGACAAGCGCTTTACTTTGTGTAAATTATTTCATCAGAGAGCAGTGGGCTCTCAAAACGTAAAGGAAAACATCGTGAGGAAATCGGCATGTCCTAGAACCAAAAGTTCGAAGACATGTGACATCTACCAACCCGCACTGGGCCCGCGTGGTAGATTCAGACCCGAGTGGTAATTGCCATGACTTACGGTCATGGCAATTACCACTGGGCCACCATTGCTCTCTACCAGCCGGAAAGCGCATGTCTGTAACAGATTCACCAGTATCCAATGTTCTGAAACGGTTCCTACATAGAAAATATTTCTTTCTTATTTTTACATCCTGTATAATCGAAGCGCGTACCAAAGGTATAAGTTTATATACATGGTTCCGTCACTTAACGGTAACGTAGGACTGACAGTAACAAAACCACTTTTCTATTTTTGGTTTATCTCCTTATAGAAAATTTGAAATCTACGCTGTGGGGTTGTTTTAAGATGTATCTGTTAGATATCCATACTAATATTATAAATGCGAGTAACTGTGTCTGTATTTGAGTCTGTGTACCTCTTCAGATCTTAAGAGCGTTGACAACGTGCGGCATTTCATACAAACTTTCAAGTCCTTGTTTTTCGAAATGCATGAACCGATTTGAATGAAACTTCCTACGCATACGCAGAATATATAGATCTAAAAAGTTAATTGAGAACATTTTTGAAAAATAGTGTTACAGCTAAATTAGACCGATTTTAAATTTTCCATAGAAACAGAGATTTCCAATTATCTTTTTTTAAATAAGACATTTCGGTAATGTTCTTAACTGTCAACTTCGTTGTCAACGCTCTTAACGACTGAACGGAATTCGACCATGACCTGGGAACCTGGGTTAAGTCATAAGATATTTTTATCCCGCGGGGTGATTGCGTTACCAACTAACAGTAGAATCGGTTACATTTTGACAGTTCAACAACATTAATTGCGTGATTTGCTTTGTTGAGCAGACAAAGTTTTCGAACATAAGAAGCAATGGATTAGCCGATTGTGATTGATGGATGCTGGGTTAGGTCATAAAATATTTTTACTTCGGTATTACGTCTCCATGGGATAATTTCAGACCTCCGCGGGGACGAAACGGCGGGAATAATCTAGTTTACCTGTAACATTAAAATTGTATGTTGGTTGATAAGTCATACAGCTTCACTTGGTGCCACGAGGTTTGAAAGTAGTTGTTTAGATCATGCCACGAGTCAACGCGACGCGACCTGCGAAGCGACGGACCTATGAAAACAGCGGAGTAATTGTGTAATTATAAAAGTAAATGTGTATAAATAATAGGCGAATTCTCGTTATTTTAAGAACGTTCACAGTCTGATCTTAGCCTCAACCTGTCAAAAATACCTCTAATCTACACACAACTCCTACATTTTTGACAAGTTTTTAACATTGATTGTCGCTCAGATGAGATTGCGACTAGATTTTGAACGTTTTTAGTTATAAAAATTGCTGTTCGGTATCTTGGTATTGATATCTTTTACCGTGGAATAAAATTGACATCTGACAGTTGATAAAACAGTAAAAAATTCAAAATGTATTCTCAGGATAAGACTTATTCCAGGTACAAAAGTTTAGTAAAATTTGCCCTAACAATGGCAATGAAAATGAAAGGTCATTTTGACAAACAACAACATTTATGGCGTTATTTCAGTTGTCGAGCAGCGGAATTATTCAAACAAAAAAAGCAATGGCTTAGGGATTTTCTTTAAAATCCTTCGGTGTATGATAGAAAGTGTGTTACACAAGTGGGGAGCAAGTGACGCGCGTGCGTGGGTGGTGCTTGACTTTAATATTTCTATGCTCTTGAAGCAGGTGGCGTCACACTTCGCATCGCTCAAAACCGTGAACGAGGCCTTAGTTCAAATATAGTGGTTCGAATTCCATTTTCATTTACCTAACAATACAAAACTAAACAATTTTCCTTATCCGTTGCCATGTTCAACAAGTGCTTTAATTAATTGTTTTCCTTCACCGTCAAAACACAATACAGATTGTTTACACAAATAGATATTGTGTAAAAAGCATTCATATAATCGATACTACGACAAGAGCCAATTTTGTCATGTTTGTGTTGTTTCTGTAAACAAATATACTCAATTGACTCTGTTGTTTAGACTCACCACTATCTGTTCCTTTAGTGTACTTCCGGACCGTATTTCAGTCATGAAGGCCAATCACAACGGAGCCTTTGGCGTGGCAGATATGATAGTGCTCAAGTGTGTGTGCAGACACAGGTGCACTCTCTCTTTCCTCACTCATAGTCCCATGGGTCGACATGCAATCCGAAACGACCGGAGAGAGATCAGCTGTGCGATTCTATAATCATCTCACCGTGAAAACTTAGGTGAAGTGAGCGTGGAGTGAGCTGTCATTCCAACTAATGCTAGGGATTGACACTATTGACAGCTCACTCTAAGCTCACTTCACCTAACTTTTCACGGTGAGATTTTTACAGAATCAATCGGCTGGTGCAGGACCAACGGCTTAACGTGCTTTCCGAGACACGGGTGTATCACACCGCCAATTTCCAAACACCGGGCGTTATTAAATAATCTGTTCGTTTAATGATGTTACGACATAGTCAAGCAAGCATGAGCGTCCGAGCATGAGGTCCTGGGTTCAATTCCAAGGTATTATTGGGTTATTCCATTAGGAATTTATCAGCAACAGCCCGAAGTGTAGATTTGTGCCCGGTTGATACTATAAGATCACTCCTTGTTACCCCGAAGGGTTCGACAGAGGTGTATATAAAGTACACCCACATTTCGCCAGCTACGTTTAAGTTCCATGTCATATCCCAGGATGATTATCCTTAGCTACTTATACTTAGGACGGGTTGTTTCATGTCCACTTGACGCACGCGTATACGTCAAAAATGGCGCTAACTATCGTCAAACAAAAAAAAAAGGTTATTTCAAATTACAATTACCTTCGATTGACCATGCGGCTGAAAGATCAAAGATCTCATCAATGATATATGAATGACAGCCAGGATCAATGGCTTAATCTTCCTTGTCGTATGCTAAACCTAAACCGATGACTCTTAAGAACAAGATCTACGCCAATTAAACTTCGTCAATATTGACGATTATCTCGTTATAAAGTTTACTTTAGTTAGAAAGCCGAGAGTACTGTGTGAGACCACAGTTTAATCTCTTAAGGGGAATGCGATAAGGTATCCTGCGAAATTCAAAGGGCATCATTCATTTCGTAACCAAAACTAACGCGCCGGCCAAAAAAAAAAGTAGTACAGCATTTTCTACTATGACAACAAACGTCTACAATTTACCCCTCGACTGCTATTTGAGATTGAATATACAAAAAAAAATAATCTGGCCGACTCTCATGATGTCCGGTTACATACATTTTATTTTGTAATCTGCAGGTCAGTCTCAGGTAGCATGTTTATTAAAATATGATTCGCTACCGTAAGAAATATGGCTTTAGATAATTATAATCATTAGAATCATCAATACAACTCCTTGAGTTAGAATTGGCCTCAAATGTCATGATTTCATGAAATAGTCATTCAATAGGGTATTATGAACTTGAAGAGATGTATTGATAATTTTATAGCCCTAGTTCTATAAATTAATATTTCCTGTGGTCGCGAATCATATTCAGATCTACCATACGTCCTGATACTGACTAGAAAATGGCAAAAAAAGGAAGAAAATTTTAATTTCGCGGCTATCCTGAAGCTTTCTTCTTAATTTTATGAACTACGACTACGGACCACTAAACTGCACTTAGCATAATTAGAAACTCTCATACAGGCTGACATACCCATCAATCAACTCAGCCTATCGCAGTCCACTGCTGGACATAGGCCTCTCCCAGGCTGCACCACAATACCCTGTCCTCCGCCTTCGGCATCCAGTCCGTCCCAGCAACCTTCTTAAGGTCGTCCGTCCATCTAGCTGGGGGGCGACCCACACTACACTTGCCGATACGCGGTCTCCACTCCAGGGCTCGTCTGCTCCACCGGCCATGGGTCCTTCGACAAACATGTCCGGCCCACTGCCACCTACCCATATATAAAAGATGGAGACAACAATAGTAAAGTCGACGGCACAATTGGCGCAGTGGTTAAGCGATTAACTGCTGCGCTGCGTATCGCGGCTTCGATTCCCGCACGGAACAAATATTTGTATGACATACAAGTAGTTGTTGCGGGTCTGGCTGTTTGTGTATGTGAGTTTAAATGTTTGTGAACGCACCCACGATACAGGAGAAATTCCTAGTGTGGGGCAACGTTTTTTTAAAAAAAGACAAAGTTAGTAAGTTTCATTTCGCGGGCTAAGCTGACGTTGTCGCCTTAACTTAGACAGCCGAGAGTACTACGTGAGACTGCAGTTTAGATCTTTTAAGTCAATATGGCTTACTGCTGATGTGTCGATTGTGTGGTTGTCAAAATAAAATAAAGGATTCAATTTAACTGACTTTATTCCAATTTAATGACCAAACTCAAAAGAACCCAACCATTAAAGCTTGTCCAAAAAACCCTAAAATAAAATACATCAAAGAAATTGGCTAATAAATCGGCAACCCTCAGCTGTGGTGAACCATTTTTTCTTGGTTGGTCAATTTATAAAGGTAGCTGGGGGTCTACGGGGGTCCACACGATTTTTCTTTATGAGCTAAGCTTCGAAACTTTGTGAAAAAGTGGCCAAGAGCGAGTCAGAGTTGCACACGAAGGGTTGTGTACCACTGGGTACCGTACAATATTTAACACTTTTTATATGCAATATATTTTAAAGGCCGAATCAAATACAATACTTTTTTTCTTTTATGTGGATTTTTTATTATTTGCTGTTATAGCGGTCGTAATAACACACACTCTGTGAAAATTTCAAGATTTTAGTTTTCTACCTATTACGGTTCAAAAGATACATTTTCATTTCATTTATTTATTCATCAAACAATATTTACATTGTGTTCGAATTTTACAAAATAATTACTTTTTAAATCATAACAGCTAAGCAATAATCAAACATATAGCAAACAAAAATAAAAATAGTACAATGTCATCAATCAAAAACCGTCACCTACATGTAAAACCATAAAGCACAAAAACTACGTTAATTATTCAATTTTACTTAAATCAACTGAGAATTAAATGTCATTAAAACTACTGTTTGTATAGTGTACAGCCCTGTGACAGACGGACGGATGGAATGACAGCGAAGCCTTAGTACCCGTTGGCGGGTGCGGAACCCTAAAAACAGTCAGAATGAATAATTTAAAGGTAAAGGTTGAATAAGTTACTTTCAAAGTGGGTAAGACATATTTTTTTTTAGAATTTCACCACATACATTTTTAAAGTTTTAATTTAAGGGGGGTGCACTAATGTAGCTCGCGAAAAACAAAATTTCTTACATCTCTTGCAATTTTCAGGTCAGTGTAAGGTTTTATGTTGATTAAAATATGACATTACAGAATTATTAAAGGTAATCATTAGAATCGGTAATACAACTCCTTCAGTTAGAATTTGCTTCAAATGTCATGATTTCATGAAATTGACATCCATTAGGGTAATATGAGCTTAGAGAGTTGTATTGATGAGTTTTATGATTATCCTACTAATATTATAAACGTGAAAGTTTGTATGGATGTATGGATGTTTGTTACTCTTTCACGCAAAAACTACTGAACGGATTTGGATGAAATTTGGCACACATATGGTTTATAACCAGGATTAACATATAGGATACTTTTTATCCCGATATTCCCACGGGATCGAAACTTATGCGGGTGAAACCGCGGGGCGCAGCTAGTAATTCTATAAATAAATATTTGTTATGGCCGCTAATTATATTTAGATCAACATACAACCAGAGGGGCAATTCTCAAAACGTTCAAAATCTAGTCGCAGTCTCATCTCGGCGACAAACAAATGTCAAAAACTTGTCAAAATGTAGGGAAATTAGATGTAATTTTTGACAGATTGAGACTGAGATCAGAGTGTGAACGTTCTTAAAATTACGAGAATTGCCCCTCTGATCATAATCATCATTTCATTCCAGAACTATCCACTGCTGTGTATAGAGCTCCCATTTATTCTGCCACACTTCCCTCATTGCGTAACGCACGATCACTCGGAATCGGTTTCATTTTGACAGTTCAACAACATTCATTGCGTTATTTACGTTGTTGAGCAGACACATGACACATTTTTTGAACATATGAAGCAATGGATTAGCAATATCCTTCAAAATGATTCAGATTGATATTGATTGTGTGTTACGCAATTAGGGTGCTGGAAATCTCGCGGGGAAAGTCACAGGACTTTGACGATATCGAAAACCATTAATTTCAAAATGTGTCCATCATTAGCAGGTAAATAAGTTTTTAGAGGATAAGTTGAATATTTTCTTTTACTAAATCAAGTTAACTTTCTCACATATCTTTTTTCTCCAAGTAAATTCACACATGCTTTTTTAGGATTAATTAACTACTCTATGAGGGCAACAATGATCAACATCATACTAATATTATAAACGTGAAAGTTTGTATGGATGGATGTTTGTTACTCTTTCACGCAAAAACTACTAAACGGATTTCTATGAAATTTGGCACACAGATGATAGACATACTTTTTATCCCGATATTCCAACGGGATCGAAACTTGTGAGGGTGAAACCACGGGGCGCTACTAATAAATAGTTCATGATGATAAAATTAACTTTTTGTCTGGTTGCGCTCTTAGCCATTCTCCTTTATTTCGACCATACCCTTTAACCTCCATTTTGAAACATAAGAAATTCATCCTTTAGCCAATAAAAGGGGTGTTTCTATACTTCACAAAAACCGACCTTTAAATCTAACCCAGCTGTAGGTAATGTACACTTTTTCTTGCTCATGCAATTTACTATGGGAGCCCACTCGATTTTTCTCTCAGAATTATTAAGGACCAAAACTTTGTACATAACGGTCAGAATGAGTAACTGAGGGTTAGACCTTTGCATACATTGTTATAGTTCTACGGTTTAAAAATTGATGACGTCTGCTTTGTTGGTCATTTTGTTTGAGATTCGCTTTTGTTTTTTGCTTGGATTTGGTTTTTAAATGTGAGAAATGATGTTAGGTTGAAAAATAGTGTGAAAGTCAAATCTTTTATTCCAAATGGACACATAAAATAGATTTTTGTACTTCAAAATTTACAAGAAAATGGAGTTGGCAAAATGTAGTTTCGTATGGAGAAGAATGGGAACGGAAATCCATAGTCATTGGGCTATTACTGGGTAATACCCCCCTTGGTAAGAAGCCCGAAAATCTGACTTTCATGCTTCTGATTACCCGTAACGACTGTCAAAGATCCGCGAATGCCAGTCAGGACCAGCGGCTTTGCGTGTTTTCCGAGGCACGGAGGGTTCTCGGTATGCAAAGATGGTCACCCATCCACAGAACAATCATGGCAAGCGTAGCTTAACCTGATCAATTGACCTGTGCGGCTGTTATTTTATGGCCACGAGCCCCTAAGAAGGTCCCTTTAAGACCCCTTTAAATAGCGTAAATACTATGGTTGGTACTACTATTATTTTTTAGGCCTAGGATATATGCTACATAAATCACTAGCCTAGTTTTTCGGCCTATTACATTTCCAATGAAAAATGTAACTAGATCCGTTTCTACCTATGAATGATACAGGAATATACATTAAGGTAAAGGTAAGCCCAAGTATAAATAATATATTGTAAGGGGGTGTGTAGACCGCCAGATGGGCGGGTTGATATATAGACAAAACGTGGTGCCGCGAGCCAAATGCGATTACGATACGCTTAGAAAATGTTGAATGTGTACATGCTATATGCGGTTGTAAAATATTTTGTTGGACAAAGGTATAGTTGGACTGGATCCAAATGACAGTGGATAGATATTAGTTGGATAAAGAACTGCGACCTTAGCCAGTGGATTATTAAAAAGTGATAAAGAACGTTTCAAATCCATAAGACATTTTAATGGAAAAGTAGATGAGTCTCAGCTTTATATCATAATTATCATAATTAGCCTGTAATGTTCCCACTGTTGGGAGACAAGACTCGTCTCTTAGAAAGGAAGGGCCGTAACATAGCACGCGGGCCTAGTGCGGGTTGGTTGATGTCACATGTATTCGTATTTTTGGTTCTAGGACATGTCAGTTTCCTCACGATGTTTTCCTTCTCTGTTTTGAGAGCAGTGGCTGTACTTTACTTTGTGAAAAAACCAATTATCATTTATTTAAATTAGGCTGATAATATTGTCACTTTTAGAACGCACAACGTTACAAAAGACAGCTCCCGAATCGCCAGTCTTCATATTCTCTTTCATATTTTTTTCCAATCTATGTACTTGGTGGTAAGAAGCGCAACAAACTCCTCAGCAACAACAGTATGTGTCTGAATATCTATCACGCGTTGCGTCGTATTAATTGAAATTAAGGACCGTTTAAAAAAAAAGAAATCGTTTTTACTGTGACGTATTGCATTTTGTTCTGTTGTGCCGTCACGGATGACGTTACTTTCAAAATTGATTTTATCTAAACTATTTCAATATAATTAAAATCCTTATTAACGAAAACGTTCAGGTGCTTTTTCATAACGTAGTCTTTGTGTGATAATCGTTAGCGATGCATCCATCATTTATCGTCACCGTTCATTTGTCTTTTTCTTGAACTCTCAAAGTGGACTAAACGATATTAACTGCACGGCAACTAAATTCGAATTCCGAATTGAATCCGTGTAAAAAATAGCTGACAATATAGGAAGGGCATTAAATTCTCCTTTAAATACACTAGGTTTGGTTGTGACAGCAAACTTTTCGTTTGGTACAGGGCGCCCTATATTTGATGGCATTCTTATTTAATCTTATCCAAGAATTCTTTGATTTGTAAAACGCAAAAAATTTGGTCAGTCAACCGTAATTTGATGTTGAATTCGGCGGCAAAAAACGTGGAGCGAATCCTAAAAGTATGCTTCGGGAATAGAAGGTTCAATGAGGTCACTTACTGTTGGAAATGTAAATTCTAAATGCCGAACGTAGGAATTTGTGAGTATCTTGAATTGAATAAAAACCTGTCACGTGCGAGTCGGACTCGCGCACCGAAGGCTCCGTAGTTTTTTTTTTGTCATTTAACCACAAATTTACTGTTTTCGGATTTTTCCTTTTACTTGTGCTACATGATATTGCTTCTTGCCAAATTTCATGATTCTAGGTGAACGGGAAGTACCCTATAAGTTTTTATTTCGGAACATAAGCACCCGTATCTTTTGATTGCGTTGATTTAAAAGTTTGATTTTTTTACTGCTTCAAGGGATTGCAGCCTTGAGTATTTGATATTAATTTCAGCCTGATAACTCCACGCGTTTCTGAGAAAAAGGGTCTTGACTGACGGACAGACAGACGGACAACGAAGTGATCTTATAAGGGTTCCGTTTTACCTTTTGAGGTACGGAACCATAAAAAAGAAATCTATGCTTTCCCAGAGTTTAAAAATTAGAAGCGTCAGGGTTTTAGTCGGTTGGAGTTCAACATAATCATCCGCTCTCCCCAGACGGAAAGTATCCAGGAGGATATCCCCACTGAAAAAAATAAAAGGAGGAAAAGGAAAAGGTGGAAAAAAGAGATGTGAACTGTTGAAGGAAAAATTATACTGCGGAGAAATAGTATTTGTAATCAAAGGACATGCGAGTTTAAAATTGAAATTACAAGTAATATCATTAGTGGTCATATAAGTTATCAGTTTGATTTCGACGAAAACGGACGAAAATCTAGTTATCGCGAAAAAATTCCAATTGTTTTTTTACAGTGCTTTTATGCTCGTTATTATCGTTGTCGGTAAATCGATTTTGCGAAAGTTTAAAACGCCAGTGAATTTCGATACCGATGGGTTACGCACGGCTACATATATCAAGCTATATATTTCCAGTATAAGCTGATTTGTCATTGTACGAAATATAGTAAAGTAGTGAAATATAGTGGACTCTTTCCTTTTTGGTTCAAATCATAACACAATTTATTATAATACCATGACACCTAAAACTGAGTGACTGAAACAAGTAGGAAACAGAAAATTGTATCAAAATAAGGTAAATTGCTTTTTTTTACGAAAGTAAATTGGAATTAGATTTCCTTCGAGACTTTAACGTGCAAAATGGTGTTCTTGTTTTTATTTTACACGAGTTTTTCTCTTAACAAGATAGTGAGTTCCTTTCCTTGTTGTGGTTTGAGGACGTAAATTGCCAGGATGTATCATTGGAAAATATACTGTTGTGTTAGAGTGGTTTCTAAGACTGGAAGCTAATTCTAATACTAATTAGTTTGAATATGATTGGTGTTTTATTGAAGTTTTATTAGTAAATAGGAAAGGATACAATCTTTAACATTTACTTAATCAAGATAATATTTACTTAATTTATTTATTATTATTAATTACAACGGTTATACACCAGTAACAGTAATTAATTAATTTCTATGTATTATATAAATTACAATTTCATCTGGATAGGTATAGGTACAGCGTTAATAATAATAAAAAAAAATACATTTCGTTAGGTTACAAATTATTAGGACATGCAATTATTCATATACAATGTCTTTCACTAAGACTCGAGCGTAATAACATGATTTGGTTGAATTTGTCGGTCAACACGTCGCAATCGGGTAGGTCAAAAATAAGAGCATTGATTGCGCTGCTCATGCGACACAGCGGGGAATGCGCACGGGACACCGTGCGGCACTGTGCAGTCACGAATAGTCTGTGCCGGCGGTGGTTAGACTGGTGGCAATTGTCAGGGACATAAAATGTGCAAAGTATGTTGTGCAATTCTGGGGAGTCAATTAAATTCCGTAAAATTTTTAGTGCAGTGATGATCTGCGTTCGAGACCGAGACAGCTAAGGAGTTATATCCTAGAATACCCAGTGAAAAATCCGTGGGGTACATAAATGGATAGTAACCGTGGTTTCGTAGCGTAGGAAGGCTTTTTGAACTTTTTCAACTACGGTGTATGTTGATTCATATAGACTCCAAACACAAGCTGCAAATTCTAATTTACTTCTGACAAGGGAATTATAATATAAGCTAACATTTCAAATAATAATATGTGGGTACATGTATCGTCCATGTCCATCGCTGTCAACAGGAACAGTGCCCAAAAGGTTGGCAGCGTCGCCACGTTGTATGGCGATGCTAATTCTTTGGCCAAGAAACAGGCCAGCCCTCTGGTCACGTGAAGAGTCGACTAACCGCTTGGCGATATCACGAAAAACTAAGTTATTGGTGTTGTTTTTAAAATACTCTTCTTCTCTAGGTTCAGCACGAGTTAAATATGAGAATAGCTTAAGTTCCATGGTCTCCTGCCCTTATCCCAAATCATGTGGGGTCGGCGCAACATGTCTTTTTCTTCCATACTTTTCTATTAGTCGCCTAAATCCCGTGGTATACCTAAATAGTCATTTAGAAACGTATTTAATTTCCCCATGATATGTCCAGCTCTTCTCCAGATTCAAATCTCGTGGAGCAAGCAGCGCCCATTTTTGCACATACACAAAATTTTTAATGGGTATATGGCCCCCCAGCTAGATGGACGGACGACCCAAAGAAGGTGGCTGGGACAGACTGGATGCGGAAGGCGGAGAACAGGGTGATGTGGCGCAGCCTGCGAGAGGCTTATGTCCAGCAGTGGACTGCAATAGGCTGAGTTGATTTTGATTTTTGAACTCCTAAACTCGCAAGCCGCGTTATGGAACTTTCTAAAACCTAAAATGTCACACGTGCCGGAAATTACACTACCATCGATTTGGTAGATAGTTCGCCTATTAAAAGTTACCGCAAAGTTATTTCAAATCACCAGTGCGGGAGTCTGCCTCGCAGCATTATGTCAGCATTATGCTGAGCGATGGCCGTTTTGCGTAAATGTGACGCATATTTTCCTCCAACTTGTTCTTTTTTGTGTTTGTGTTCTTTCTCTGCGTCATGTTGACCACAAACAAACGTATTTTCTTTCTTACTTTAATTCATTCATAAGACGACTTCGCACTTAGAACTCTATTTTCGCCAACGCCTAAGGTTCTACAGCGAAGAGACGAATTTAGAACTGATGATGCAACAGAACTGTCTGAAACTTCAATATATGGAGAGTATTGATCTTTCTAAAATAGCCTGTGTTCTAGATTTAATTCATTCATGATTCTAACGTGCTACACTGTTACTGCTGCATGTGACGTGGAATATTTTTATAACTCTCGTATAGACTATTTTATCGCGCGTCTCAAGCTTCAGTTTATGGGTTCTAACCAACCAAGAGCTGGTCTCCTTTAATAAAGACTGGTCCTTGGAATAAGAGTAGGGAGGCCTTTGCCCAGCAGTGAGACATTAATGGCTCATCAAAAAAACCATGTACGAATGTGAGTTTTCTGAGTTCATATGTTACGAGTTCGCCGCCGGATTTTTTAAATAAATCTTTCTTTTCTTTTCTTTCTTCTTTTTTTTTAAAACGTTGCGTAAAATTTATTATCATTCGAGCCCACAAAATAAGTAAATCCTAATTCAAGCAATGGTACAAAAAGTTTCTTGGTTTCCTAACTTGACTCACGTCTGAATTTGGCTCGTTAGCCTAAATGTTATCGTAAGTCCTAACTACCCAACTGTTTTTAATAAAAACGAAGGACTGATGAGACAACTTTTCGGTTCCATGGTAGGTGGAGAAGTTGGAAAATCTGGGGAAAATATTTTGGAGTTGGGGAGGGTATTAACTACTATTGTAATATTAGAAACGTGAAAGTTTGTATAGATGTATGGATGGATGGATGAATGTTTGTTACTCTTTCACGCAAAAACTACTGAACGGATTTGGATGAAATTTGGCACACAGATGGTTTATAACCAGGAATAACATATAAGATACTTTTTATCCCGATATTCCCACGGGATAAAAACTAATGCGGGTGAAACCGCGGTGCGGAGCTAGTGTTTATATAACCGGCCAACTGTCAAGTCATTGTATTTCAGCATTTTATTTAACAGCTTATATTCATAATTTTACTTTTGTTCCAATTTTTTATTTAAATATTTAACACAGCAATTAAGAACTTTAAAAAAACTGAAGTATTAATCGGCTTATATCGCTCACTGTACTTGTTAAATATTACCTAACCAAGTGCAAGCGATTATGATTACGAGTACTTCGGGCGAATTAGAATAATTAAAAAAAAGGCAAATACCGAGTCTATAATCTGCTCTCTAATTGCGTAACACACTATCAATTATAATCTGAATCATTTTGAAGGATATTGCTAATCCATTGCTTCATATGTTCGAAAAAAATATCTGCTCAACAACATAAATAACGCAATGAATGTTGTTGAACTGTCAAAATGCAACCCATTGCTACTGCAAACCATTACTAGCTCGTCGTGTAACCCGGTGTTAAATACGCAACAAGTTTACAATAACAATCAAGTACACAAGTAGATAGTCACAGTTTGCTGGTTCCCACCTACAACCATTAGGTACAATGAGAGTAATAAGTTCCTATCTACCTCAATTGACTCGTATGAAATGCGTTGGATGTTGAATAAATTATTCCTTGTTGGAACCAGCGGAGTAACTGCGTAACATACTACCAGTAGCAATGGACGTTCAGTTTGACAGTTCGACAACATTCACTGCGTTCTTTACGTTGTTGAGCAGATATTTTTTTCTAACATAATGAAGCAATGGATTAGCAATATCCTTCAAAATGATTCAGATTGAGATTGATAGTCATCAAGAAAGAAAGAAAGAAAGAAAGAAAGAAAGAAAAAGTATTTATTGCGACTCGTACAGGATCATAAACTAAACTAAACACAGTTAAAAATAAAAATAAAACAAATTATATAATTTAAAAAAAAAATAACAAAAGGAAAAATGAAAACAAAGTCCTATACGAGGCCAAAAGGCTCCTATCTCAGCATGATGCTTCGACATTTAAAAAATAAATGTCGCAGCGCTGGTATTCTGATAGGGCCCGCTGTGATGTCACGGATCAGATGCAGCTGAGTACCAGTATTTTACATGGAACGACCGCCTTTCTGACTTGCACAACCCAGATACCTACTGGGTAATACGAAACCCCTTGATAAGACTGGTTGTCAGAATTTCGGGCTTCTAACGAGCGTAACGACTGTCAAAGATACACGAATGACAGCCGGCTCCAACGGCTTAACGAGCTTTCCGAGGCACGGAGGGGTCTTGGTAAAGATGTTCACCCATCCACGGACCAACCGCGGCAAGCGTAGCTTAACCTGATCGATCGACCCGTGCGTCTGTTATTACTTAGCCTCAAGTCCCTCCGAGATTGAGATTGATAGTGTGTTACTCAATTAGAGTGATGTACTCAACATGTTAGAGTAAAGGCTTGACTGAGTATGATTTTCGAGATGTAGCTTACTCATAGCCCAGATAATTTTCTCATTTATTCATAGATTTTACAAAAATGATCATAAGTAACCATTAAGTATTTGGCAACCATTAAAGTCCCCATATAACATTATTTATTACTCGAAATAATAGCATATTAATCCAGTAAAGGCAGATTTTATAGGTGTTTATGGGTACAACCAATTTGTAAGTGTCAATTTAATGGTTTGCCTGATTTAATGGTGTTGTTCGGCTATTAAGTACACGCTTTGGTATATTAAGTCTGTTGGTGTAGGGTTATATTGATTGCCAAGATCCATTCGACTAAAAAAATATGAACCGTAAGAAAGTGCGAAAAAACTTGCGTTTCGGTTATAAATGTAGAATCATACGATTTAATTTTGTATCTACGTAATTTTGAAAAAGAAGTAATTACAAAGACAGGGTATTACATAACATACATAATCAGCCTTTAATGTTCCCACTGCTGGGACACAGACCTCCTCTTTTTGTGAGAGGGAGTGGGCCATAACCCAACACGTGGGCCATGTTGCGGTGCATTGTTGTGGTGCATGTTTCGATGTCAGTTCGAGATGGTAGATGTCACATATCTTTGAATTTTTGGTTCTAAGACATGCTGGTTTCCTCACGATGTTTACCTTCACCGTTTTGAGAGCAGCGGTGGTGAAATAATTTACACAAAGTAAAGTGCCTGCTTGAGTTCGAACCCACCACCTTATACGTCGCGGTTGTTACCACTGGGCTACCACTGCTCACAAAAGGGAATTGCCCATTTCTAAATATGTTTAGTTTACTATCAAGTCAACTGGGCCAATTTCATCAGTCATTTTTGGATTCGTCATGTCTGTCTATGTCCGTCCGTATGTCACACACAGAAACTTTTTAATGTTGGATCCTCTGCCATGCTTCGTCCACATACCTACATTGATACGAGTAGGGCCAAGGCCATTCCCATTAGTTTCCATCAGATGGGACAACGTTAAAGTAAATAGAATAGGTACCTATATCACAAAATCGAATAAGTCGAATAATATCGATTGATAAGCTTGTCATTTTAAATGAGGGCTTAAAATTTATTAAATGTGCTCTTTGAAAGGATTTGGGTTGTTTATATCTCATACAGAATATAATATTATAAAGAGAATTTTTTTTTGTATGTTTGTTTTGTTGTGTCGCTTTCACGCTAAAATAACTGAACGGAATTAGATGAAATTCGGCACATGGGTAGACCATGACCTGGAAAAGAACATAGGCTTAGGCATAGGCAAAGGCTACTTATCATCCTAGATCGCAGAAGATGTCGCGGGCAACAGCAAGTTTGCAATAAATCTGTCAATTAACATTGATATATTGTGAAGGAAAACATCGTGAGGAAACCAGCATGTCTTAGAACAAAAAAACTCGAAAACGTCTGACATCTACCAACCCGCGTGCTGGTTTACAGCCCACTAGGGAGTGGGCCGTAATCCACCGAGAGGGCGCTTGTGTTCCAGGCTGATTATGCTATATTGAACAAATGCGATCTAATAAAATAATCAATTCACTTTGTACTAAAACAAAATGGAGATACAAACCCCAGCTTAAAACCATACACGATGAAGAAAATACAGAATTGTTTATAGTTACAACAAAAGATGATCGTATTGATGACAAAGCCGTCTTGGGTTGAAGGACTGGGATTATGTCTGAGGGCCCAAGAGGCATTACACTAATCTGCGACTCAAGCCCCAAAGATCTTATGTCGGAGTGTTTTTCACAAAATCGCTTTATCACAAACAAGTGGTGGAGGGTTCTGTAAGAACGGTGAGAGCAAAAGTCTTTTTAGAGGATTTTTTTTTGTAGATTTTTAAACTGAGTATGTATTAAAAATAATTGGTGGAAAAACAGTTAGTTATTTTAGCACGATTTCAAAGAATAAATATTTGTTTAGAAAAAAGCATAGTATAGAAAAAAAAGGCGAAAAGAATGATCACTTGACCTCTATAATAACGTACATCGAGCTGATGTGCTGTCGCACCACTGATGGTCGACATATCGTATTGTCGCCCTAACATTTGTCGTACCTATTTGTTTGTCGCGATTTTGACGTGGAGTCATAACCAATAGCCTACAAAAAGATCATTCCTGTTAATTTTTCCTGTAATTTTTAGACTTGGTTTTTAAGTAATAGCTATGTATCAAACAATGATTTTTGCTGTACTCTGACAGGGTCTACTACGGCTCTTAGCTGTAAGCCTTTTGTTAAAATCTTGTTATACCTTGTAGAACGCAAATAAATGAATATGAATAATTAGAATAGTCTAATTTAAAGTTGGATGTCATTGACTGCAGTTCGAAACTAAACCACAACCATAACCACCCAACCTAACCATATCGGCTCGTATGTATTTTTAGCGCCATAGGCACCTGTCCCACCAGCCGACGAGAAAGATATAAGCTGTTCACGATTTTCTCGCTCAAGAAACGTACAAAGGATTGTAGGTCCCATGTAAGTAAAATATAACATACTCGTACAAAGTGGCAGGGACGACATCGGTGCACGACCTGTAACCATGGACGAAAAATTTCAACGCGTTGAAATTTTACATCGGATATTTAATAAAAAATTGCCTAGTATATCTTGACCGCGTACATATTCCGCGCACTATTCAATGAAACAGCAGATTTTTCTTTGATAACCGACGAACAATTTCTACGCTAGGGGCTCCAGAATATCCCTGCCACCCTGTATATTAATAATTGATCGTAACTGTTTACACTAACGGCGAGAACTCTCTCTCCACTAGTTTGCCATTGCGACTAGAGCTATAAAAGAGAGTACTCGCTCAATGACGCTCACTTGGTGAGCAGAACACTCGCCGAGAGACTCACGCTTGGTATATACGCATACCAGCGAGTAATCGCTCGTCACCATCGCACACTCGCTTCTCTTCGCTCGCCGACTCGTTTTTAGTTGCTAGCTCTACTCGCTTCTCGTTAATCGCCGGCGGTAGGACAGGTGCCATACCGGCGGGTATTTCAGTCAATACTATAAATATTCAAGTGAATGACGTAAATTTTCCGTTCCTTATTCGAAGAATCGATAAACGGAATTCAATTTGTACTTCAATATGAACTCTATTTATGTTAGCTTGGTTTTTTTAGGATGTAATCTAGAGCAGTAAAAATATTTATTATTTATTATTATTATTTAGGTATTATTTATTTCATGCATACATAACATACATACATAATTAGTCTATAATGTTCCCACTGCAGGGACACAGGCCTCCTCTCGGTGAGAGGGAGTGGGCCGTAATCCACCACGCTGGCCCAGTGCGGGTTGGTAGATGTTACATGTCTTCGAATTTTTGCTTCTAGGACATGCTGGTTTCCTCACGATGTCATGTCGATGATTTCATGCATAATGCACCTCATTTTACACGTGCAGCCTGTGGGTAGATTGCACACTCAAAAACCGTACAGCGCTCGTGGCATTCAATATAATTATGCCTTCCTGGTGTTGATGGGGCTGTTCCGTTTCTGTAACGCATCAGGCAAGTTTACGTATGCTCCTGTCGATTGCTTTTACGCTACGATGTGAAAAGTATGTTATGAACAAAATAATAATAAAAAATAGGTTATTTTAAGGTGTGAATGACTTAAAATAGCCTTAAATTAACCTGCCATTAACATGATCCACCTAATTTTGTGCCTCATGAATTTAAAAATAAAGTACTGTTCCAAAACTGACCATTCATATTAGTAACGCTTCCAAAAGTTAATAAATAGCCTGCCTTAGTTTAATATATCGGTCTACCGTACCAAAAAAGGGTAAAAATATTCATTCTACCCTCCATAAGCGATTTTTCACGAATCAATTCTCCCATTTTCCCCAAGGGATGCCGTTCGACCCTTGTGTAATTTAAACTAAACTGTGACTTGTATGTAAATATTAGGTTTTAATACAACTATGGGAAGAAACATAAATATTAGTTTTCGATTTTCTTGCTATTTGCGGACTAGGTAGATACTTATCATAGATTCTCCAATCGTATGGCAAATTGTATGGGAGCAATGGTGGCCCAGTGGAAACGGTCGCGACTTACGAATGGTTCGAGTGGTGGTGGTTGGTGGTGGTGGTTCGAGTGGCTTACGAGGGGTTGTGGTGGTGGTGGGTTGGTTCGAAGTTCGAACCCAGACACTTTACTTTGTGTAAATTATTTCATCATTACTGTTCTCAAAACGGTGAAGGAAAATATCGTGAGGAAACCGACATGTCCAGGGACTCACATGTCTTTCAATTTTTTCAAAGACATGTGACATTTACGAACCCGCACTGGGCCCGCGTGGTAGATTCCGGCCCACTCCCTCTCACAGAGAGGAGGCCTGTGTCTCAGCAGTGGGAACATTATAGGCTGGTTATGCTATGATTTAAGTACTGTTTGAAGAAACTTTTTTCTTAAACGTAGGTATAATTGTTTGATTGATGTTTATGTACCAAATAAAGAGAATTAGGTTTGAATACGAGTATTATACAGAACATCGCCGTCGAGGTAGACCGCGGCAAATGTGGCGCGACGACGTGGTAACATTTGTAGGGCCAACATGGCCAGAGATCGTACAAGACAGGAGGCTTTGGAAGAAACAAGGGAAGGCCTTTGCCCAGCTGTCAAAATAAAAATAAAAAATATTTAGAAGACAACATAATAATTATCTAACATTTCCTAGATAGAGTAAGTTGTATTGTAAGACCGTGATATGACTGCCCATTGTGTCAACCCATGTAAAATTTCTACATTTAGATATATCTGCAATCTTTATAGTGTACTTAAAGAGAAAACTGTGCTGCCGACTATGTTTTTTAATTCAAAACTTTTTCGTCACTAAAGTTACTCCTGTATCGTAGATACGTTTATATACACAATAAACAGTCAGACCCATGTCAAATATATAATACTCATGCGAAAGGAAACTTCAACTCTCTAAGAAATCAGCCATCTTCCTTAACAAAAATAACTGATATTTTACCGAAACAAGTCGTTGGTCGGCTTCTAGTCCAATCAGATGCAGCTGAATACCAGTATTTTAGATGGAGCGACTGCCTATCTGACTTCCACAAACCAGTTATTAGGTAAGACGATACCCCTTGGTAAGATTGATTGTCTTTCTGACTCTGACTTTCGGGCTTCTGACGACCCGTAACGACTGATTTTACCGAAACAAGAACCAAACAAATAAAACCCAGTCATAAAACCAATGGGCCGAAAAACCCGGACCATTGCGTAAACTTTACCTTTTCACAACACAAAGATAGTGTTGTTTTTAAACAATATTTTCCTTGCAAATGCCATCACAATAAGCATTGGCAAACACGTGCCTCAATAAAATAAACTGACTGAAAATGAATTTTCGTCGTGTGTTATACCTACCCAACTGTTTTAACTGTGCATATTCAAATATGTACGTGAAACTACTGGAGCGTTCAGAAAAGTGCTAGAGATTCGAGCGGTCTACTAGTGGTGCGATAGTGTACGGTAAGCGGGTATAACAAGATTTTGTGATAGCGTTTCTGGGTTCCGTAATAAGTTTAGATAGTAAGTTGTTCGGTTTGGAATAATTGTTAGTATAGTTAGTAATAATTTGACACACAATGGGTGCCTGAAAATGGACGGCGCCGCCGAGGCCGGCCCAGAAACAAATTGTGAGATGACCTGGACGCGTACCGCGAGGGTTCAAGGTGGAGCGGGAAAAGAGTTCCTGGAAAGATTTGGGGGAGGCCTTTGCCCAGCCGTGGGACAGTATAGGCTGAAAAAAAAAAGATTTATTTATGAATTTAGCTTTGATTGAATTGATTTATTATTAAGATGCAAATTGATTGATGTGAATACTCTGCGGGTTTTATCTGTTAATTTTTATGATGAATTGCATGTCTTACTAACCAAATATCTAAATTAATTAGCTAACATTATTAAACCAAAATTAATAATTACTATTTAGAAATAATTGTATGTGAATAAAATTATTAAGAAATAAGGAAAGAGAGTACGTTTATTTGCGGTGAACATGACGCAAAAAAAAACAAACACAAAAAAGAACAACTTGAGGAAAAATAGTATAGTATTTATTTATTTTATTTTATTTTTTGAACAAACTATGTACTTTCGTAAACGGTTCTCCCATTTTCTAAAAGGATTTCTTTCATTCATAATATAGGTATTTTTTTTTTCCAAAAATAATGTGAGTGTCAAAATGGCGGGATCAAGTCTCCAATTTAAAATGTATCACATAATACATTTTAAATTGGAGACTTGATCCCGCCATTTTGACGCTCACAAAATAATTAGAACTATTTAAATTACAATCACATTTCCGCGGTACAGTCAAAAAGTACTTA
The DNA here is from genome assembly GCA_949629185.1 of Apamea crenata. Taxonomy (NCBI): domain Eukaryota; kingdom Metazoa; phylum Arthropoda; class Insecta; order Lepidoptera; family Noctuidae; genus Apamea; species Apamea crenata. The sequence goes on along the minus strand of OX451375.1, from coordinate 11,669,882 downwards.
CTACGCTAAACCCTTACACGTGAAATCAGTGTATGTAATATGACTGCAACATAATATCCTAATTGGGATGTTTGGTTAAGTGCGTTAATTCCGGGCCATGTTGTATTTATACATATATTTGAATTCCCACGTGTGTTGAAAACCATCATAAAATGAGTCGAAACTAAGTTTGCAATGTGCGGTATTAAATAGAGCATTGCTGGCCGATTTTAAGCAGTAATTTACGCTCGGCAACTTATTCCCTGTGCATTGAGCCGAAATATGACGCTCATGTGCGCTGCAATCGAGCACTTAGGTAGTCAAGGTTTGTGCACTGGACTTCTGATTATATCTGATAACTAAAAACTGAAAGCATTTACTTCAAATAATTCCAGGCACTTTTGAATTGTCAAGGGGTCGGTCAGTCAGTAAGATAAAGCCAACTGCCCATTCCAAAGCGTAGTAGGTACCTATGGAGAAGAACGGACAAGAAACTCTACGGATACTCTTTAAAATCATAAAATTGTTACAAAATATTGGTTACATCATTCATGTTAAAATAATACATATGAGAACGATGTAAAAAAACTTGCACGTTAAAAGCGTCCATAAAAATAAATATAAAAAGAACAATTCAGGTACAAATTATCATCATCAATGTCATAGAATATAATACTCTTTATTATGAATAATAATAAATTACAGATATAAAAATACAATATAATACAAATAATATAATACAATATAATAAAATATATTGTAATATAATACAATCTAATATATAAATTACACATAAAAATGTAGAATTTTTACAAAGGGTGATACAATGGGCGATCTTATCGCTAAGAGCGATCTTTTAAAGAACCTTTGGATGGATTAAAAAGGGGAAGGAGAGACAAATATCCATACATAAAGCATATTATAATAATCTCTATAAATATACAACGTGTTTTTTTTTTGATATCCCATAACTCTAGGGGGTCATTGTACTCATCATTATGAACAACTTTTACTATGGGACCAAACCTGAAAGCGCGAAAAAAAAAATCAGCTGTTCCCTACATTAATTATGTTCGTGTAACTCGTCAAAATGTAGGGAACACCAGATTTTTGTTTCGCAATTTCGGGTTTGGTCCAGGTATGCGCGGTCGATGCATGCTGGTGGTCAAGATACCCGTTGAAGCCTTGGATGCTGGCTGGCTGGGTGACTCGCCGCTAAAGCTTGCGGGAGTGATGATGATGACGTCACGCTGAAGTATTTGCACGAAGGCTGCGCTGAAGTTCATGTTCGGGGTCACCAGTTTAGAGGTATGAGGAACAGGGTGTAAAGTTCACTCATCCTCCATAGAAAAGGGAGAATCCTCCGACCAGACGGGTGTTCTATCTGGCGGGCAATTGCCCAACGATTAATGTTGGGAAATTGTATATATGCTAATTGCGCGGTAAACTCTGCTTGCGAGATGCAGGATTTGCGTGACTTCAGTATGACGCGTTGTTCGCATGTGGCGTTGTAGATACCGCAACACCTTCGAGGATTACAGGCGTGATTTCATGTTACGAAATTCCAATTAGTCAAACTTTTTTTTCAAGTAGTGAATTATAATAATTATCATTCTATTCTAAATCATCTAAATAAATAAATTATAGATAGTGCCGTGATTTTCAATCGATTATTTTTGAAATCAAAACATTCTAAATCGGTACTTGTTTTTTTTATTATATTTCGACAAGTGTAGACATTTTTTTTCCTTTTCATGTTCTGGTTTAACTAAAAACTGAATAAGCGGCTTTCGAGTCAATCCTGCCGTTTCAAAGCTTAGGATTTAACATGCAAAACTTTATTTTTGTTTGGCACTGTTCATGACGAACGCTAAAACTTTAATTTAAATGAAATTCCGTTTAAAGCTAGATTTGGGTCAAATATATGAAAGTGGCTCTACTAAACAGTACTCTAATTGCGTAACACAGTTTCAATCATAATCTGAATCATTTTGAAGGATATTGCTAATCCATTGTTTGAATGAATAATTAATGAATTTTGTTGAACTGTCAAAATGAAAGCCTTTGCTAGTGATAATGTGTTACGCTGCACGGGTCGATCGATCAGGTTAAGCTACGCTTGTCGCGGTTGATTCATGGATGGATGATCATCTTTACATACCAAGACCCCTTCGTGCCTCGGAAAGCACGTTAAGCCGTTGGTCCCGGCTGTCATCACGAATGACAGCCGGGACCAACGGCTTAACGTGCACGGAGGGGTTTTCGTATGTAAAGATGGTCACCCATCCGCCGACTAACCGCAGCAAGCGTAGCTTAACCTGATCGATCGGCTTGTGTGGCCGTTATTATCGCGTCGGTATAATGATATTATTCATTTAATATTTAGATACCTATGCCAATATTCTTCGTGGCCGCTGACCTAATTATTCGTTACAGGCCCAGTTATTAAAGTTCATGAATAAAGAACAGTGTCCATTAAAAGGTTTAATTTTGTTAATGGTTTTGCATCGAGAAAACTTGATATTGTTGGCAAAGTTGTCTCGTTTAGAGAGGCTTCATTATGTAAAATTATATTTTTCGGTTATAGGGCATGCCGGTTTCTTCACTATGTTTTCCTTCACCGTTTTGAGAGCAGTGGTGATGAAATTATTTACTCAAAGTAAAGCGCCTGCCGTGGGTTCGGACCCATGACCTACATCTCGTAAGGTCTCTCTCGAAATACAATAATAAACTGTAAAACATAAAATTAAATTAACAAAATGTACGGGAACGAACCTATCTTCATTACACCTACACTTTAATGAAAAGGTGTCGTAAACATTTCATTATAATGAAATACATTCATATTTCTTCTTGTTCGTTGGAGCTACGTTTTTGAAGCTCATGTGTCTGTAATATTCTTGACGTTATTATAATAACGCGTGAAATGTTTCTTATATGTTGTTGAAATATAATTGACAAAAGGAAATTCTGAAAAAGGAGTTAAAAAGAAGAGAAGTCTTGGTCTAGATATTGCGGTGAAAATTGTTTATCAAATTCTTCTTAATTATGCATTTTGAATTGTTGGAGTAATGAAACTAAGGCAATGTTACTAGACGACGCCATCGTTCGCACGCCACAGTACAGTGCACCCGTAGTGCATGAAGACTCTTCGGCGACCGCTGCTAGAAAAGGTGTTGTCAACACTTTCCATACAACCAAAGGGTGTCAACTGGTGTTACCGTTTACTCATAAAACTATCAACCCGTGACAATTCTGACAGTGCCTGTGACAGCCAAATTTGCGCTCAGTACTAATTATGTCTGCACGAATATTATTAGAGAGCATTGGTATCCCAGTGGTAACAGCCTCGACGTACGAGTTGTAGCTCGTAGGTTCAAACCCAGACAGGCGCTTTACTGACTATTTAATTTTGACAATTCAAAAGTGTCTGTAAATGGTTTAATTGAAATAAATGATTTGAGTTTGAGTTTGAGTTTGACTTTGTGTAAATAATTTCATCACGGCTGCTTTCAAAACGGTGGAGGAAAGCATTGTGAGGAAACCGACATTTCCTAGAACCAATAGTACGATGACATGTGACAATATCTACCAACCCGCACTGGGCCCGCGTGGTAGTTTACAGCCCACTCCTCCTTGAAGAGAGGAGGCCTGTGTACCAGTAGTGGAGAAGTTTTAGGCTGACTATGATAATGATGATGAATTAAAATAATATTAGGACTGCCACATCTAGTCGCTAATGGTGCGGCCATTCCGTACTCTGTGATTTATCGCTTAGACACTGTATATAATCCCTCTATATACCATTTGTTAAATACACCGTATCAAGTGCTTCACATAAAATATTCAATTCACCTTCATCACCTCATTTTATATGGAACCGTTCAATCATGTTGTAAAACAACCTTCCTTGAACTTAACTTGATTGGTATTCATCGACAACAATGTAGAAACGTTTGTCCGCTTTTTGGATATAGATATGTTTATGGCATTTTGGGGTCGGGCTTGTTTATTTATTACTTTAATTAAAACGGTTTAAAACCGATTACAGTAATTAAAGATACAATTTGTATACACACGAACACAAGATAAAATAAAAGATAAAAGTACACACACAAGATAAAATATAAAATCATCGAGTAAAACAACATATACCAATAGGTAGTGATGTGTTTAGATTTAATAGTAAAGTTTGGCCAGCGAGTCGTGGCACAAGGAAAACCGGAAAATTTTAAAAATCTTCTGCTGGCCACATGAAATATCCACCACGAATATAGATCAGGTTTGGCTGGTTTTCAACTGAAAAACCTGGTTAGGAAAATCTAACCAGGTTTTCCTAACCAGGTTAGGTTTTTTTTCAGTTGAAAACCAGCTTCAGGCACTAGTCTGGCATTTTTGCTGAACTGGGCCTTTATGGTGCAGCCGTGAGGCACACTTTCCTGCTAATTTCTTACATCGGACTTTACATTTTCTATTTGATTTTTATTTGTTGCTATCCGATGTATGTCCTTTAGTCTGTGCTAAATAAATGTATTTTCTTTCTTACATCTTTCGATCCCTAAACAATAGAGATAACCTTGGGCAAGAGAATGATTATGACGACGTTCAGCAAAAAGGGACAGCAGCTGTAAGACCAAAAGCCGATAGACAGTAACGGGAATCGACGTAGAGGGAACCATTAATTATAACCATTTACTGTATTTTTATCTCACGAAGCGATGCGGGCTTTATAAGATAAAAATTCTGTACCTCACTATGAATTCGAACACAAGAACACACGTTTGGCAGTCAACCTTGCAATCTTACTTCCTACTTAATATTATAAACGCGAAAGTTAGTGAGGATGGATGGATGGATGTTTGTTTGTTACTCTTTCATGCAAAAACTACAGAACGGATTTTGATGAAACTCTTCATTAATATAGCTTATACATCAGAATAACACATAGGATACTTTTTATCCCGATATTCCCGCGGGGCGCTGCTAGTTACCAAATAGATCAATCATGTTCTCAAGGAACAACTAACATTATCCACAACAATATAGCGCATTGAAAGTTAATGCAGTTCATATCAAATTTCATTGAAACCGTCTGTTGTTGTACCGACAATATTTGCTAAGTTTCGAACATGCACGAAAGGACGGTCAAGGAAAACAATATCATATTGCGATCACGGAAAATAATGCATGTTCTTTGCAAAACAAACTATAGTTACATTTCCTTTTAGAAGCCATTAAAAGCTATTTCATGTATTCCCATCTACGCTCCAGAGACTTGGTTTGTAGTAGGGGTAAGTGTGACGGAGGCCATATTAGAGGACGGCCTCCTCTAATATAACGTCATATAGGGAAACAGATGGCCGATAGGGCTGAAAGGTTCTGGAGTGGCGACCGCGTAACGGAAGACGTAGCGTTGGAAGGCCTCTCACAAGGTGAACCGACGACCTTGTGTAGGCCGCAGGAACCCGTTGGACGCGTGAAGCACAAAACCGGTCGAAGTGGAGCTGCTTGGGGGAGGCCTATGTCCAGCAGTCGACGTCTTTCGGCTGAAATGATGATAGGAAAACAAACCAACTTACTTTCATAAACAGTGTTTCAGTGACGTCATTCACCGGTAAAAGGAATGCTCTTTTAGGAAACCGTTGCTTTAGTACTGAACCTGGCGGTGGTGGGAGCAAAAACTTGACATTTTAGTTTATATATTATGTAGGAACTAGCTGCGCCCCGCGGTTTCACCCGCATAAGTTTTGATCCCGTGGGAATATTGGGATTAAAAGTATATTTTAATTATGGTTATAAACCATCTCTGTGCCAAATTTCATCCAAATCCGTTTAGTAGTTTTTGCGTAAAAGAGTAACATACATCCATCCATCCATCCAATTCATCTTTATAATATTAAGTGGGATAAGTAGGATTTTAATAAGGTAGCATACCTATAGCCTGCATGCAGCTTTATCTAATGATACATACTGTTCTTTCCTTATTACCTAATACTGATCTTTAAAAAAACATAAAACAGGAGTGAGCTCTAGATTTGAAATGTTTTGACAGAGAGAAAGATGAAGCATGATGAAGTAACGAACTAAGAAGTGTATTTTTTATTTATATTTTATTAAAAGAAGTTAAACGTATTTTCAAGTCATTCAGTCATTTCGATTTGCACCCCTACTTAAATCTTTCACATTAAATAGTCCTTCATTAGTTGGAGCCAATTTTCTTTATTAGATCTCGCTCCGTTACAATTCCCTTAAAAACTTTGGGGGGTGCATGCGGAGATGAAAGAAAAATTGTTTTTTTTTATGACAGAAACTCGCGCATAAAGATGATGGGGCTACGATTTCTTGCGGGAATTCCCTATTTACGGAGGCACGGTTCGATTATAACCCTGGTTCGAAGATAAATAAGTAAATAGCTTTACCATAATGTGGGTAGGTCGCGTTCTCGTTAAGCCGAGGGGTGGGGGAAGCGATAACGTCATTAACAGCTCAGTCGTGGCCGTGAGCGGTCGCCCTAGTGCGAGATAGTTGAATATTAATATATGCAGATACGAGTAATATGTGACACACGAGTTTGTTGGAGGTACAATTCAATTGAATTATGACCCGTTTATGTTGAGTTAAATAATGTATGATGTTTTAATTTGAGTTTTGATTCGAGTTTAGTATTTAATGCTCGAGACTACCATGACAGACAAAAATTAGATGATTGTTTAATTAATGCATTAACACTAATAAATGCCTTATGTAAGGCGATATTTTTTTTGGAAAGAGGATATAGTTGATGACTTTCCCTGTTATGCATGTGATTTATTAAGGGCGAATTTCTTCAATGAAACTGAACGCGATCAGCGCATCTAAGCCGCGTTGAAGTGCTGTCAGTGTCAGTACTCCACAATAAAGATAACACTGACAGCTCTTAAACGTGGTTTACATACTGTGTTGATTGCGTTCAGATAAATTCGCCCTTAAATATTTGCGATCAAGACGCGATGTATTCCCAAAATCATGTACTGAAATCTAAAAGATTACCTAACAATGTGCATAAAAATTAAAACTGACTATCCATATTTTATTTTTCCTTTGTTTCAAATACATAAATTTATTCGCCATACATTGCACCCTAATTAACTGTTTCAGTATGAATCAGCGCGTGGGGCATAAAATAAGCGTTGTTTCATACCTCCGTCCATTATCCTTTGTTCATTAAAACTTTTTGCACTCATCGCAGTTTCCGTGAGCTCGGAGAACAGCGGGGGCGATAAGCTGCTGGTACTCTTAATGAAAATGTGAGATATTATTCGTTCATTTTACAATGGAGTTTTATATTTTTTTACAAAGCAGATGTGTAAAGCAGGTTGGTTACGAGCATAAATACTTTACAGTATTCTCGTTAATATGGATATTTATTATGTTATGAACATTATAATTGATTATACTTAACTATGGAACCGTACCCTAATTGCGTAACACACTATCAATCACAATCTGAATCATTTTGAAAGATATTGCTAATCCACTGCTTAATATGTTCGAAACATTAGTCCGCTCAACAACGTAAATAACATAATGAATGATGTTGAACTGTCAAAATGAAAGCCATCCTACTATTACCTAGTATGCTACCGAATTACGTTGCAGGTCTTTTTTGAAAGACGCGCACTTTATTTCATGAGAAAATCGCTTTTGAATTTTACGTAAGTAAATAGAAGCCATAAATGGACTCTCTGATTCTAATTGATGTCGACGCCAAATGTCAATTTTGTTTGACATAAGAATCGAGGTCAGGACGTACTGACTAAAGTTCTCTTCGAATAAATTAGAAGGCTCTTTATTATCAGGCGGTTATTATATCTCCGTCGCAAAGAAATAGCAGCGAAACCGCAGTACGTCCGCCATGCTTTGTCCGTTGTACGCCAAGCGAAACAGAAGAAGCGAAACTGTCAGTTCTAACACACAGATTTGATTATATCTTTTTTAGTCTGCTCGGAAGCCAGTTACACCTCCACGCTCAGCCCGCTATTTTGCTGCGGTGTCGCTTTTGTTTCGGATGTATCTGTAGCAGTCGACAAGTTCATAAAGCGAAACTTATTTTTCTCCTCCTTTGCGAGCATTACTGCTTCGCAGAAGGAGGTGACGGCTTCCCATGCACTCTCGCTCCGTACCATGGCCTGGACCAGGGCTGCGAGAGATTGCCGTCGCCGATCGCCGCCACGAGCACCCGGCGGTGCTCCGCCAAGGCCGGGCAGACCTCCACCGTATGCTCCACCGTGTCCTCCGGGCGATCCACACAGTGGTGACACCCTGGCGTTTCCTCCCGCCTTATCCTGAACAGGAACCTCCCGAAAGTACCGTGTCCGGTGAGGACCTGCGTCAGGCGGAAAGTGAGGGCGCCGTGGCGCCTCTCCAGCCACTCCTCAAAAAGGGGACTTATCGCCGCGTGCTAAGGCCCTCAAGAAATAATTTTAAATTAAAAATTAAATGAATGAGTGAATGTGTATAATAAATTGTCATATAAAGTCGTTAAACATACAACAGAAGAAAAAACCAGTTACTCTAGAGGCCCCAAACCAGCTTCCCCAGTGTTTTCCATTCTAATTTCTGAATATAAAACTGTAAATAGAAGTTGCTCCGACTTTAATAAGTCCCAATAGCAACGTTCAACACAGTGGGTAGGAATGGAACCCCTTATAATAACACAGTTATTTTTTATACCCCACGCACAAGAAAAATAAGAGAAAGGCCGTGTACCTAGTTAATTTATTAAAGTGTGTGTTATTATTTTGTTGGTATAGTAGACGCGTGTGCGGTTTAAATATACGTTTCTTGAGTAACCGGTTGTGGGTTTAAAGCATTAGGGCGTAGACAAAATTATATTCTGTGTGAGTGTGTGTGTGATATGTACATAATTATACATAAATTCAATTTGAAATGCAATCAATAAACTCTCCTTCTGCTTCATAGGACAATCTAGAGTCTAGACAAAATAAAACTGGTTGCTAATTTAATCGTTTTATTTTTATTAATTTGAAATAAATGGTTTGTTTTTGACTTTGAAACGAGGATTCAATAAGGTCAAAGTGTTACCACGGCCTACTAGTCAAAGCATGAGGTCCGTGGTTCGATTCCCAGGTCGGGCAAAATTATATTGAGTTTTTCCAGCGGGAAATTCTTAATAGCAGCCCAGAGTCTGGAATTGTTTCCGGTTGATGGCAATAAGCTCGTCCCCTCTTACATGGGACTGAAAAACTGGCGAAATGTAGGTTGTGGGTACACCTCTGCTTAACCCTTCTAGGAAAACAGTCGTGATATTATGTTATCAATTACCTATTTCTAAGAAGATCTCATCTTGAAAGTGAAGCAATAAAAATGAAACATTCGACGAAACCGAATATAATAAAAGAGAATTCCAACAAAGGATCATCTCTGACTGACAGCACAAACCTTCATCTCACATTACCGCAATAATCTTTCTTTCTTAAATGCCAAGCTTTTTCTGACACAAGTTATACGTACATCAGAAAGTTGTCAAAGTCCTGTAGTGAATACTCTGGAGAATTTATTAATATTGAGTTTTCGTCCAAAAGCTGGCACTTGGGAAACCTGTAGGGCTGTTTACTTTTGTAATTTATGTACTTAAGTATATATTGTTTATATATTTTTGTTGGTCCAGTGGTAACGACGTTGTGGGTCGTAGGTTCGAACACAGACAGGCACTTTGTGTAAATTATTTCATCACCACTGCTTTCAAACGGTGAAGGAAAACATCGTGTTATAAGCGTTGTTGAAAATGTCCTAGATGTCGTCGTCATTTCGATCCAGTCGTTCGCACATCACTTGCGAACGGCTGGATCGAAATGGCTAGTTTTTGTTCCAAAATTCCGACGAAAAATCGAAATTACTATCGATGACAAAATGAAAGTATTTTATTTTCACCATTTTGGCGCTGACAGCCAAGTGAGAAGCGGTGAGCGTCCGTAGCACTAATATTTTTGATAGCGTGCTGTACAAGATACACATACTCTCATGCTAAAAATGATCTAAATATCTCGTAGTAAACACAAAGTACACAAACAAGTCTTACTCCACGATTTAGACCTAAATTCTCAGAGACGTACCAAAACAATACGACGGCCATATGCGGCAATAACTCAATTTTAGTTCCTGAGACGGCGTTTTGAATCGGCACAAAAACAGCTGTCAATTTGTATAGTATACTTAGTCCAGCGTACTTGTATAATATAGGTCAGTGGTCAGAATAAACTGGATTTTATGTTATGCAACTGTTAGTAGGTATTATGTCTACCGCATACTGGGGACAGCCTCGACCAAAACACAACTCACTGTAAAAATCCTCCTTCATCACTTTCATACATTTTCTATGAACCAACGCACACTACAGACGGGCTGCACCGTCCATTTTTGTACGAAAATGCGTTACACTGCTGCCCGTTGCAGCTGTAATAAGAATTCGGCTTAAAAAGTTCGGTTCGATTTTGCAAACATACTCTTTGTCATTCGCAGGATGAAAAGAAAGAGTTCCATGTCAGTTTTAAACAAAAGATGTTCGCATCAAAATTAATTGGCAGGTACGTATCCCTTTTGTCCTTTTGTTCTGCAAGTTCAGAAACTTATATGTACAGTATGTACAGTCGAACAAGCTATTTGGTATACAGGCAACTAACTAGAAACTTCTTATAAACAATGTTGTAAGTATGCTGAGTAGTCAATAGGTACTTTTACATCACCCTCTTAAGTCATCATCATCTACCCAGCCTTTTCCCACCTATGTTGGGGTCAGCTTCCAGTCTAACCGGTTGCGAATACCAGTATTTTACATGGAGCGACTGCCTATCTGACCTCCACGACCCAATTACTGGGTAATACGATACCCTTTGGTAAGACTGGTTGTCAGACTTTCGGGCTCCTGACTACCCGTAACGACTGTCAAAGATCCACGAATGTTATGATAGCCGGGACCAACGGCTTAACTTGCTTTCCGAGGCACGGATGGGTCTCGGTATGTAACGATCCCATCGACAGACCAACCGCGACAAGCGTAGCTTTACCTGATCTATCGACCCGTGCGGCTATTACCTATTATTTAGCCACGGAACCCTCCCTCGGACCCTCGACGCTATTTTTAAAATAAACTTAAAACTTAAGAAAAACAATGACCTACTTTTCGACGTTTGTGGCAACCCTAACCGCCAGTAGCTGTGCACTCACTCGAACGAATCACAAACTTTCTCGCCCTGGGATATGTTATCATAAACTAGCGCCACACGCGGATTTGGGAGAAACTATTTTTGAGTGATACTGTCTAGCTGTCAAAGTTTTTTAGTAACTCGTCTGTTTGTTTTTAGAAAGGTTTTTAGGATTTTGGGTATGAATTTTAATTGGGTTAAAATGTATTAGAAAAGGTTCATGATATTTTGTTGATCTAAAAAATTTACCCCGGTTAGGTTCGACCTTACCCCACGAGTGTCAAAAATATTTGAATGGTACAGTATTAATTGTGTCATAGGATGAAATAAATGGGAATATTTCGGTACAAATTTGGACCATTTTAATAAAATATGTAACCTGGCCGTTGGTATTTGATTTTTGAGCACCATTTCAAAAGGTTGACTCTAATTGGCACAGATACTGAAATAAATGTGATTAAGGTTCTACAGCTGCGACCGGTACGTTCAACCGAAGGTACTCCTAATGTGCTGAATACGGCCAACGAAAGTTTATTTGTTCATTAGACAGCAAAATAATATTACTATCTTAATTATATCCCTCTTTGAATTTAATTACGGCATAATATATTTATTTTAATTATTTTACTTTTTAATTTGATTTTAATTTTGTAATAATAATATGACGACACGTTTGGCGCAGTGGTTAAGCGATTGACTGCTGCGCTGCGTGTCGCGGGTTCGATTCCCGCACGGAACAAATATTTGTATGACCTACATGTATTTGTTCCGAGTCTGGGTGTTTTTCTATCTATAATATGTATGTATTTACAAAAAAAAAAATGTATATAAGTAGTTTATCAGCCATCTTGTTACCATAACACAAGCATTAGGTTGCTTAGCTTGGGACAAATGGTGCTGTGTGAAATGTCCAGGGATATTATTATTAATAATAACCGATTTCGATCACGGTGGCGAATCTCAACGGAGATTAGCCAGGTTCGCAGGAGATATTATAGTGTACAAGTGTGTACGCAAACACAGGTGCACTCTCTGTTCCTTTACTCTGATAGTCAGATAGGACGGGAATCCGACACGACCAGGAAGAAATCAGGCGCTGGACCAACGGCTTTACGTGCTTTCCGAAGCACGGGGGTATCACACCACCATCCGAAACTCCGGGCTGTTACTAAGAAATTCGTAATGGAGAAACTCAATAACACTTTGCCCGACCTGGGAGTCGAACCCAGGAACCCACGCTCAGCAGTCGCGCTTGCGACCACTAGACCAACGGGGTATACACAAACCCTCACATACGGCATAAACAGCCATCAGCGTTCTAACTCGAAAACAGAAACAGGCATGATTAGGCACAGGCTGAATCTTGCCGGACCCGAACATGTGTGTACGAGTAGCACTTCTTGCAAACTCTATTAACCCGGCGTACCTATCCATAAATTAATCAAAAATGAAAATACTATTATTTTTTACCGAAAATGACAAATGAAAATATCGAGAGGACCACATGAGTAACTATCTTTTCTTTCGCAATAACATACAATATAGATTAGAATAGATATCATTGTTTGTTTAAACATTCTATACATACAAAAGCATGCAAGATTACGTCATTTGAATCCAGTCATGTTTAGCTGTATAAAGTATCGTGGTCCCATAACATAGAAGATAATTAATAGGTAATAAGAATATGTATATAGATTGTCCTTTATTGACTTAAAACAGACTTGCAGTACAAGGCCGCATGCTAACCAAAGCGATCGTCGTGCGAACACACTACCTTCTTGTTCATTTGGTTTGGTAAACACGTGTCGTCGCACCGACAGAGGGCGCCTTCCAGTTTTCCGAACAAATGAGTGACATATGAATGCGATGATCGTATATCCACGCAACTGATCGCTTTTCTTAGTACGCGGGGTAATAATATGCCTTTGATCGTAATTCCATTATCTCTGAACTTTCAATTATCTTTGACAAAGAATACGAAAGAGGTCGTCTTGATTTCTATATTAAAACAAGGTTTCAAAAACTTTGTAACTTTACAATTTCTTTGAGTTTTCAATTATTAAAATGATGAGATAAAAGATGAAGATTCCTTCAGGCATGGCATTTATTTTGATTTGATTATGTTTTGATAATTTTAGATGTTTTAAAATATTATTACGTTTTCTTTACGTGGGTTGAGGTTGTTGAACTTAGGTATTTATTTATTTTTATGTAAAAGTTTACTTGTAAGTTTTGAATTTCATTTAGATTGAGATCAGGTTTAGTTTTTAATTAGTTGGATGGATGGATGATGATTGCGACGGTCGCTTTGGTTAGGACGCGGCCTTATACTGCAAAGACAGACTTGCAGTGTAAGGACGCGTCCTAACCGATTTGTACAAAATATTCCATAGTCAAATAGTGAATATATTATCTACTTAACTGTTTCCTCCGTGCCTCGGAAAGCACGTTAAGCCGTTGGTCCCGGCTGTCATTCATAGATCTTTGACAGTTGTTACGGGTAGTCAGAAGCCAAAAAATTAAGTCCCAGGCTTACTGGGGTATCGTGTTACCCAGTTACTGGGAAGTGAAAGTCAGATAGGCAGTCGCTCTATGGAAAATACCGGTATTCAGCTGCATCTGGTTAGACTGGAAGCCGATAATAGTTAGGAAAAGGCTAGGCAGATAGTTATTGTGTATAATGTATCTACGAATATAGTTATATCTACCTTTAGACTGTAACTATACCTTTTTTTTTTTTTGGTGGATGGGAAATCATCAAATGACCCCTCCCGCTCTGGGTGGAGCGGAAGGGAGTGTCAGACTCTTACTGACTAAAACAAAACCCACCCGTGTTCCTTCCTTAGCCCTTTCTGTTCCAGGGCAGCGGTAACCCTTTCGGATGATCCCGCCGCACGTTCGTTTAATCGTACCGTATTGAAACACCATGTATACCATGTTTTTTTGCAAATAAATATTTTATTATTATTTATTATTACCTTTAGCGTCCTGTTATCTACGTTTGTAGTTTTGCAAACATTTCTCAATTCGTTCAAAGTGAACTGAAAATCATCGCTATTTCCGATGTACTCGTAAGTGAATATTTCCTCCATTGCCAGATTCGTAGATTCATCTTGAGGTCGACCGACTTTAACCCCAGTGTCCGGTTTCAAGAAGGAAATGAAGCGGTCATGATGATACTTAGCCTCAGCAGCAACTACCAAGAACAGCTTTAGCCATAGCATAAGAACCTCTAGACTGTAACTATACCTAAGGGAACATACGTGAAGTCTACGTAACTGTGTACGTGTATTTGTTGCCGCCTAATGAGTTTCCAATACATAATCACTTTGATTTCGAAATAATTTGATAACATTAATGACTTATACGTGAACAAAGTCATATTACGATTTTATGTTATTCACATGACAGTATGAATGTTACTAGCTATAGATTGTGTGTATGCTTGCTGCATATATAAAGTCTTTCTTGCCGTTTTTTATGCAACCGCTGTTGAGGCGCATGCAAATTTAACTCAGTCGTCGTGTCCGCAGTTTTCCTTCAGCTTTGTAAGCAAATCCAGATTGTGATATGTTTTCAGAAAGCGTGTAAGACGATTTTGTGAGATGCATACCGACAAAATTGTCTGGGCTTACTGTTTAGGAACTTTTCACTGTGAAGCCCGTTTGCTATTCATGAAGACACAAAAACTGAGTCCGACATAATTGTTAACAGATGCTTGCCTACTGAGATTCAGTTTTCTTTCATACTGACGCATTGAATAAGTATTAGTCTTTAGTAATTAGTCGTCTAAGGTTGCCTCAATTACAACCAAATTAACAACCTTGTTGATCACATCAGAGAGCAATTTTGCGTGTACCTACGAGTTGCGGTGACATTTAATACCTGCCGTGATTGACAGTTTGTCATATTCATACTCTCGGAGACCTCTCCTGATTACATTCTCAAAACTTGTGTAATTAAACCTACTTTGATAGGTAAAGTTCGTACCTGTGTTTGTCTTTGACATACTTCTTGGCGATGGTTTGTCTGTGTTTAACTTTGCAGACCAAACCTTTACGTACTTTGGTTAGGGGCTGTTATAAGTTGACCTTTCTGGCAGTTGAAGTGTTAAATGATGAGGGGTCAAAGGTCTATTGGTTCTCGATAATCTGGAGTGAAAGATAAATAAAAAGTATTATATAAATTTGAAAATGTGACTAAATTAGGCTTGAGTCAAACTTTGAAGACGAACCAAACTCACTTTTAGCAATTGTTACAAAGGTACTAAGGTAAAAGTGTGATGTGCTAACTGCATAATTTTATGTATCTACCGTATTTACCAATGTTTAAAAGGGTTTTAGTTATACGTAGTTAAATAGTTTTGCAGGCAATTAATTCCAGCAATTCTCCACTTTACGAATATTATACAAATGCAGGGTGACAGGGAAATCGACACGCAACCTGTTATCAAGCATTCAGTTCATGATTTTGAACCCCTGCGTGGAAATTTTTCGTCGGTTATGAAAAAAAAAAACATTTTGACCGCGTAGGAATTGCATTTGTCTATGATACTGCAGATTTTTTTTTTTTGATAACAGGCGGATCGTATCTAATCTAGGGGATCTAGACAAAATCATGTACTGAATTCATGGCTATGGCTACAGTACACCCTGTACTTTTGCCTTTACAAAGTGACATTTCTTTTCTTAATATTTGACATTGCGCCGTAGAAATCTACACACGATCAGCAGTACGATTCTGTAACCATCTCACCGTGAAAATTTAGATGCAGTGAGCGTGGAGTGAGCTGTCATTCCAACTAATGCTAGGGATTGACAATAATGACAGCTTACTCTAAGCTCACTTTACCTAATTTTTCACGGTGAGATTTTTACAGAATCGATCGGCTGTAATTGTCTTTCGTTCCTACGGTGGTTCTGCTACGTGTGCAGTCTACCTATTCGGTAAAAATCTCACTGTTAAAATTTAGGTAGAGTGAGCTTGATGTGAGCTGTCAGGCATCAGGTATAATGACATCTCACTTCAAGCCGCGGCCGTTTTGTGTGTATGTGACACATGTTTCCCCCAACTCTTTCTTATTTTTTTTGTTCGTGTTTTATGTTCGTTTTTGCGATATATTTACTGCAAATAAACGTATTTTCTTTCCTTTTGCTTTCAAGCTTATTTCGTCTAAGTTTTCACGGTGAGATTTTACAGAATAAACCAGCTGGTTTGCCTAAGATTCCACTGTCTTATAAAATCACACACATCTCTTCTCAAATTGAAGGGTCCTAACAACTATAAACTCTGCTGACATCACGCTAGGGAATATTATCGTGAAGGTCTTTGTTCAGCCAAAATCGCCATTTTGCTCGTTTTACCCACTTACAAAGGCAATAAACTTTACCAGCAGATTTCCCGTGGGCTTGTCGAGGCGATCAATCTTCGCATAGATGATGAAATATAATTTTTTGAATATGCTTTTTTTTTAATAAAAATTACACACACAGTTCGTATGTGGTGACCAAAGTAGTAGTTACTACCTATACAACATTTTATAGTAACTATTCTATAGCATAGTCAGACTATAGTGTTCCCACTGCTGAGACACAAGCATCCTCTCTGTGAGAGGGAGTGAGTCATAAATCACCACGCAGGCCCAGTGATGAATGTCACATGTCTTCGATTTTTTTTAAATCTAGGACATCGTACAGGTTTCTTCACAATATTTTCTTTCACCGTTTTGAGAGCAGTGGTGATGAAATTAAATACATAAAGGAAAGTGCCTGTCTGAGTTTAAGCTCACGAACTACAACTCGTCAGTGGGGGCCAATACCACTCGGCACCACTGCTCTATAGAATTTTGATTAAAATCGTTAGAATTTACGTTACATTTACCTCGGCCGTTCTTGCCTCTGAATATGGATTTATCACATATACATATGCAAAACCGTTCGAAAGCATACATATAGCAGCCATATTCATAGACCTATCTGTAGATCCTCACATGGCCTTAATACCCTGTGCCAATACTATCCAGGGTGGCAGGACATCGATACGCAAACTATAATCAAATTTAGCGTCGGTTATCATAAAGCTCTTACCCGGAATTCTGTCGTGAAAAATAATTCTGCGGTTGCGGTGTGGTTCTGCTTCTGCGAAGTTGTAAATAACAACTTCGCAGAATCAGAATCAGGTCATGTGTCTGATAAATTTCAGCAAATATGATGCATGCCTAACATTACATCAAGATATGCACTCATATTTCGCCAGTTATGTTTAAATCCCATATAATACGGGGCGAGCTTATTACCATCAACCGGCGAAGGACCCTGGCCTGTCTGGGAGAGGCCTAGTGAATTGCGATAGATCGCAGTCCACTGCTGGACATAGGCCTCTCCCAGACTGCGCACGCCTTCCACATCCAGTCTACCCTAGCCACCTACTTTAGGTTGTCCGTCCATCTAGCTGGGGGGCGTCTCACACTACGCTTGCCGATACGCGGTCTTCACTCCAGGACTTGTCTGCTCCAGCGGCTAGCGGTCCTTCGACAGACATGGGCAGCCCACTGCCACTTCAGTTTGCTTACTCTGCAAGCTCCGGGCTGCTACAGAGAAATTTTAAGTGGAAAAACTCAATAACACTTTGCCCGACTCGGGAATAGAACCCAGGACCTAATACTCAGCAGTAGCGCTAGTGACCACTAGACCAACAGTGCAGAAAATATTATAATTTAATATTTAGCTCTCATGCATTTCATGAAATCGTAAATCAGCGGTGCAAATAAATATTCGAAATTAATCGTTTGGAATGGAATGGTATTTAATTTCTTGTATAAAAAACTATTTGATTAATTTTGTAATTTAATATTGTGTTGGGTACCTTTTGATTTCGTAGAATACTTTTATGAGAGTTGAGATTTGTTTGTATGATAAATGTAACTTTTGACTCGTCTATTGGTGCTGCAAATATATTGGTTTTCAAAAATTTTGCAGGCGAGCACCCTTATCTTTGACCAGACTCATATGGATGAAATCGTTTTTCTGAACAACTAAAAGACATCAATCACTTCACGTGACCAGAGGGAGGGGTCGTTCTTTAGCATTACTATAAATTCATCGTGGCAAAGCTGCCAATTCTGGACACGTTTCCGGATGACAGCGATGTGGTCGAGTACTTGAGTCCATTTGTTTTTGTATTTATTTGTATAGTTAATTAGTCAGTTATTTAATTTATTGACTGCCCCGACTGTCCCGTTGTTCTCCTGGTTACAAGCGCGACTGCTGATCGTGGGGTCCTGGATTCGATTCCCGGGTCAGACAAAGTGTTATTTGGTTTTCCATTAGGAATTTCTTATTAACAGTCCAGAGTTTGGAAGTTGGCAGTTTAATACCCCCGTGCTTTGGAAAGCACGTAAAAGCCGTTGGTCCTGCGCCTGGTCTCTCCCCGGTCGTGTCGGATTGCCGTCCCATCGGACTATGAGAGTAAAGAAACAGAGAGTGCTCCTGTGTTTACGCACACACTTGTGCACTATAATATCTCCTGCGTACCTGGCTAGTCTCCGTTGAGATTGGCCACCGTGACCGAAATCGATCGGGAGGCTATTATTATTTAATTTTTTACCCAGTGTACTCGTATACAGGAAATAATACAAAATAATAAAAAAAAGGTAATCATGAAAGATACCCATCTGAAATAAAAGAGTTCGTAAAATAAAGCCAAAAAACAGCATTTACATACTTCAGTAAACCCAACTTTGTGAAAGACATTGTGTGCTCACCAAACGAGATGAGGACTCAAAGAGTTCTGTGAGAAAACAACAATTTCCTTCTCCTCGACTGTGACCTATTTATATGTTTAATGTTTTATGTAGATGTATGTATTTTGCATAAGCAGATTTACTGACACAGGCATCTGCAACTAGTGTGCATGGGAGATTTAATCGAGCGTCCTTAATAATAGCTTTCATTTCTAAATGCAGTTTTCATTCTAACCCTAGACTTTTTAACGACAAACTTAATTGATGACGCATACAGCCAAAAAAAACGTCAAAAAAAGTGTCAACATTTTTATGCTTGAGTACGAGTCTTTTGACTATGTGTACCTTATGTCTTTTTTATTTGTAATTGTGCGTTTTGTTTGTACAGAATAAAATATTTTTCTTTCTTTCTTTTCTTTCTTTTTCATAGTAGATATAAGGATAGTCATGGTAAAATATAAAGGTAGATGTAGTTAACTAAAATCTAGGCAGGTATTAAGTCTACTGTCATCATCATCATCACTCTCCTGTCCATATCCCAATTTATTTGGGGCCGGCGCAGCATGATTTTTCTTCCATACTTCCTTATTTAATCTTGTAGGACCCTCTTGTAGGAGTTGTCTTGTAGGGTCTTGTTGTAGGGGGCTTATGGCTAAGTAATAACCGCCGTGCGGGTCGATCGATCAGATTAAGCTACGCTTGCCACGGTTGATCCGTGGATGGCTGACCATCTTTACATATTAAGACCCCACCGTGCCTCGGAAACGTTAAGCCGTTGGTCCCGGCTGTCAATCGTGGATCTTTGGCAGTGGTTACGGATCATCAGAAGCCCGAAAGTCTGACAACCAGTCTTTCCAAGGGCTATCGTATTACCCAGTAACTGGGTTGAGAAGGTCAGACAGGGAGTCACTTCATGTAAAATACTGGTATTCAGCTGCATCCGGTTAGACTGGAAGCCGACCCCGACATAGTTGAGAAAAGGCTGGGCAGACGATGATGACTTTTCTGTTTAATCTACGGTGTCAAAGGAAATAGAAGGCATGGAGCAATCACAGAAATTTCCATAACACAAATTATTAGCGACGTCGCTTAATGTTAAAAGTTTATGATAAATGTACGGTACTGTAAAATGAAGGCTGTGTTTACCGTTAATATTTCGTAAAGGTGAAATAGAGTTATGGGCGATATTAAATAACGTGTGTCCGAATACTACAGTATATCCATAATAAAATTATAAAATAAATTTTAGGGGCAGAGGTTGGGAAAGCAAAATTATAACATTCTATCCCTCGGGCGTTATTTAGCAAAAGTTTAATACATAGTAATCTATCTTCATAAAATTAAATTAGATTTACTTAATTTTCCTTTTTTAGAATAGACTACTTCATATTTTCCGAATTAATGAACATAAATATCGCTTGTATTTTTGAAAGTGGTAGGCAGAAGTACACCCACATTTTGAAAATAAGTGTTGACGCACAAACCCATTATAACATTTCGCATTTTGCTTGGTGTGACGCATATTTTCCCCCAAGTTGTTCTTTTTTGTGTTTGTGTAAACGTATTTTCTTTTTTTCTTTTCTTTTTTTATTATTTCACCCGACCCGAAAATTAAACTCGGGAACTCAGCAATCACGCTGGCGACTACTAGACCAACGAAGCCAACTCAGCTAATTACAGAAACATCAAAAGTCATTTAGGGCTGATTTTTCAATCGACAGATACTTTTTATTCTTGGAAAAAAATTGACATCTGGCAGATTTTGTATGGAGGAACTGTCAAAAATTCAAAATTATTCCTCGGATAAGATTATCTGGCGTGGGAATCTTCATCAGCCCTTATTCAAATTAGGCTAAGAATCAGCACTTTTCAAACATCAAAATTACCTAAGACAGTCCCCCAAAACAGTCACCCTTCACCAGCTTCTAGTGCTTTAGCTGGGAAGAAGAAGTCGTGGAACAAACTTTCCAGTTCAATCAGCAAAACTTGATTCTATACAATAGTCGGTTTACAATGTAATTAACATTACGAGACAGAACATCTCATCTGCCTCCCCTTTTCCCAACTATGTTGAGGTCAGTTTCCAGTTTGACCTAATGCAGCTGAATATCAGTATTTTACATGACATCCCCAACCCAGTTATTGGGTAATGCGATACGCCTTGGTAAGACTGGTTGTCAGACTTTCGGGTTTCTGACGACCCGTAACGACTGCAATCCTTTGAAGCAGTGAAAAAACCAAAGTTCTAAATAAAGGCAATCAAAAGATACGGGCCTTTATGTTCCATTTATGCCACATATTTTGACACTCGCAAGGGAATCAAAACATGTAGGGTACTTCCCGTTGACTTAGAATCATGAAATTTGGCAAGAAGCAATGTCATGTAGCACAAGTAAAGGAAAAAATCAGAAAACCGTAAATTTGTAGTTACATACGTACGGAACCCTCGGTGCATGTGTCTGACTCGCACTTGACCGGTTTTATATAATATTATGTACCCCTTACCTGAATTTTTTTATTCCCATTTAACATACTGGCTATTATTATACCAATCCTTTTCGAAAAAGGCTTTATTTGCTTATCAGGGCACACCGGTGATGCCTACCTTCGCATTTTATAATCTCTGGTATAGGTATGGGAAGGTTGTGTGGTTGGAGCTACGGATTCGTAGCGGCGTAGCGGGTAGCGTAGCGAACTTTGTAGCAGCGTACCGGGTAGCGTAGCAAATTTCATAGCAGCATAGCGGGTGGCGTAACGAACTTCGTAGCAGCGTAGTGGGTGGCGTAGTGCACTTCTTAGCAGCGTAGCGGGTGGCGTAGCGAACTTCGTGGCAGCGTAGCAAGTGGCGTAACGAACTTCGTAGCAGCGTAGCGGGTGGCATAGCGAACTTCGTAGCTGCGTAGCGGGTACCGTAGCGAAATTCGTAGCAGCGTAGCGGGTAGCGTAGCGATCGTCGTAGCAGTGTAGCGAGTTGCTAGAGCTGATTTAAACTCTTTATTATTTTACTCAACCTAAGAGGTTTTTCAATGGTTAAACGTTTATCTGAATCAGGTTTAGTCTACAATGAATGGTGTAATTGTAATCGCTAAAGTTTGCAAACAATTTTATTTACCTACTTATACAATGATGCTCTTGTACTCTAGAATCTAAGTAACAAACATATAATAATGATGTAGGTCATTGTGAGACTATCGACCTCTCCGTAACTTCTAGAAACAATACCTTTACTTCCTAGATGATAATACTTGCAGTCATCTACCAATAGACAAACATTCAATTGTATGTACACAAAATAGAAGGTAATTTTGTGATTTAATTTATTGTTCTGTGTCTCGTAATGTTAATTACTCTACTTACCTACTATTGTATGGAATCAAGGTTTTCTAATTCAAGCTAGCTAAGAACTTTGTCTCGCCGTTTTTCTTACCAGCTAAAGTACTAGGAAGTGGTGAAGGGCAGTCGTTTTTGGGGACTGTTCTATGTAATTTTGACGTTCAAAAAGTGCTGATTCTCAACATAATTTGAATAAATGACTTTTGATTTTTATTTTAATATTTTAGTAATAAATTCAAGCAAATGCCTGCACACAAAATACCTTCTTTAAGCAAACTAATAATAAAATCCATTTGATAATAGACTACGACAGTAACACCCAGCTATCCGCTAATCGCTCCGCTTATCCACCTAACCGCAGCCTACCACTGATTTGAGGCAATTTTTAAAACCTGTGCGTATGTAAACATGTGGAGGTCATGTCAAAGAGAAGTTTACATATTCATGAGAACGACTGTTATGCCAATGTTATTGTGAACAGTCTGAATTATGACCCGTGTATTATGTGCGTGTGTTTGTTTCATATATTCGGGATGAAGAGATTAAAATTTCATTTGAGAACTGTATTGTTAGGTTTTTGATGCAGTAAAGTAATGTGAGTGTTAGTTGTTTTTATAAGATGTCGATGAAGTAGTACAGACGCTAGCACATCAAGCTACCCGAAACTGTCACCTTTCCCAATCAACCTTGAACCTAACTGCTGTAGCGGTAAAGTTAAAAATCTATTAAAGAAATTTGACAGATTGTAGTAGCTTGTATGTGCTGGCGTGTACATAATAGAACTTGCCGGTCTATTCTGTGAACATCTCACCGTGAAAACTTAGGTGAAGTGGGCTGTCTATCCACCTGATGCTAGGGATCGCTACGGATTGAAAGTATCGACAGCTCATTTGAAGTTCACTTCACCTAACAGCTCACCTTACAGAATCGATCGGTTGTAACCTAAAGTTGTCGGAAACAAAAATATTCAACGGAGCCGAAATCGGCATGAGATGTATTATTATTATTACATAATAGTAATATGAATGAGTTTTTTATAGGTTTAGAGAGTTTCTATGAAATAAAAATTAACAGTTGTAACGTGAACCTATTTCGAGCCGCTCCCACCATTATCCTATTAAGTTTGCATTATTTTTAAGACCACTTATTGTGAAGAGAGATTAAATGATATATTATTATTATTATTAATCCTGGGTGCATTATGGCGGGAGCGGCTCGAAATAGGTTGCAGGTGCACCTTCTGGGTAGCGGGATCGTCCGAAAGGGTTATCGATGCCCTGGAACAGAAAGGGCTAAGGAAGGAACGGAACACGGGTGGGTTTTAGTCAGTAAGAGTCTGGCACTCCCTTCCGCTCCACCCAGAGCGGGAGGGGTCATTTGATGATTTCTTAACCAAAAAAAAAAGGTGCACCGTCTAGATTGTTCTATAAGCCGTGTGAGAAACAGACGACGCAGATCATTTTTTGACACTAGCTGTCTGACATCCGTCAACACGCAAAAAGAGATTATCTGTAATACTACTTCTGAAACTTTCACATTGCCCCAAACCCTATTGTTTTAAATATACGAGTATATTATTAGTTATATAACTGGAAATAAAACAATTACAGTACATACGTGTGTATGTTAAACAGTGGTAGTTTAATTAAAAATGCTCTGTATTCAGTAGGTGCTAAACGTAGAGAATGATGTAAATTAAAATGGTACTTTTTTCATATACATTAATATGATTTTATATTGTTTTTGTTACTCCTATTTACCTAAAATATTAGTTACCATGACGACTTTCTAAACTCTGTACTTCAAATTGAAAACATACTAGGCATTATTATAACATACTAGGCATTATTATAACACGTTACCTTTTGGAATAAATAAGACGTTAATGTCACGAGAAGTAATTAGATGAACTATAGTAGATACCGTTTATAAGCAGCGTGGGTTGACAATTACCTCCCTGTAGGCGGGAAGTCTATCAAATCACGAAATATCAAAAAGTCATCGTGGTAGGTACTCATATCATCATCATCATTCTCCGCCCTTATCCCAAATTATTTGGGGTCGGCGCAACATGTCTTTTTCTTCCATACTCCTCTATTAGCCGCCATCTCGACAGTCACCCCCTTTCTAACCATATCATCATTCACACAGTCCATCCATCGTTTCTTTGGTCGTCCCCTACTCTTATAGCCATCGACATTCATACTCAAAACTTTCCTCACGACATTTTCCTCATTCCTCCGTAATACATGCCCATACCATGACAACCGGTTTCCACATAACTTTTCAATTACCGGTGCCACTTTCAAACTTCCTCTTATATACTCATTTCTTATTCTATCCATTCGTGTAACACCACACATCCCTCTCAGCATTCTCATCTCAGCTGCATGCAATTGCCTTTCATTCATCCCTTTTGTGGCCCAACATTCTGATCCATACAAGACAGCAGGTCTAACCATGGTTTTGTATATCTTCCCCTTAAGTTTAAGGGGAATGCGGGAGTCGCAGATTGTTCCCGTGACCTGCCGCCATTTCATCCATCCAGTGTTAATTCTGTGCTTAACCGTCCGATCTACTTCGCCATCGCTTTGCACGAGTGAACCGAGATACCGAAAGTCGGAGCAGACTGGGAGAAGCGCGCCATCAAGCGCTATGGCTCTAGAGTTGGAGAGACCGCCGAAATCGCAGAACATATGTTCAGTTTTGGTTCTGCTGATTTTCAAGCCAACATCCTCCAGCTTCTGTTGCCATTTCTCCAATCTGCTCTGGATCTCGGATCCATCTTCACCGACGAGAACAATGTCATCGGCAAACAGCATGCACCAGGGGGCCTCTTCCTGTATGTCCGCCGTCAGAGCGTCCATAATCAATAGGAATCATAGGAAGAGGTAAGGACTTAAAGCCGATCCCTGGTGCAAGCCTACAGCCACACTGAACTCGTCGGTATTGCCAGCAGCCGATCGGACGTAGGTACGAGATCGATTGTACATAGCACGAATTAACTCTACATACTTCACGGGCAAACCTTTCTCTTTCAAGGCCCACCACAGAACATCCCGAGGTACCCTATCATACGCTTTCTCCAGATCAATGAACACCATCTGCAAGTTCTTATGTGCACGTCTGTACTTCTCGCACAACTGGCGGAGTGCAAAAGTGGCGTCCATTGTTCCTCGACCTGGCATAAACCCAAACTGGTTTGGGGTAGTAGGTAAAAACCCAAACTGGTTTGGGGTGGTAGGTACTCATATATCATGTTTTAATTTGTATTCATGTTCTCTTTTAATTACATCGTTAAGGGTAATCAGAAGCCCTAAAGTCTGACAACCACTCTTACCAAGGGGTATCGTGCTACCCAGTAACTGGGTGGTGGCAGTCAGATAGACAGTCGCTCTATGTAAAATGGATAGATAAACCATTTATTCAGTGCACACAAAATACATAGCACAACACACAATGGCACAAATAAATGATAACAAATTACATGAATATTTAAAAACTAAAAATGAAAACATACTTAAACAAGAAATAAAGAAAGAAAACACTTTTATTTGCGGCAAACATGACGCATTAAAAAGAACACACACACAAAAAAACAAGTTGGGGGTAAACATGCGTCACATCCACGCAAAACTAAAGAAACTAGAACTAAGTTGGAAAAAGGCTAGACAGATCGATTGATTCCAAGCGTCACACGTCACCACTAATTGTTTTATAAGCATAAATCATTACCTGCCACCAGGATTTGCTTTTTGTTGATACCACTCGAAAAATCAGAAACGGAAAATTTCAAACGGCGCAAATATTCCAAAAATATTGGAACTTATATGTTCGAGCCGTTTGGGATTGAAAATCTAGTGCCATGGGGTCCGAGTGCCCACTCAATTTTTCAAGACATTGCCAAGCGGTTGGTCGACTCTTCACATTTCACATTACTAAAGAACTGGCGTATTTTTGGCTCAAGGATCAACTTTGCCATACAGCGTGGCAACGCTGCCAGCCTTTTGGGCACTTTTTCTATTTACAACGAAGGGGACAAAATTGATTTAAAAAAAAAAACTCGCAAAATTACTTCGATTCCAAAAACAATCTGTCAGTAACCTTTCAAGAAAACATATAAAGAATGTTGTAATATTTTCCGACGTCCACACATTACGAGTATGTACACAATGGAACGCTACAGTTAGCTTGAAAAGAAAACGCGCATTTCCCTTTGATCAAAAACACGCGCAAAAACTGTTTGATGTCAAAACGGCGCTAAACGTACTTTAGGGACCGTACACACATGTTCGGGTCGGTACATTTGATTCCGCAGAATTTGTTGAACAGCAAAGTCCTGTAACAATTATAAAAAATCCACATACGCTTTAATCCGTTCGGCATCTACCTTCGCTTAATCAATTTGCGACTGGGGTCCACATCTTTACTTTCGGACAGGCCCGTATCTTCGTTGACAGACTTTAACGAAGATACGGGCCTGTCCGAAAGTTGTTCGAAACTTTGGAGTGTACCCTGTAGGGTACACTCCAAAGTTTCGGGTGGTTAGGGTGTACCCTAGTTTACTTTTTTGGATGGGCAAAAACACATCGGGAGTAGGTATGAATGTCAAATCGTGGTGTCATTCATTCTTAGAATACGCCCTAAACTAATCTAATGTCCGTAGGTGATACGGAGTAGGACTCGCCCGTAACTTAGTAAAGCTCCTGCTCGGCTCAATTTAAGCAAAACCGAGCGGCTTTCACGAGCATGGGATCTACATTATATTCCATTTTGCCACCCGGCTGAGCCGAGCGCCGATCCGAACAAATGTATACCACCCCTTACGAAAAACCTGTACCATTTTGAGGACAAAAGAAATCTCAACTTTCCTTTCTTTTTCAGGTAACGACAATGGAAATCACCTCCACGGATTCACACGTCAACGCTTACAGAATAAAAGCTAACGCGACCTGAAAAAATGTGAAACATGAAACTTGAAATCGTCCTTGAACCTGACAATTTTACTTTGGACCTCTCCGACTTATCAACTTCAATGTATCTGACAGATATCTATGTGAACAAGACTTTGGAAGTCAACGAAACGACCAATGACTTGGTATACTCAAACCAATTCGAAGATGATCCTCTAATAGTGTTTTTAGTGATACTAAAATGTTTGATAATGCTGTTTATCATACTGGCAGCGATATTTGGGAACTTATTGGTGATAGTGTCGGTGATGAGGCACAGAAAACTACGAGTGATCACGAACTATTTCGTCGTATCTTTAGCCCTGGCTGATATGTTAGTCGCTATATGGGCCATGTGTTTTAACTTCAGTGTAGAGATAACTAATGGAGAATGGTTGTTCGGCTACTTTATGTGTGATGTTTGGAACTCTCTGGACGTTTATTTCTCTTCAGCTTCTATTCTCCATCTATGCTGTATCAGTGTTGATAGATACTACGCCATAGTCCAGCCTCTGGACTACCCCTTGATAATGACGACAGCAAAACTTGGAATCATGTTGGCTGTAGTCTGGTGCAGTCCAGCTCTAGTCTCCTTTCTTCCGATCTTCATGGGCTGGTATACAACGGAAGACCATTTGAACTTTCGGAAGAGGTTTCCAAATGTGTGTAGTTTCACTGTAAACAGAGTGTATGCTGTGGTGTCGAGTAGTGTTAGTTTTTGGATCCCGGGAGTCATCATGCTGTATATGTACTATAGGATCTACTTGGAGGCTGAGCGGCAGGAGAGGATGTTGTACAGGTGAGGAAATATTTTTTTTTATAATAATTACCTATCAAATACAGTGGAGGGGCTTATGGCTAAGAAATAATAGCCACACGTACGGGTCGATCGATCAGGTTAAGCTACGCTTGCCGCGGCTGGTCCGTGGATGGGTGACCATGTTTATATACCAATACCCCTCCGTGCCTCGGAAAGCACGTTATGCCATTGGTCACGGCTGTCATTCGTGGATCTTTGACAGCCAACCAGCCTTACCAAGGGGTTTCGTACTACCCAGTAACTGGGTAGTGGAAGTCAGATAAGCAGTCGCTCCATTTAAAATACGAGTACTCAGCTGCATCCGATTAGACTGGGAGCCGACCCCAACATAGTTGGGAAAAGGCTAGGCAGATGAATTATCATGTACAGTGGCCTCCAAAAGTTAGTTGAAATTTTTCCACTTCAGCTGTGATGCCACATTATGAATTAAAACATAAAAATAATCAGGTACTCCTAAGGGGTTACTTGATTATTTGTACTGGTAGTTGAATTAGTCAATAATAACGCTATGGCAGTTCAAACATTTTGACCACTAGAACTTTAAATCGTAATCTGGTGTGTACAGCTGAAGTGGAAAAATGTATTCCATATCCTGCAATACTCCGTATTAGTCAGGGGGGGTGGGCGGGGGCCCGGGTTTTAGTCAGTAAGAGTCTGACACTCCCATTCGAACTATTTAATTCTATAAATTTTGACAAACTATTCATTGAGGGCTGATTTTTCATACATCTGATAACCTTGACCTTTGTCTTAATTCGAGGAATAATTTATAAATAATAACAGTTATTTTATACAAGACCTGTCAAAAGTCAATGTTATTCCTCGATTAAAAGTTGTCTGGCGATGGAAAACTCAGCCATAAAACTAATAATAAAAAAAATAAATATGATTTAGCAATTTACATGCAATATTCCCTTTATAATATATAAAAAAAGAGAAAATAAATTGAAAAGAGTAGAGCTTAGATGGTTTGGCTATGGTGAGAGAATGAATGAAAGGTGACTAAAAAAAGGCAGATGTGAGTGGAATTGCCCTAAAAGTACATAAAGTGCCGTTATCGGTGATGTCCTTAAGAAAGCACAGGTGTGTAGTAGGTACTCGTGTAAGACCTGAGGGGCAATTCTCGTAATTTTATGAACGTTCACAGTCTGATCCCAGTCTCAATCTGTCAAAAATACCTCAAATTTCCCTACATTTTCACAAGTTTTCGACACAGTCAAGTGTTTGCCGCCGAGATGACACTGCGACTAGACGTTGAACGTTTTAAATTACAAGAATTGGCCTTCTGATGTATGAACGTAAACGATGAAAAACGAGTGACAAATGTAAGGGTCGTAACAGGTGAGTGTCTTTCTGAATTTCGACAGTTAATTATTTCGACACGGTCCCAATTTCGAAAAACAATAGTTCGGCTTGTGGCGTTCTGACCAGGGGGTCTACTCCGAAGTGCAAATTGCGAATGTTTGGATCGGACCGACACATGGCTGAACCGAATATTATTGAAAAATGCGAAAAAAGTTCGGATCGGCTCAGTTGGGTCGGGACCATAGTCAATATTCGAAAGAGTGTAGGAGTGACCGAACCAAATAGTAACTTCGTAGCAGGAAACGGCCGAACATTCGGCCGATACTACTTCAGAGTAGACCCCCTGCCTACTTTTATGAGTAGAGGGCGAGAGTTTATGTACGTAATATATTATGTCTATTTTCCACTCTTTCTCGGAAATTTTTTTTGACGCAAGTAGGTACCACTTATAAGGTTAACATAAATCACATGCGAATGATATCATCACCATCTTCTTTCCTATATCGTCACCATCATTTGTTTGCCCTTACCCCAATTTATTTGGTATCAGCGCAACATAATATGTTTCTCTTCCACAATTCTATTAGACAAATCTATCAGACAAATCTATCAGTCGTCATCTCGGTAGTCACCACCTCTCTAGCCATAACCCTGTCTTTCACACAGTCCATCCATCGTTTCTTTGGTCTTCCAATCCCCTTATCACCATCCATATTCATAAAACTTTCCTCACGACATTTTCCTCATTCCGCATCACATGTCAACCCCATGACAAGTAACATCCACACAAATGATAAGAAGTCACAAATATTTATACTATCGTAGATACGATACGATTTCTTTGCGTCATATTTACCGTAAATATACTTATAATTCAAATTGTATTTATGTTTCAAATTGACGTTATTTCAAGTTAAACAAATATCAACTTTATTTTAAAGGTAATTAAGTTGATTTCAGAGTGACCAGCACCATTGAAAAAGTTATAAAAAATTTTGAAGTTGTAGCGTAAACTAAACTTTATTGTGTAGGAATTAAAGTTATTTTTCCATAAATTCATATTTGTTTACATTTTTGGCGAATAGGTCGCGATTCAAATTTACGTATTTTGTTTCTTTCTATGCGCACTAGTAGGCATTGTTGTGTTGTACCTAAAGTAAACTACATAGTTTATTAATATTTCAATGTAGTGTACTAGTGTTTTTTTTTGTTTAATGTTCATACTCCTGTACCTATGCTACAATCTATAAAACTAATAATAAAGATGAAGAGTTTGTTTGTTTGAACGCGCTAATCTCTGAAGATAACTGTAGGATTTGAAAAGTTCATTTTGGATTTAATAGCCTAATCTTTGAGGATGGCTGTAGGCTATTCAAAATCACGCTACGACTCTTAAGAACCGAGCGAAAACCGAAAAAGACAGAAAACGAAGTAGGTAATAGTGCAGGCGGGCGACAGGATGCGACGCAATGGGTCGGGGGCTGATGTTTCACACGGACAAAGTCGCAGGCAGAAGCTGATTTATTAATATTACTAGCTGCGCCCCACGGTTTCACCCGCATAAGTTTCGATCCCGTGAGATTAGCGGGATAAAAAGTATCCTATATATTAATCCTGGCTATAAACCATCTGTGTGCGAAACATCCATATCCGTTCCTGCGTGAAAGAGTAACAAACATCCATCCATCCATCCATCCATCCATATAAACTTTCACGTTTATAATATTAGTAGGATTAGTGGGATGTTTAAAATAAAACCATTGACGACACGGTTGGCGCAGTGGCTGAGCGATCGACTGCTGTGCTGCGTGTCGCGGGTTCGGTTCCCGCACGGAACAAATATTTGTATTGCCTACAGGTAGTTCTTCCGGGTCTGGCTGTTTGTGTATGTGAGTTTAAATGTTTGTAAACGCACCCACGATACAGGAGTAATTCCTAGTGTGGGGCAAAGTTTTAAAAAATATATAGATTAAGAAAAGTGAAACGATAAAATGTTTCCTTAACAAAAATTGTATATGAGTAGGAAGAAGACTTATTGTCTTCTAAAGGCTGAATTTTCCCTCGCCAGATAACTTTTATTCGAGGAATAAAATTGACGTTTGATAGTTTTTGTATGAAATAACTGTCAAAATTTCAATATTATTCCTCGAATAAAGTTATCAGATGATTGAACAATCAGCCCTAAATCTTAACAAATCCTCTACTCTCTGAGCAGTTTTAAAACACCACTGCATACTTTAGACAAGCTTATTACAGAAACTGTAGGTATACAGTCAGGAAAATTAACTGTTCAGCAAATTGACACACCCTACGTTGATCTGCCGTGATAAAAACATTTTACACCACTGTCAGAGAATGACAGTCATGATTTCAATTTACGGACAATTGAAATCGGCAGTCAATTCCTTTAATAAATAAATTACCTGAGCAGTAATAATTTGGAGCAATGTTAGCCCAGTGGTAGTGACCGCCACTTATTACGAGTGGTAGGTCGTAGGTTTTACTTTGAGCAAATTATTTCATCACCACTGCTCTCAAAACGGGGAACAAAAACATCGTGAGGAAGCCGGCATGTCCTAGAACCAAAAATTCGAACACATGTGACATCTACCAACCCGCACTGGGCCCGTGTGGTATGTTATAGACCACTTCCTCTCCCAGAGAAGAGGCTCTGTGAGACTCGAGGGGTCTGGAGGTGGTGGGTCCCAGCAGTGGGAACATTATAGGCTGATTATGCTGATTACCTGACTTAACATATCTTCTTTTTACGTTACCTATGTACTTCTTTTATTCAACGTAGTCTGGTATTCTTATTTCTATTGAGTCATAACATTAAGCACAGTATCCAGACCTAAATAAATTCAAATACTTTAATCATTCACTACGTCAACAGTTCAGTAATCTTCACTGATAGAAGCAACAGGCTCCCTCGAGAGCTGACCTTTCGAGTGCCTCCTTAATGAAGCTAATTCTTATATAGAGATAATGAGGAAGGTTGGGGCGGGGAAGGAATACGTACTTATAGGAATTGTGGTTTGTTCGGTTATACAGCATGTCTCAGAAAGTTTTGTTCGTGGCGGCATCTGCATCGCCACATGCGAACTACACAGCACACTGATCTCACGCAAAATCCTGCATCACATAATCAGCCTTTAATGTTCCCACTGCTGGGACACAGGCCTCCTCTCTTAGAGAGGCAGATCCACCACGCGGGCCCAGTGCGGCTTTATAGATGCCACATGTCTTCGAATTGTTGGTTCTAGGACATGCCGGTTTCCTCACGATGTTTTCCTTCACCGTTTTGAATCGAACCCAGGATATCATGCTCAGAAGTAGCGCTTGCGATCAGTAGCTAGTGTAGTCAGTAGCTTATTATGTGTTTTAGGCATTTACATCCAGTCTCGGAACTGTTCGCTGTCTCGTATCTTATATAAAGGCACGAGTATCAATATGTCAACACTTGGAAACTTTCAATAGCGATTTTTGTGTGAAATGAAAACAACAATAAAATATGACACATTGCAAAAACCTATGGGTTCGAAAATACTATATTCGGAACAACACCACATTTCATAAAAAAAAATAAAGGAGAAAATCGCTTTTGAATAAAACCAAGAGTATACATACTCGTAACTGTACATAACATAAACTCACCCCTTCCCATGGGGGTAGGCAGACACTGCAAAAAACCAACACCGTACCTTTATCTAAACAAATTCAAGTAAAATAATTATCATTCGTTCCTAAGCCACACTACAAACATCAATAGTTCAGTAACCTTCACTAATGAAATAGAGGTAACAGGCTCCCTCGAGGAGCGACCTTTTGAGTCCTTCCGTAATGAAGCTAATTCCTATCAGGAGATAATGACCAAGGAGGCGGGGGCAGGGTGTTAGAATTGTGGTGTGTTTGTTTAAACTAATCGTGAAAAAAAATGTATGTTTGTTTGTTACGCTTTCGCGCTAAAACAGCTGAATGAATTTGAATGAAGTTTGCACATGGGTAGAACATGATTTGGAGAAGGATAGGAAGATAGGCTACTTTCATCTTGGGTCGCAGCTGAAGACGTGAGCAACAGCTAGTTAATTAGTATTTGAACTTGAGTATTTAAGGATCGAACCCAAACATGAAGTATTTTTACAGGTGTTTCTAAACTGTCAAGTCCGTGAGTCAAAAAGTTGCAGCCAGATACATCTAAAACTATCAAAGTTAGAGTCATCCAAAAATGGTGGTTCACTATCCTATATATTCTTCTGGGGTTAACCACCAGCTCTTATAGAAGTTGAACTGCACTATTTTTTGTTTTATGACTAAATACAAAAAAGCAGAGCAGTTCAAATTCTATCCTGCGATAAGAGCTGGTGGTAAGCCCCCAGAAGGCCAATTCTCGTAATTTAAAAGGTTCAAAATCTAGTCGCAGTCTCATCTCGGCGACAAACAAATGTCAAAACTTGTAAAAATGTTGGGAAATTAGAAGTATTTTTGACAGATTGAGACAGAAATTACGAGAATTGCCCCTCTGATATTTCCCATTATTTATGTGTCATGTATTGTGTATATTTTTTGTTGGAGATCTTTAAATGAATAAATATATACACTATGTGCCATACATAAGGTACATTCTCCCGCTTCCATCAAAGTACAAATTTAATTTTTAATCACGTAGGAGCTGGTAATTCCGACCGCTGTTCGAAAATAACCTGAAACGGGTCGTTGGTCACGTCAATTTGTTGACCGCCGAATGAATTCTTAATTCCCTAACTCAGTGACCGTTAATTACTTTTTTCGCAGTTAATTTAATTAGTCGTAAGTATTTAGCTGTGTAATTTAATATTTGACTACTCTTTAATAATAAATAATATTAATGTTTATTCTTCAAAAAAGTAAAAAATACATTTATGGATTCGGTGAGCCACAAACTAAGCATTGCTTGTATCTTGTGGCTATGGAGTGCAATTTTACAAATATTAAAGATTACATTACCTTTAAGTGGTCAGTTACAGAGAGGAGTCTGAAATGTAGGATAGTAAAAGTTTGTTAGACGTTATGTTGATCATAGTTATACCCTATCCATTAGGTAAACCGTTTTTTGACAGATGGAACTAGTGATTACAGCAACACAAAATACATTGATTGATACACGTACGGTATTATGTCTGTAAGAAGCCATAAATAAGATAATTCAATAAGATAAGGCAGTTTATATATTTATTTTATCACGCATTTTAAAGTTAACTTTTACGTAATCTGGAATATGTACGTTCAAAGACAGCTGCCAAAAAACGTTTAACCTAATGGACAGGGTATAGGCCACTTTCGCACGAAAGTAAAAGTGTGGCGGGATTTTATCGCTCACTGGATTTTCAACTCTCGGCACGAAGCAGTGCGTTAAAAATCCAGTGCATGATAAAATTCCGCCGCGGGTAAAACGCGCCCGTACCCAGAGGAAAGTAGTATTTACCAGTAATATAAATGATCCACCGGTGTTGGGAGCAGGGTCCAAGCTACCGGTGGTTAGGGCTCCAGAGACAGAAACCTCCTCACAATGCGACCCCTATCGAGGAATACTGCCTTCTGAATCAGGCCCTTGATTCAACCGCCTAACGAGGGCCTCGATAGATGTTGATCGAGGCTTTCGGCCATCAGGCTATACGACAAACGGCATGATGACAGTCGCTCGGTGCCGCTTGGGCGACAACGCAACTGAGGCGGGCCGCGATGTCGTATGGGAGGCATCACGGCTGAGGGTTGGAGGCCGCGGCGGGAGAGGAGTATTGCGGTGCGCCGCTCTCCCTACCTTCCGTGGCCTTGTCGGGGTCGCCACCATCTGATAGCGGACGCGGTAGGGCCGCAGGGGAGGAAGAGTGTTGGTATGACGTTGGCCGCTGTCCCTATCCTCTGCGGCCGTAAATTGGCAGGCGGCGGGGCCAATGACCTGCCCCGTCGCAGGGAGACCAAGGGTGCCCAGACACGGGGTCGTCTAGCGCCCATGTGCTGGTTTGGTTCCTGGTGGTCACGTCGTGCTATGTGTTCTGGTGCGCCGGTGATGGGGAGTAATCAGCAGAATGCATGAGCATTTCTCCACGAGATAAAAAAAAAGTAGCTGTGCGGTAATACCACTGGTTCACAGGTTAACAAAACAAGTATAGAAGACATGAGTTTCTTAAAATACAACGTAAAATACTACCTACAGCTAGTTTACAACATATTATTTGTCAATGAGCTCCCAAACTAGTCTGTATGTTGGGGCTTGTGGTTACGAATTCCAGAGCCTAGAGATTGTGTTACGCAATTTAGGCGCTGATTAAAATAAAACACTCTATATTTATCAAAGTCTAAAACAAAATAGGTCAACAACAAACAGAACGGGTAAAGTAAATTAATTCTTAATTTCTTAATCCAGTAAACCAGTTAATTACTTTCAAATTCATTCAATAAGTGAACCGAAGAGAACTGTTTATCAGAATCTTACTTCGAAATTGTGTCTGTTTATTTATTTCTCAGTTCACAAATGGAACTCTAGTGTTCCATTATTCTCTTGTTTTGTTTATTTCGAACAAAGAACAAGACCGTTTTATTTTTTAAACTAAGGATGTGTTTGTACAGAACGCTGGGAAGCATAATCAGCCTATAACGTTCCCTCTGCTGGGACACAGGCCTCCACTCTGTGAGAGGGAGTGGACCGTAATCTACCATGCGGGCCCAGTGCAGGTTGGTGAATGTCCCATGTCTTCGAATTTTTCGTCCTAAGAGCCGGTTTCCTTACGATGTTACCTTCACCGTTTTTGAGAGCAATGGTGAATGAGATGAAATTAATTACACAAAGAAAAGCGCCTGCCTGGGTCCGAACCCTCGACCTACAACTCATATGACGTTACCACTGGGCCATCTCATCTCATTCTCTCTGGTAATACGTTAAAAATCATACCTCCGCAGTCTGATTAGGTTTCAAATTGGATACCAAATAAGCCAGGAATTTAAGATAACAACATTGTCACATTATAAGGTACATTCTCCTGCTCCCATCAAAGTTCAGAGGTCGGTCTGTGGATTAGTGACCATCAATTACATAAATGCACGTTTTATAAAAATATAATACATTGCATTATACATGGTACGGAGGGGTCGAGACCCCTAGTAACCTGGAAAGCACGTTAAGCCATTGGTCCCACCTGTCATTCGTAGATCTTTGACAGTCGTAACGGGTGCCTGCTCCGCCCAGCGTTGACAACCAGCGCTTGTCAGCGCCGAAAAGCGCTGGTTACCAGCGTTCTATATGAGTACACCCTAAGACAGTTTCTATTTTTATTTAAAGAATAGTCTGCTTGTTTTGTTTTTCTTTTCCTTGTTTTTATGTACTGACAAGACAAAGGAATGAAGTCAGCCAGGGGTGGGTTTTTTGAGAAAATTACTTTTTATAAGTTAAAGTAACGGTAAATGTTCTAGGACAAAGTGTTATTAGGTTTTCCGTTGGGATTTTTTCTTAGTTTTCCCAGAGTTTGGAAGTTGGCGGTGTGATACCCTTGTGCCTCGGAAAGCAAGTTAAGAGCCGGTACAACGCAACGGTCCACTAGTGCCACTCCTTTAAAAAAATATTATCTCGTGACTGAGAACGAATTATGAAAATCTGCTCAATCAGCGAACTCGGTAAGTGTGTCTAGAATTTTCTAATACCTTTTATTAAGTTTCATATTGAGACACGAAGCAACTAAATACGACATATAGGAATGTGGCCGCTTTTCTATATATCGAATTTTGTTGCTTCGTGTCTCAATATGAAACTTAATAAAAGGTATTAGAAAATTCTAGACACACTTACCGAGGTCGCTGATTGAGCAGATTTTCATAACTCCTTCTCAGTCACGAGATATTTTTTTTTTTTAATAGTGGCGCTAGTGGACGTGTGAGCCCCCTCTTAAACCGTTGTCCTGCGCCTGATCTCTCTCCGATCGTCTCGGATTGCGTGCCGTCCCATCGTTCTATGAGACAGAGGTAATAGAGAGTGCAGCTGTGTCTGCGCACACACTTGTGCAATCTAATATTTCCCGTGCCAAAGGCTAATCTCCGTTGAGATAGCCCACCATGGCCGAAGTAAGTTATTAATCTGGGCAGTTGGTTGCGCCACTTTTTCTTCCCAGCGAAAGCATTAGGATGTGGTGAAGTAACAAACATATAATAATTATGTATTTCATTGTGAGACGATCCAGTTCTTCGTAACCGCTAGATAAAAACCTTTTGGTGTCGTACGTAATGGGTCTGAATGCTGGGCTGTGAAGAAGATGGATGAAAGAAGATTGCATGCAGCGGAGATGAGAATGTTGAGATGGATGTGTGGAATGACGAGAATGGATAAAGTAAGAAATGAGTATATAAGAGGAAGTTTTAAAGTGGCGCCAGTGACAGAAAAGTTGAACGGAAATCGTTTAGCTTGGTATGGGCATGTGATGAGAAGGGAAGAAACGCATGTGACTAAAAGAGTGATTAATATACATGTTGATGGATGGAGAGGGAGAGGAAGGCTGAAGAAAAGATGGATGGCTTGTGTGAGGAATGATATGAAAGAGAAGGGAGTGAACGATAGCGTGACGGTTGACAGGGGAGAATGGAAGAAGAAAACGTGTTGCGCCGACCCCAAGTAACATGGGATAAGGGCAGGAAGATGATGATTTCGTAGATGCTAATACTTTAGCAGTTTATTTTTTTATAGACAGTGAAAAAGTTCATACTCAATTGCACTCAATCCGTTTTTAAGAATAATACTACTACTCCGCTAATACTTGTAGTCATCTACATTCCATTCAAGCAAAGGTAGAAACACAAAATATAATGTATTTTGGTGATTTAATTTAATGTTCTGTGTCTGGTTATGTTAATTACTTTCATTACCTAGGGAATTTTGCGCCACTTATTCCCAGCTAAAGTACTAGTAACTGGTGAAGGGCAGGGAGACTGTCTTATGTTATTTTGACGTTTGAAAAGTACTGATTCTCAGTCTAATCTGAATAAATGATTTTTGATTTAAATGTTCTAACAACTCAAGAAATTCTAACAAAGCTAAAAGTGAGACTTTTCAGGAATATTTTTTTTTTAATTGCTCTATTTTTATTCTCATTTGAAATAAATATTTCGTTTCTATGACAGTCGTTTCAAGTCACTTGTGTCAGTGTGTCAAAATGAAACGAAACCGTGGCCATCTTCTGACGCGATAGGGCGAATCTAAAGCTTTAAATCTTTGAGGAATTTTAAACAAAAATGTTGCGGATTTTTAAGAGTACAAGTCAAACTCAAAGCATTTATTTCAAATAAACCAATTACAGGCACTTTTGAATTGTCAAGGGGTCGGTCAGTCAGAAAGATGAAGCTAGTTGCCCATTCCATAGCGTAGTACGAAGCTATGGAGAAGAACGGACAAGAAACTCCACGGACACTATTTTAAATCATAAAATTGTTACAAAATATTGGTTATATCATTCATGTTGAAATTATACATGTGAGAACGATGTAGAAAGACGTGCACGTTAAAAGCGTCCATACTAAAAAAGATAAAAAACAAAAAAAAACATTCAGAAATGAAAATAAATTAAAATAAGCCCTGGCTTCTAAGAGATAACATGTCCATACTAATGGCGCCCCTTCACGTACATGACGTATGAATCAGCAAAATTCAGCTCAACCATTTTGAAGGGAACCTAATGATCCAACACACACGCCATCACCAGCGAGACATTTGAGTGAGCATAGCATACTCTCAGCCGCCAGGGCACGTTCAAGTCCAAGAAAGACGTACCCAGTAAATGGTAGCTTTATAGTTTAGTACATAGTGCTCACACGTATGCTAGGCAGAACACATGTACATACATATATGTATAGACATAACTTGCTTCCTTGTGTAGTCGAGATAACCATTACCTAAAATCTAGCTCACCTAGTTAGATCGATTGCTCTTTCTGATACTGATTAGGTTGAATGCCGTAGACAGTACTATAATAGCTAGTTGAAGCCACAAAGCGTAAAGCGGCAAATAATAGGACAGGTGTGCTTGGCCTGAGGTTTATCCAACTGGGTAAGGGCATTCGGAACAGGTATTATAAAACCACATTTCAATACCGACTGCAAATCAATTAGCCTATTGTAGTTGTAAAATTTACTGAGGCCTATCAGAATACCAGCGCTGTTGTATTTATTTTTAAAATATCGCAGCATTATGCCGGTTGTCTTTAAAATATCGCTCTTAGCGATAAGACAATCCATTACGTCACCCTTTGTAAAATTTCTGTAGTTATCTCTGTAATTTATATGGTGTACCAACACCAGCATATTAAGCTACCCTAAACTGGCAAATTTTCCCAATCCACCTTGAACCTTAATGCTCTGGCGATAAAGTTGAAAATTTATTAAAGAAATTTGACAGATTGTAGTAGCTTGATGTGCTGGCGTCTGCACATAATAAAGAATATTCTATTCTATACTGAGGTAAGAGCCCTTTTGGCCTCGCACAGGTCTATTTTTAACGTTGTTTTTAAATAAACATTGCTAGTTTTAAATGCTCCTTTTTTACTATTTGTATTTCCTGTATGTATCCCAAATACAATATTTTTCTTTCTTTCTTTACCAATCATATAGATTATAAAGCTTTCATCTTGTT
This sequence comes from Apamea crenata, assembly GCA_949629185.1. Classification (NCBI taxonomy): domain Eukaryota; kingdom Metazoa; phylum Arthropoda; class Insecta; order Lepidoptera; family Noctuidae; genus Apamea; species Apamea crenata. The sequence goes on along the minus strand of OX451375.1, from coordinate 11,629,900 downwards.
TATTCATATACTCAGTCACTCGAAAAAGTGAGCTTACACATAATAAAATAGCGTTTCCATGTTACTGCGTCATTGGCGCCGATTCCCTTGTTCACAAACTGAACTAAATTTAAGTTCAATGCATCTTTTTCTTTCTATTTCATTAATAAAAGGACAGAAGATGAATATAAGTTTATTCCTGTCAAATTAGTCAGCGTCTGACGCAAATTGACGTATTTTTAGTAGCCAATTTTTTTATCACGTCTAAACTTGTCTATGGGGTATCTTAATTTAACAGGATGTCAAAACGAAACAGAAAAGCGACTATCTTTTGACGCGATAAGTGCATAACCAACAATTTAAATATTTGTAAGTACTAAAATCTTTTGGAGCTACATTACAATCTTATGTGGAACGTAAACAAATATACTTAGGCCTGATTTTACAATCGACACATAATTTTTATTCGTGGAATAAAATTGTCGTCTGACATATTTTGCACGGAAGAACTGTCAAAAATTCAAAATTATTCCTCAGATAAAATTATCTGGCGTTGGAAAAATCAGCCCTTATTCAACTTATTTTTTTATAAAAATATTCGTTAAGGCCAACCTCCTCAACACCTCAAATTATGATTTGGGGTGTTAAGGAGTTTGGCATTAAATCCTCGAAAAAAATCTTAATATTATATTATGAGCCTTTTAAAGCTTAAATTTGGAAGGCCACAAAACTTGTAAGTTCAATCCCGAAAATAACACCTTTTAAAATTAAATGACCTGATTCTTGTAAAGGTGACCCACTTTGGTGGAAACGGTCCAATTTCATCAGTGACCTTTGAAATTACACAAAATATATATCTCAGCCTCGGCTGTCATTCGAGGATCTTTGACATTCATTACGGGTCAAAGATCCTCGAAAGAAGCCCGAAAGTCTGACGACCAATCTTACCAAAGGGTATCGTACTAACCAGTAACTGGGTTGTGGAGGTTAAATAGTCAGTCGCTCCATATGAAATACTGGTATTCAACTGCAGCCGGTTAAATTAGAAGCCGACCTCAATATAGTTGGGAAAAGGCTAGGCAGATGATGGATTGAGGTTAATTTTAGCATTTCCACCGATGATTTATCAATTACAACTTAATAATGTGATAGGTAAAAAACGTTAAGCTCGCGTCAGGACACGTGACCAGCCGATCAATTCTGTAAAAATCTCACCGTGAAAAGTTAGCTGAAGTGAGTTTAGAGTGAGCTGTCAATAGTGTCAATCCCTAGCATTAGTTGGAATTACAGCTCACTCCACGCTCACTTCACCTAAGTTTTCACGGTGGGATGGTTACAGAAACGCACTGCTGATCGAAAATTCGTAAGACGGAGGGAGAGTAGACCGCATTCCAAAATATCAAAAATGCACAAAGCTTATTCAAGTTTTCACTTCTGCCGGCACTCCCGGAGTGCAACCCGTTCTTTTTTTGGAAAAAAACGTTGAGATATTAATTGGAATTAATATCTCAACTTTGGAGAAGTAAGGAAGAAGACATATTGTGTCGACCCCAAATAATTGGGATGGGCAAGAGAATGATGATGATGCTACTTATTCCCTTTAGTTTTATAGATTGTGTACCTAATAATTTAACTTGGACAGGCTTTGTTTACCCTTTCGTTAGATAGTTTTGGAACATACCATACATACATATAAATTTTACGGTTTAAGATCATTTATTTCACTCAAAAAGAATACAATTATTCACTCCTATGAGGGAAATATAAAAATAGGCATAGGCGATGGTTTCCCTGGATTATAAACTAAAATTAAGTTATATAAAAATATCATAAAGAAGAGAGACTTACAATTCAAACATTATTCTGAATTTGGTGTGCGAACGAGTAAAAACAGACGCACACATACTATGTTTGCGTCTGTTTTTGATCGTTGCGTGGAGTCAGCTCAATCAGCTTTCTGTATCTACCTATTTTGTGCCTACTTTATCGTATTAATGACTCTAATGGGCCTATTGATTTTGGTATCAATTTGCTGCCTCTGAATAGATGATAATTGCGTAAAGTAGGTACTCGTAGATACCTTCCTTCCTACTCAGTTGCTAATTAGTGAATGAGTAGTCTCGTAGTATCTGTGATTTGACATTTCATTTGTCGATGTAGAGATTATCTGTCTGCCTTTCAACTCTGAATGCTCTGGACTATATAGGATGTATAAATATTGAGTAACAAATATTAGTTATTAAAAAAAAAATTTATGTATAAACCGGTTCAATGCCGTGATTACAGAAACAAATAAAAAGCCGTGTGTCTCGCGTGGATCCACGGTCGGGTTTATATTAGCATCAAAAATTGACGGCCGCTTATAACGAATAATAGTACAAATCTGACGACTACTGTTACAAATCGACTTTTTTACATTTGTGTATAAGTATTTTGTTATCACTCAAAATTATATAAATCAACTTTTTACTTAAAATAACGGTTATTTTTCTACTTCGTCATGCAAAAAGTTAAATTCTAAATAAAATACTTTTCACATAGCAGTTCTTTAAAGTCAGTGAACTTAATCAAAAAATAAATGAGCCGTTTCATAGAAAAGTGCAATACCTACGCAAAATGTATGGCAGAGCAATTTTTTTTTAAATACCGACGAAATATTTCATCTCATGAAGGTATAAAATGTACTGAATCCATGGTAACAAGTTACATGTTGTTGTCCCTGCCACTCTGCATTACAAGAACTGCTAGTTAGCTAGCTAAGCTCATATCATATCATAAAATATTCCTTATTTTAATTAAACCAACACAGATACTAAACTAGAAAATAAGCCCAAAACTGTTACCATTCCGCTAGATTTAATTAAAAGTTTTCTCGTCTGCGTGGATTAGTACCGTTTGGCATCAATAGATGGCGTTTACTTAAATCGAACGCGCAGTTGGACCACCTGTGAAAACGGTTAGGATAGAACTCTCTAAATGGTTTAGTTCGAGGGTAGTTTAAGTGTTTAAGGATTATGTGAACAGGTAGAGCAAACTTTGTGCAGTGGACGGACGAACACACGAACACTAAAATGCAGAGGGTTTTAGGATATTGATTTTGGGAAGTAAATTGTGCTTGCTATGTGGGTAGTGTATGTACCTACTCAGTAAGCACATTGTTCGATGAGCGTTGAGAGAGGTAGTGGAGATAAAAACATTCGAGTTGCAAAAACGACACCTCAGATGTTAGAATGTTCTTTTAATATTTTCTTATTTTTGTAAACCTTTTGGTCTTATATTTTACGTTTTGCAGTGTGCAGGTCAGCGTCAGGTTGTAGGTATGTTGAACAAAATATAATTCACGACCGTAACAAATATGTATTTACAGAATTAAACTTATTAGAATCATCAATATTGTTAGCTTTTGGTTTTAACGTACGAGTAACTTAATCATATTGATTGGGTGCAGATTAATTTTGTAATTTTTTTATTTAATTATTTGAGACTTTCTGCAATAGACTTCCTACAACCGTCTCCGGTTAGTGAACGGAACTCGATTGTAAAATAATAATTAATAATTTATTTCCGGAAGTTACTTGACAACGTCACCTATTTGCAGTTTTTAGATGTAGAAAAGTATCAAATCAAATGTCAGTGCATTTTAAGGTTTTTTAAGCCCTGGCTGGAGGCCCTAATTTATTGAGACACCCACAGGCAAGTCCGGCTTAGCAGTAGACAACCTCTTAGTTTAATCTGCGAGATGCCACAACAAAAAGAAAAAAAAAACCGTTAGTTTCGTGTAGAATAAATATTCATAACGTTATGCTGCTTTACGGTGGCGCGGCGCGGCTTTTTGACGGATAAATTGGAATGCATTTATAATGGGCCGTTTGAAGTAGTAAAGGACGAGTCACCCAATGTCATTGTTAAATATAAAAATAAGATGGATGTAATACATAAAAATAGAACAAAATTATATTGTAAGAGTTATAATAAAAGTTTGAAATGTATAGGGAAAAAAAAAACACATTGTAATTTAGTTTTTTTTTTACTTTAAGACGGGTGATGTGGTGTGAAGTCACGTACATCAGCACATCACGTATAGCACATAGTTTAAGTTAAGATAGTTAGGCTGTGTTCGTAGTCTTAGTATTTGAATATTATCACATACGAGCTATGTATACTATATACGTTACCAATTAAAGGAACAAAGCAGTCAGCTGTCAGCTGGCCCTTGGAGAACTACACATCATGTTGTTTACTTAACCCCTCCTTCCCCCCACATGGCATGGCTTTTTTTGCGTTTTTTTTTTGCTCTTTTTCTTGTCCCAATCCATTCTGATTTCCTACAATAGGTACAACTCTGAGAATTAGCCTTAAATGCCGCGAGTTTATGATATAGTCATTCAATAGGGCAATTTGAACTTAGAGAGTTGTATTGATGATTTTAATGATTATGCTACCTTAACTTCTCTCTCTCTCTCTCCCCTTTAATCGACGTTACCTCAATATTATTTATTTATTTAAGAAACAACATAATGTTTAGGAAGATAAATATTCTATCTAGTAAACTAGAAGGCATAAGATATTTAATTAAATTTACCTGCTGCTGTGGCACCGAAACGTGATGAAATATGCATGTGCTTATGTAAACAAGCGACACGTGTAGGTAGTTAGACTATAGACGTGTACTACCGGGTTCTGTATTTTAAGTATTCGTTTTGGAAGACAAATTATTATAATTATTTATTTATAATCAAGCAACAAAAGACTCATACTAATTATTAGGCACACAATTTCAACAACAATACAAACATACAAGACCATAAAATAAATTAAATTATACTTATTCGTTACATTATTAAAAAATAATTAAATAAATATATTGCACATACAGCCTTCGAGCTGTTGAGAGATGAAACTATCAGGGGTCATAACCGATGTGATGTACATGTACATAAACTTACCCCTGTATCGAGAGGTGTGTAGTACTTATATCCTTATTTCGCCAGTTAAGTTTAAGTCCCATGTAATAGGGGGCGACCCATCAACTGGGCACTAATCCAGGGGGTCTACTCCGAAGTGCAAAGTGCGAATGTTCGGATCGGACCGACACATGGCCGGACCGAATATTATTGAATAATGCGAAAAAGTTCGGATCGGCTCAGTTGGGTCGGGACTTAGTCAATATTCGAAAGAGTGTAGAATCGGAACCGACCGAACTAAATAGTTACTTTGTAGCATGAAACGGCCGAACATTCGGCCGATACGATACATTTACCAATTCGGAGTAGACCCCCAGGATTCGGGACCTCAGTGTTATATATTCTGAATATTACCCGGATACCTATTAGATACACTGGATTTCATGTGTAACATTTTATAGCTCTTTGTATTGGAGCTCATAACTCTAAGAAGTAGGTACAACTGGGATGGTACCACTCCAGCGTAGCCCCTGGTACTGCAGTTGTTGACATACATTACGTACGTGCAGCACGCTGACCAATTTCTATCAGGGGCCACGTCACCACCATCTCTTACTAGCGACCCGCCACTGCTTCGCACGGTTTTTACGACTTGACAATACATCGAGGTTTCTTTATTTTATTTAAGTTTTTTGAAGGTTTTATACACTTATAGCTTTCTGAATAAATTCCCTAAGTGATGGTAAACACAGCATTAAAATCTGTTGCGTAGTTTAGAAGAACAGCGCGTTCGCACAGATGGACACGAAATGCGACTTTAATTTTTAATATGTACCAATTGCCTGCTTGTTTGCCACTAAATAACATTAAAATCTTACAAATATTTCTACAACCATATCAACATCGTCATCTCAGTACTAGCCCCTATTCTAGCCATATCATCTTTCACACAGTCCATCTATCGTTTTTTGGTCTTCCCCTACTCTATAGCCATCCACATTCATACTTAAAACCCTTAAAGCATGACACAACTTTTCAGTCACCGGTGCCACATTCAGACTTCCTTTTATGTACCTACTCATTTCTTATTCTATCAATTCGGGTATCATTAATGTCAACAATCATTATCATAAGTAAAAGAACCTATTACTAACAAACATAAAAAATATATTAAAAAGTATCCAAAAAACCATTCAATAAAGGCACTATAATATTTTGTTTGTGCGATTATTGCTTGACAGCCAAAGCAACAAATACTTTTATATCTTTGGTTTGCTTAACTTGATAGGTACTTCAAGGATCTACCATGAAAAACAACTGAATATCAGATAGGTACTACTAGGATATATTTTTCCTCACAAACGACTTTGTGGCTCCCAATAAAAAAATAAGTTATTAGTTTATTAGTTTGTTTTTTTATTTATATGTAAATCTCGAGAAACTAAGGCTAAGGCGCACTGCGATTTTTTTTATCGCATGTTCATGCGAAATACAATCGCAAACGCAAAAAAATTTCAAGCGACTTCTCAAGCGATTTTTTACTGCAGTGCGCGGACTCCAGTATATTGGTGTATTGGTTGGTGGCGATAAATAATCGTCAATCTAAACAATTTCAGATTGACGATTATTTATCGCAACTATTAAAGGCGATTAAAGAATTTATATGGAGCCTGGCCTATTTACTGTCACACCATTTCGATTTTTTTTTTCAAAATGGCGGCCGCGCTTGAAACCTCACATATATATCCTGTTATAATTTCCATTTGCATTGATCCATTTTCAGTACCTTTTCTATTACATTGTTAGAGCAATTATAGTAATGAGACGTGTTTATGTGCATCCAAAATCATGGGGAAAGTATTTTATGAGTGTATATGATTCTGAACCTAAAAATTGACTAAATGAAAAAAAAAACATTATGTTCCATAAATTTTGACCGCGTAGATATATAGCACTAACCGACGCAAAATTTCTACGCTATGTTTAGAATCATGTACTGAATTCAAGGTTATATTTAGCTCGTCGATGTCCCTGGCACCCTATATATAATATAAATGGATTTACCTTGTGAAAACCGGCGTGTGAAAATAGTCGTAACCTCAACATCACATAGCTGGTAGTAATAATATGCAATCTCCACATAATTTAACACAAAATGCTAACTAAGCTAAAAGTCTCGAAGAAAACTTTCCAAGTAAATTCGATAGGAGGCCGGCAAACATTTATTAATGTTCAAACAAACTGCTAAAGCGCTGGTCGAATTTGCATAGTATTAGATGAAACCTTTGCTCTTTTGCGCTGAAGTACACGTGGCACAGAAATTAGGTATGCAGGCTATATCTATACTAATACTAGAAAGAGGTCTTTGTGAGTTATATGTAGGGGTAATCTTCGGATCCAATTCCGAAAATTCTTTCACTAATTAAGGTAAGCTACAATATTGCCGAGTGTTATAGGATATACAGAGTGGCAGTGACATCTTGCGTAGACATATTTCGTCGGTTACCTACCAAAAAAAAAAACAACCAGTGCAATACGTGGTCAAGATGTATATGTACATTTTTTTTTTCATAACTGATAAAAAATTTCAACGCAAGGGGGTTTTAGTTCCGGTGTGGGCGCGTTCACTGCGGCTTCGAGCCGCACACTACCTGAACGCGCCCCAGAAGGTGGTAGCCGTAAGGCTGATCCGGGGCTACCGCACGATCTCGCGCGAGGCAGCAAGCCTCCTTGCCGGACTGCCGCCATGGGATCTGGAGGCGATAGTGCTCGCGCGCCTGCATGATTGGCGCGCGGAGGCACTAAGCCGGGGGGAAACTCTGCACCCGCGGCAAATCGCTGCGGAGCGGACGGACCTCCGGCGCGATCTCATGGCGGAATGGAAGGCGCGACTATCGCAACCCAGCGCAGGGCACGCCGCGATAGCGGCGATAAGACCCCTCTTTGAGGAGTGGCTAGAGAGGCGTCACGGCGTTCTCACGTACCGCCTGACGCAGGTCCTCTCCGGACACGGATGTTTCGGGAGGTTCCTGCATATCATCAGGCGGGAGGAGACGCCCGGGTGTCACCACTGCCAGGATCGCCCAGAGGACACGGTGGAGCATACGGTGGCGGTCTGCCCTGCTTGGGCGGAGCCCCGCCGTGTCCTCGTAGAGGCGATCGGCAACGGCGGCGACCTCTCGCGTCCGGCCCTGGTGCAAGCCATGGTCCGGGGCGAGAGGGAGTGGGAGGCAGTCACCTCCTTCTGCGAAGCAGTCATGCTAGCGAAGGAGGTGGCGGGGAGGCTGAGGGAGAGAACCTCACGCCTCAGCCGCCGCGGGAGACGCTCCGGGCGTCGGGAGCCGCGTGACGACTCCCGGCCACCGTAGGCGCGGGCCTGCGGGCGGTGAGTAATGGGTAGCTCACCGTCCGATCAGGACCAGGCCCGTGCCGGACGGCGCGTTGTGTTCCACGCGCGCCTCAAAGAGATGTCAGCAGAGGACGGGGCCCCACAGGGCCGAAGCCTGCCGGGGCGGCGGGATTTTCCGAAAGGTTAACCGCTGCCCTGGAACAGAAAGGGCTAAGGACGGAACACGGGTGGGTTTTAGTCAGTAAAAGTCTGACACTCCCTTCCGCTCCACCCAGAGCGGGAGGGGTCATTTGATGATTTCCCATCCACAAAAAAAAAAAAAAAAAGGGGGTTTTAGTTTAATCGTCTACTGAATTTATAGTTACAGATTGCAGTCGATTGCCACCCTGTATAAATTTTAAAACATGAAATAACTCGCGTACGAAGTCGCGGGCAGAAGTTAGTCTATAAAATTTGTACTTCAAGTGGTCCTTACAGTAATTTACCGAAGACCAAAGAGGATAATGTCAGAATCACGATCCTCTTACCATCAAGATAAGTGAACTATTAGAAGGTAAGAGAACGCTCTCCGTTTGTAGTTATTATTAGATCAGAAGAAACTACCCGCACGTTTAATTGCCTTCGGTCAGAGTCAAAGTCAATTGATTTTTTTCAAGTAAGCCTTTAAGAGGCACTTCTGAGCCTTAAGGTATACGGAACTCGTGGAAACGATTGGGCCTTTGTCGTTGACCGCATATACTTTGAGGCTTTTCTATATTTTTATTAAGTACCTGGTACTAGTTGACAGGCCTACAATGTCCTTCCGTAACTATTAACAGTGTAATTTGAAAACATTGTGAAATCCAATTATTTTTAAAAGAGTATCCGTGGAGTATCTTGCCGGCTCTTCTCCATAGGAAACGACCGATTGGAACCGTGCATCTAGCTTCTGACGTTTCATAAGTGCCCTTGTACACGGCCAATCTGCATAGAATATAATTATGTAGTTCTATACTAAGGCCTATTCACTTAAATATTTGCCCGTGTGTACCTACAAGAAAATTCTGCTTAACCTCTGCATAAATTGAAGGGAAATACTTAACTTTATTCTCTTAGCATATTGTTTAGCGAAAGGTGTTATCTTCACCGTTCTGGTGTTAGGTTTGCTGAAATCGAGATGTCATGGTTTCATTTTCATGTAGGACAGTTATTTTTTACTTAAATAATTAACTTTTATTATAATACGTACCGCCGGTGTGTGTACAGACGCCAGCACACCAAGCTACTAGAATCTGTCAAATGTCTTTAATAGATTTTCAACTTTATCGCTAAAGTATTAGGTTCAAAGTTGATTGCGAAAATTTGACAGTTTTGGGTGGCTTGACGTGCTTGTGTCTGTACCTTAGGGATTACAACAAAGATTAATTAAATTGGATATTATCTTGTTTCACGAGCAATCTTCTAAATGAGCAATATTGCCCAGATAAAGTCAACATTGCGCTGAAGTCAAGACCAATATTGGGCGAGAGTAATATCAATATTGCAGCCGTAGAGATATTCAATCCGACTAAAACTCAGTTAAATCCGGGCGGAGTTGAACTGAATACTCACAAGGGCATAAACGTCTTAAGATAAGTCGTTGCGGTCTTAAGACTTGGGAACTGGAGATAGTGTTTGAATGGAACTTAGTCAAGGCTTTATCCTTCAAAATGGTTGCAGGTTATTAGGATAATATGATACGAGAATATTATTGGCGCACTGCAAGGGGCTCTTCGCATACAGAGAAGGCACGAGCATTGGTCATTAGAGTACGTGTTGGCGTTTTCAGTGTATTTTATACAGGATGGCAGGGACATTGACGTGCAACCAGTTACAATGCGTTGAAATTTTCCCTTTTTGGTGTGTTGAAAAAAAAGCTGTTCCATACATTTTGACCACGCGATCAAAATGTATGGAACAGCTGTTTTTTTAAGGTATTGCATTTTTTCTCTGAAACAGCAGATTTTTTTTATAACCGACGAATAATTTCTACGCTAAGGGTTCTACAATAATGTGTTCCTGCCACTCTGTATACACGTACACTGTTTACCTATAGGTACTGAATAAAGATTCTCAAATAATAATATTTGTCAACAATAAGAGATGAAACTGCTGTCAATTGAGATCAGCCAATCGGCGTACGTCAATTATAATATACTGTCACTTCGATTTTTTTATTAATATTATCCTGAATTCATGTTTCATCAAATCGTTGTCAAATTATAATTATCTATTTGATGAGCAATTATGGTACTTATGCAAAAAGAAAGTCTCATAGTCTTGCCAAAAACCAACCATTCTTTTTATTACATGATCAGCCTATGGGCCGTAATCCACCACGCAGGCCCAGTGCGGATTGGTAGATGACACATGTTTTGGAATTTTTGATTCTAGGACATGCCGGTTTCCTCACGATGTTTTCCTTCACCGTTTTGAGAGCAGTGGTGATGAAATAATTTACACAAAGTAAAGCGCCTGTCTGGGGTCGAACCCACGTCCCACAACTCGTAAGTCACCATTGGGCTACCACTGTTCTTCTTTTTATGAATTATCCTGAGTTCCTGATTTAGTAAATCGTTGAGCAATTTTCGTAATTATGCTATAAGAAAGTCTTGCACAAGTACCGAGCATCATTAAAAAATCGTACCCAAACAAAAATATTCAAGTGTTCGCAAAAAAAAAACTTTATCAATTTACCGGGTGTTTGCTTCCCTCGTAACCACTCGAAAATTTAGATGTATTATCCCACAAAAACATCAATTTAATTTAAGATGAGCCTAAGGCAATGACATAGAATAATAACGAATAGATGCGAAACTCATCGCCATTTTATATGCCCACCGTTTCTTGGCGTTAGGTTCAATTTACATTGCCGCGGAACGGAGTGGGAGCGAGTTTTCGTAACGACATTGTACAATCGCCAAAGGAGATAAGTAACCAGGGTCGTTGGGTATAGTTGAAGTTTAGTAAGAAATCTATGGATTTTTTCGAATGAAATTTAATTTGTTATAATAACGGTTTGTTTTCTCTTAATTAAATTAAATTTTAATCGAAAACATCCATCGGGTTCTTACCAAACTTCAACTATATCCGACGGCCCTGGTTACTTATTTCCTTTGGTGACCGTACATTGCAAAATGGACTTTAAGTCAATTGTTTAACGTACAAACTAGATACGAGCTTGTTACTGCGGGAATTCCCGAGAATGCGCGATAATTCTCCAGAAGATGCGCGATCTGTTCGTATGTATCTTATTTGTGCGTTACACTATTGGACATGTGTATTGATGTAAGGCGGACGACACTGATTCCTGTAACACTGGTTCGCCTAGCACGGGAGCCAGGGGCTTCATGTATGGTTGTAATATTTTTATGTCAATAAAGTTTTATTATGTATTTTTTATTATTATATTCTATTGACATAAAATTAATTATACTTTGTACAAAAAAAATCGCTTCCATTTCGTTCCAAGGCAATATAAATTGAGCCTTAAACCGGCCAAATACGAATTGGACTCGGACACTGATGGTTCCGTTTTGCTAGTCGGTTGTCTTTATTTGTATATATTTTTTTTTTAATAATTGCCGTGATAGAGGTTACACGTCGTCATCATTATCATTTCAGCCGAATGACGTCCACTGCTGGACATAGGCCTCCCCCAAGCGTCGCCTCATCGAGCGGACCCGTGCTTCTCATATCCCGGTGCTTTACACGTAGGTAGGTAGCTCTACTCTGTAAAAAATTGAACTGACTACGTTTATGGTTAAAAGGTACAGTCCTGTAACATACAGACAGACGGTGTAGACCTAGTAATAGGGTACTATTGGCACCCTTTGGGTTCGGAACCCTTAAACATGTTCCATTGTCATTTCTTCCAGTGTCTGTGTCAGATCTAAACAATATTGCTACGCTAGTATGTAGTAAGGTGCAGTAGGTATGTAATTATTTTGGCAGTACACTTCGATCAAGATACACTAGACTTTTGCATATACATTAGACTTTAGACACACAGATACACTAGAGTTTTTGGGCCCAAAAAATAGGGCATCGTAGCCTTTATGATGTGCGATCAAAAATAAAATAAGCATCAATGACCAACATAGTTTTTCAAGCTAATTGCTTAGTTTAAAACCAGCTTAGTTTAATTGCTTACTTAAGAATTTTTGTATTTATTTTATTTTATTTTAAAGCTTCAAGCGAAATTGTTTTTACATTTTGTCAGATGACAGTCTTAAAAATTAATATACTGCAAACATAATTCAACCCTATGTTCGAGTTTTAAGGTTGAGAATAACCAGTGGTTGTATGCTCCAACTATGTTGGAAGCCGACCCCAACATAGCTGAGAAAAGGCTAGGCAGATGATATTGAATAATCAGTGGTTCATTATATTAAAAATACTATTAAATATTAAAAAAAATGAGGCCCACTTGCACCAACCAATCACTTAATGCATAGCGCTAAACGTATTGTTCTTCAAACAATTGACAGAAATAGAACGATGTTTGAAATCCGTTTAGCTTTTTAGCTTTAGCTAAATGCGTTTATTAGTGATTTGTGGTGCAAGTAAACCTTAAGCGGTCAGTTGAGCAATGAGAGTTTGTTGACGACATTGTTGACCGAACGGCAGTAGTGTGTGATTGTGGAGCTATATCGCAAACCATGCTCCACCTCCTATCCTGCCCTCTGTGTCCCAAAACATGCAGTCTAAGTGACCTCTGCTCTGCCACTGACGACGCCGAGGAAGTGGCACAGTTTTGGGCCAACAAGATATAAAATTCAGTCGTGCCAGCGACACGAAAAAGAAAAACCGGCCAAGTGCGAGTCGGACTCGCGCACCGAGGGTTCCGTAATATTTAAAATTATTAAAAATATTATTATTATTATATGATGTAAATTATTAGTTACATCATATAATAAAAATATTTTTATTATATGATGTAACTAAAATATACGGTTTTCGCAATTTATCCTTTATTTGTGCTATAAGACGTTGCTTCGTACCAAATTTCAAGATTCTGAGTTCACGGGAAGTATCCTGTAGGTTTTGATTCCCTTGCGAGTGTCGATTTGCGGCATAAAAGGCTGTATCTTTTGAATTTGATTGCGTTGGCTTAGAAGTTTGATTTTTTCACAGCTCCAAGGGTCAGTAGAGTCTGAGTATTTGATATGAATTCCAGCTTGATACCTCCACGCGTTCCTGAGAAAAAGGCTTTTGACAGACAGACAGACGGACGGACGGACGGACAACAAAGTGATACTATAAGGGTTCCGTTTTTTCCTTTCGAGGTACGGAACCCTAAAAAGTAGTTTTCTATAGAATCAGGGTCGTAATTATCGCTTCTACACAGTTATAATCTTAGTCTATGACAAAGCTAAGATTAAGGTTGGTAAAGATCACTTGAGTGGGAAAAGGTAATTTTGAACCCACGATGAAGAGACGTCTAGAGTGCTTGCGTTTTAGATTCAGGGATGGTTTATATGAAGTGCGGTTCCTTTTAATGTAATGAAGATTATGTGGGTTGATTTGTTGATTGGTAGTGCTTGAGAATCTAGTAGTACGGGTCTTTGTGAAGAAGTTCGTCTGGCGAAGTACCTTTATTTTTTACAGGCTACTGCCTGCGACCTGCGACTTTGTCCGCATAAAACTACTTGGTCCCCCGACCCAGTCGCATCGCATCGCCTGCCCACGCTTTACTTCGTTTTCACTTAGCGTTATTTCTGATTCTTTTTCTTTTTGCTTGGTGCCTGTGGATCCTAGCGTGATGTTAAATAGCCTATAAAATAGCCTTCCTCAATAATTGGGCTATTAAATGCAAATAGACTTTTTCAAATCCGACTGTCAGTTCTGAGATTAGCGCGTTCAAACAAACAAACGCTTCAGCTTTATTATTAGAATAGATTATTTTTTTCCGTGGGGAAATCTTCACGGATACCCTCCGTCTGGGGAGAACGGAGGGTTATTTCGGTCGACTAAAACCCCACTGTTCCCGTTGACCCCACCCCGTTGAACACAGTTGGAAAAAGCCTAGGCAGATTATGATGATAATATTACCAAGCAGAAAATGTGTATTTTTTTTTTTCATTCAAAAAATCACTCACGAAAATAACCAGTCTTTATCAAAAATGGGCCTAAAATAATATTGTCCGGGCCAAGTCTATAGATTTAGTTTAGCAACCGGACGCAAACACTCCACCGTCATTAGGGACATCAATCACTACACACACTATATTAAGGTCAGGCTCCAGAACATCCAGATGTGGCTGGGAAATCGAAAAAACTTCTCTTGCGTTGTAAATATTTCAACATCGCTTTCTAGTTAATTATTTATTTTAGTTGAAATTGTACGGTTGTTGAAAGGCAGTCTTACCAAGGGGTATCGTGTTACCCAGTAATTGGGTTGTGGAGGTTAGATAGGCAGTCGCTCCTTCTATGACTCTAATAATAAAGCTGAACAGTTTGTTTGTTTTTTTTTTTGTTTTAACGCGATTATCTCTGGAGCAGGCAGGCCGATTAAAATAAAAATGTTTTTGTATTTCATAGCCCAATTCTTGAGGAAGGCAATAGGCTTTTTAACTTCAAAGCAAAAAGAACAAAGTCATTAAAAACGCGAAAACGAAGTAATAGCGTGGACGAGCGATGCGAGTCGGCAGATTTGGTCGGGGGCACAAGAAGCCGGTTAGACTGGAAGCGGACTCCAACATAGTTGCAAAAAGGCTAGGCAGATTGAGTGATTGACTGAAAGCCCTGAGTGTTTAGGCTTTAATCTTGGTTAAAACTAATCGACATAGCGGGAATCACTTAAATCTAGAGATGTGGTATGCCGAATAGTGGTTTCACCGAATACAGAATAATATTCGGTTAAGTTCTTACCGAACCGAATACACTGCCGGATAAATCGGTTCCCCGTTACACAGTTTTGTCGCTCAAACAAGTTTATACACGCTAGATTTACAAAGCGCCGCGCGCGAATGGAGTGAGTGGTACCTCGCCTCCCGCTAACCGCTGCGCCCTGTCACTGTCATTGCGTACGAAAACACAATACAGGTACCAGATATTAGTGCAGTTCTTGACTATTTGATTTTGAGAAAACAACGTAGTTCATTCATTATGCATAAGTGAACCATTCCTATTACAATATAATTGTAATTTGCTAGTGGGATTAATGCAATTAAAAATTACTGTTCTTATAAGATACTTGATTGTAACTATTCATACTAGGTTGTATTTGATTACCTGTGTTTAATTATATCTTTGTTTGAGTACCTTACAATAAAGGATTTCTAATAAATATGATTGTTAGATTATGGGATTCCTATAATTAATTTTGCCCTGAAGGCTGATTTACAATGATCAATTAAGCCGAATATATTGCGGCGGGATCGTCCGAAAGGGTTACCGCTGCCCTGGAACAGAAAGGGCTAAGGAAGGAACACGGGTGGGTTTTAGTCAGTAAGAGTCTGACACTCCCTTCCGCTCCACCCAGAGCGGGAGGGGTCATTTGATGATTTCCCATCAGAAAAAAAAAAACAAAAAAAAAAAAAAATATTCGGCTGAATACGAATACCTCAAAATTCTGCTGAATATGCCGAACACCGAATATAAAACGAATATTCGGGACATCTCTACGTAAAAGTAATCGCGTAAAATTAATGTCGCTTTTCGTGTCTGTCTGCGTGACCAACTTGTTCTTCTAAACTAAGCAACGTAATTTAATGCGATTTTCATCATCATTTAGACAATTTATTGCCGAACGTTTATGTATCTAAACTTACGTCTAACAAATAAATCTTGCAATTTTTTCAAGTGGTTGGCTTTGCCCGCATCGAGATTGGAATATATTAAAAATCTTTTTTACAAAAAAAAACTGACTTATAAAAAAAAAAACACTACAAAGAGAAAAATAACTTTAATTTCGGAAGTTGGTGTCGTTGGTTCTGCATTTTCGTTTTGGACACCGACTTCCGAAATTAAAGTTATTTTTCTCTTTGTAGTGCTTTTTTGGAAGTTGTTTGTTTTTATTATGGAAAAAGTTTTTATTTTTACTTTTTAGTGTTACCTAACCCACACGAATTCATATAACACCACTTGCTTAAAACATCATCAATATAAACTAAGTGGAAAAAAAATGTATTATTGCAGCTAACTCAAAAACTACCCAAGCAAAGATAAAAAAATTCATACGTTATTAATAAGCCGATTTGCAAAGTTCTGTTTTGAGTGGTCCCACCATTAAAAAAAGAACTTTGCAAATCGGCTTATTAATAACGGTGTTCTGAGGTAACAAACCTAGAAAACAAACAACCGAATTGAGAACCTGGCTCCTTTTTTTGAAGTCGGTTAAGAGCGCGTACAAAGGTCCACTAGCGCCACTCCTTTAAAAAAATATTATCTCGTGACTGAGAAGGAATTATGAAAATCTGCTCAATCAGCGACCTCGGTAAGTGTGTCTAGAATTTTCTAATACCTTTTATTAAGTTTCATATTGAGACACGAAGCAACTAAATACGACATATAGGAATGTGGCCGCTTTTCTTTAGATCGAATTTTTTGCTTCGTGTCTCAATATGAAATTTTATAAAAGGTATTAGAACATTCTAGACACATTTACCGAGGTCGCTGATTGAGCAGATTTTCATAATTCCTACTCAGTCACGAGATAATATTATTTTAAAGGAGTAGCGCTAGTGGACCGTTGTACGCGCTCTTAATTAAACTCTAGTAAGTTAATAAATGTCTGCACTGCAAATACGTCTAGAACATTAAGCCATCTGTTATATTGTTTAATTACTTAACGCTTACTTCAATAAACAATGTTATTATGACCCTCTAACGGTCGTAGGTCAACAACCTCATCTCATAATGACAACCAATAATACAATGACATAAAATAAAACGGAACAAAATGAGGTCGCAACGGATTTACGATCCTATAAACTTATTCTTCCCTTATCAATCAATATACAGCTTGGCAAAAAAGAGTGTGGAATAAATGAGGTCGCCAGTATCTCGTCTGTGGCAACCCGAAATACTACGACTCAACAGTTTTTGATACTTGTTGATTTTGGGTGGTTCAATCCTTCGAACGCTACGCAAACACCACGGAAGGCTTCATTGTCCAATATTAACAATGTCAATAGTGGGCGCTGAAGCCTTGCACGAAAGCGATGCAGTAGGTACCCATAGACAGATAATCATGCCCCGAGGGCAGTCTAACTGTGAGATTGTTAGGAATTGACGATAATAATAATAAATCCCTGGACATTTCACACAGCACCATTTGTCCCAAGCTAAGCAACCTAATGCTTGTGTTATGGTAACAAGATGGCTGATAAACTACTTATATATACAATTTTTTTTTTTTTGTAAATACATACATATTATAGATAGAAAAACACCCAGACTCGGAACAAATACATGTAGGTCATACAAATATTTGTTTCGTGCGGGAATCGAACCCGCGACACGCAGCGCAGCAGTCAATCGCTTAACCACTGCGCCAACCGTTCAGCCAATAGTAGCCAATAGTTTGGTTACAGGGATAATGAAAGAATACGTTTTGTTTGAAGTTTTATTTTAATACAAAAAATTCAATCGGACGAATCGAAAACACTTTCATCTAAATATTCAATCCCAGAAAAGCTCACATTTTGGCTTGAGCTTCCTGCAACTTCAGTATCACTAGCATAGTCTAATTCTGATGAATCACTGCTACTGCTACTGTCATCTCTGAGATTTATTACCAATCGTTCTATCTGTTCATACATAGTCACACCTCTGTCATAATATTCTTTTTCTATTTTCATTACATGCTTGCATGAATTCTTCCAGTCTTCGGCAGTAATGTTTGAAAATGCTGGTTCAGCAGCCACCTATAAAAAAAAAGAAAAAATCATTAACAATGGTTCTTACATAGCAACACTAAATATGCATATATAAACTAGGCTACATACCTTTATATCAATGGACCCAACATTGACTGAAGCAATTTTATGCTTTGCAATCCCCCATGAAATGGAAGGTTCTCTTATGTTGGGGATTAATTTTTCAGTGACCCATTTTGTGAAGTTAGTTTTATTCATTTCCGAGTGATAGTCTTCATTTTTGTTTGTGCCACTGAAAATCAAAAGGGCATTTGGAACAAATCCTTTATCGCTCCCAGCATGTACAATTATATATCTCTTGCCTTTTGATATGTTGTGTTTCACTCCGCTGACATCAACTGATTGCCAACATTTTTTCAGCTTGTATGATGAGTGAATATAACTTTCATCCAAATATATTATTTCTTTTTGTAGTTCTGGGGGCAGGTTTCTGTTATCTATAATAATTTTCAAATATTGCTCCCGCTTTGCTGCTATATTAGGTTTCTCTATCAGAGAGAACCTGTCTGTTTTACATTTCTTATATGAAAAACCCAGTGTGTGTAATATCTTTCTCAGATGTTCACGGCTTCCATCATAACCCAAGTCCTCTCTAACTACCGGCAGTAAATTTCTCAGTGTAGGCACCTGAAACATGGTATTTTGTTTTATATCTGCTTTATTTAAATTCATGAAATTGGGAGTAGTGTAAAGATAAAACGTACCTGCTTTTTCACAGTGTAAAAAAAATGAACCTTTTGTCTAATTGCACATAAATCGAAATCATCTAAATCTTTCTTCGGGCGACCTTTGCGATGTTTTCCCGGTGTTGAAAAAATACCATTATTTTTTTCACCTTCCTCAACAATTCTTCTTACTGTATTGACAGATTTACCTAAGCCAAAAAAAAAAAACAGTATATTATTATTAATTCCATGTTCATTATCTTCAAAAAGTATCAATCATGGAGGTTAGCGTATACGTAACTTGTCAAACTACAAAACATAACCTCAATTTTCAATTTCTGTAAACAAGATTAAAAGTTAGTTATATCTGGATATTTACAAAACTACGCATTGAAAACATTTATAAAATCTTATTTAAGGTACAATGACTTATTTATGGTACCTATATACCTGTCATATCGGCAGTTCTTTGATAAACATTGTCGATATCGGACAAAACTTGTCCCGCTTGAGATTCGGCCAAACACCGCAAAAATACGCTGTAAATCACTGCTCTGCCACTACTTCGAATAGTTTTATTCATTTTAAATAGTTAATTATGCAACGAATGTTGATAATTTTTAAAAATCTATGAAAAACGACTAGGATCTAAGCACTGTTGACACAGGATGTACTAGCAGTTGACAAGTAAAGCAATGTTGCCACAATAATCGATATTAGTTCCAACTGTCACCGCGTCAGACTCTTTTTTGCCAAGCTGTACACTGTCTGAACTTTACTGGGAGGAAACAAAAGACACTCGCTTTAGTATCCCTAAAGCTGAATTTACATGGGCAGCTTAAATTCCACCAGTAAAGTCTATTTCAAAATTATCTAACGAAAATGTAAACAAATGGATCAGAAAACTTACCTGTGGATGCCAATTTGTAGTGCCACTTACAAATTGAGAGCTTTGATTTTATTATTATAACAGTAAAATAAAATAAATAAATAAAAATAAGTTTATTAACACAAAAACCTTAGTTTAGAAAGCCATTACAATACACAGGAATACAAACGAAAAAAGGCTGCACAAATAGTGAAGATCCCTGCCTCCTAAACTAGGGGTACCCTGTGACTTAGGAGTCAGTGTTCTACTGTAGCTTCGTGTTCAAAAAATCCTTTTTGTGTGTGATACTCGTAACATGATGAACCTATAATGACTCGGCTCAACTACGAATATGAATGAGTAGGTATGTGTGTTAAAGGAGGGAGATGTGGCTGTGTGGTGTGGGGTGCTGTGTAGTAGAATGGTGTGTTGTGGTGTGGTGTGGTGTATGAAAGGGGGGGGTCTGTGTTTTGTGGGGTTGTGTGAGGTCGTAAGAGGAATGTTCTTGTGGTGTTGCATGGGCTTATGTATTCCGTATTGTAGAATAGTGATTATTATTACGTGGCTATATTAATTTAGCAATAAGATCCTCTGTACGGGAATAGTCCTGATTATACAGCCAGTTTTGTAGTTTGGTTTTAACTTCGTGTTTGTTTAAATTGCTTAATTGGATATGTTTATTCACCCTTCTGTAAATGAGCGAGCTTATCACATAAAGCTGGCGGCTAGCGTAGGCTGTTTTGTGAGGGACAGATGGGCATGCAGATTTGGCTTTACGAGTGGTAGGATCTAATAGAGGAACCTGACTATGCTTTCTGAGGGTGGCATTAAGCACAAAGAGCTGCCGCACAGTAAGTACCCGGCATTCCGCATACAATTTACTAGTGGGAAATCTATACGGCTTGACGAGCATCACCTTAAGCACAGCCCTCTGGGCGCGCTCCAACCCAAGGAGTTTAGTCTTCGCGGTGCCACCCCAAACCGGAATGCAATAACTGATGACAGACTGGCAAAGTGCAAGATAGACCATTTTTAATGTTTTGGGTTCTGCGCAGTGCCTTAGAGACTTGAAGATATAAATAAGTTTCCTTACCCTTGACGTTAGGCTTTCAACTTGAGAGTACCACTTTAGTCCGTCATCAATCACTACACCCAGGTATTTGGTTTGACTAACGCGAGAAAGTGGTGTACATGAACATGAGGAGGCGCCCAGGCAGGTATGAGCATAAACCATAAAATCAGATGGGGCATTGGTCCTGTGACTAATAGAGAAAGGAATGTAGTTGGTTTTAGCCAGATTAAGTGATAGAAGGTTATTTTGCAGCCACCTCACGACTGTTTGCAGTGATTTCTCTGCATGATATTTCACGTCTGTCCATGTATCCCCGTATACTACGATCGCAGTATCATCAGCATATGTGAAAATCTTGGTGTTGGGGAGCGCCAATGTGCAAAGGTCATTTATATATATTAGGAAGAGCGTAGGCCCTATCACACTGCCTTGCGGAACGCCGTATGTGATCATTTCTTCATCACTAGTGTATGAGTCAATCTTGACACGGATTTTTCTGTTTTGCAGGTAGCTCCTGAAAAGCGCATGCGCTGTACCCCGAATGCCTATGGCTTCCAATTTCGACAGGAGAGTAGGAACAGAGACAGTGTCAAAGGCTTTCTGTAGGTCCAAGAATATCGATAGACATTTACGATGATCATCTACATTCTTAGCAACAGTTTCCGTTAAGTCAGCAATTGCATCTTCGGTAGATACCCCTTTTTTAAAACCATATTGGTTGCGCGCAATGACTTGATGTTTATATAGAAAGTTGAGTAGACGACCATTTATTAACCTTTCCATAACCTTTGATATCGCCGAAAGAACAGAGATCGGTCTGTAATTATTCACACAGTCCCTGCTCCCGCCCTTGAACACCGGATGTACCAAGGCCCTCTTAAAGGGTTCTGGAAAAATACCTTTCGCTATTGATATATTTATTATATATGTGATAACGGGTACAAGGGGTTTGCGACACATTTTGAGGAGAATAGAAGATATTCCGTCCCATCCAGTGGCACTATCATGTCGTAGATTCATAATGACTGACTCAACCTCAGAATAGTCAACGTCAAGAATGACAAAAGAATTTGGGGAGGAAGTTTTTGGTGGAAAAAATGACTGTGTGGGGGCTGAAATTTTAGAGGCTAGGTCAGTGCCTATGTTGGCAAAGAACTTAGATACTTGATTGACCGCATTATACGGGTCCGCACATGTTTTTAGAAGCTCTAGAGGAGAAGCACATCTTTTTTTGGTATTTGTAATCTCTTTTATTTTGTTCCAAAGTGTTCTAGGGTTACATTTAGCTTTTTCCAATTCTGACTTTTCATATGCTGTTTTAGGCTTCTTTAGAAGATTATTACAATAATTCCGGTATCGTTTATACGAGATTTGCACGATATCATTATTGGGTGAGTTACGGGCTTTTTTATGGAGTTTATCGCGATGTCGAATGCAACGTAATAAACCCGGGGTAATCCAGGGCTTTAGGTTTCTTGCTTTTTTAGGAACATTGATTATACGTGTGTGTTTTTTCAGAATAGATTGAATTATGTTTACCAGACAAGAGGCAGCCATATTAGGGTCTTCCGTGTTAGTGACTTGAGTGAAATCCTGACCCTCCATATCTTCTATGACATTAGGATAATCTATTTTTGGGGACTTATAACGAGGAGTTGCCTGTTTCAGTGAACCTGGTCCATCCATACATATTAGTAATGGAAGGTGATCAGTGATGTGGGATTCCAAGACAAGAATATTAGTAGATTTATTAGATTTTAGGAGAACGTGGTCAATACAACTATTGATTCTAGTGGGGAGGTAATGTCCTGGTAAAAGACCATGGGTGGCGTTGAGAGTCAGGTAATTAGCACATTGTTGATCGGTATTAGACGGTTTAATATCTATGTTAACATCTCCGATGAGGAATATACTATTAAACTTATTCAGTGTTGTAAGAACACCGTCCAGACTGTCTATGAAATTATCAAAATCTACTTTAGAGCTTAAAGAGGGCGAACGTTAAACGGCAATTATTGCTAACTCGTTATTGATTTGACAAGTAAGACAGTTACCACTAGTGAAAACAGGCTCCAGGACAGTACACTGAATATGGCTTTTTATGTACATTACTACCCCTTCATTCTGATTTTTATTGTTGTGTGTTAAGTGGGAGTTGTAGCCATCTAACACTGGAAGGTTTGTGATTTTACTCAACCAACACTCAGTCAGTATCAGAATATCACAATCAACTTTAGTTAAGGATAATAACGCTAAGAGTTGGTCAAAGTTCTTCTTTATGCTGCGTATATTAATATGTAAAATCGTAGTGGAGTTATTTGATGTCTTTAAATACTTTGTGCACTCTTCCGGGAGACAGTAATGTGAATTTGCAACTGAAATATCGTCCAAATCCGATACTATATTATCTACTAAATTAGCCATTTGAGTAACAGGGAACACAAACGCAATGGGACCGTACAGGGATAAAGAAAAGCTTTACTACAAACGGGAAGGTGTAGTAGATAGGGCATTATAAAATTAGTTGCGGTACTAGTTATAAAATAATATGTAACTTTTTGTGTTTTGTATGAATTAAGATGTGTGTGTGTGAGTGTAAGTGTATTTATTTGTGTTATTATAAGATGAATTTGTAAGTGTTGATTGATGATGTGTTTATAAGGGAAATTAAAAATAGGAAAAAACATAATATTCTTAAGGCTAAAAAATAACAGTTTAGTGTTCAAGACCAATAATTGAGGTACGATACGTGACATACAGCGGGAACGATAAATTAGTAATGCGGAGTTCCTGAGTAGTCATTTCTTCTCTTCTAGCCCGATAAGGGTAGCCTCCGATTTGACGAGTATTTGTTGGAGTCCTGGTTGCTTGCGCAAGAAGATATTACCGTTTGCGGCCCAGCAAAATTTAAAGTCGTGTTTTTTTGCGTATTCTCTCGCTAAATAAAACAGTCTCTTCGTGGTATATGACAGGTGTTCGTCGATATACACGGCACGTTTTTGGCCAGTTAAACCCAACAGCTCTGTATTCAGTTTATTGTCCTTATTTGGTTGCTTATTGTTGTAGCCTCGAACACGAGAGATGAGATCAGACTTAGTATGTACACTTGAAAACTCTGCTACTATCGGTTTTGTGGCTGAGGTCCCTGGGATGCGATATATGTCACGGATGCTGCTCAGTGTAATCGGCAGGTCCACTGTATTCCCAATAGCAGTCATAATTTTCATGAGGTCGGCACTTGACTCATTATCCCGGCTGGGGACATTACGGATCTCAATACTTGATGACCGAGATTTATAATGTAGATCTCTTACCGTTTTTTCCAGTGACTCCGTCAGTTTCCTATATTCACTGCACTCATCCTGGAGCCGCTTTACTTGACATTTCATATCGTCATAAAGATCACTAATAGACGTAATTGATTTTTCAATTCCAATATTTGTTTTTTGGATCTCCAAATTCTGGTGTTTCATATCAGTCATATCGGAAACCATTTTTGTCACCAACGCTCTCTGTTCCGCCATAAATTTTGATATGGTTTGATCTTGCTCACTTTTCCACGACGACAACATATCTTTAATTTCCTGCTTGAAGTCTTCCAGCTGGTCACCTGCAGAATCAAGTCGTGGGCGTTTATGACGCACGTGTACGTTGGAAAATTCAGGGTCATTAACCGCCTGAATTATATTCGGCACTGACTGAGTCTGATCCAACGGTGCACTTGGGTTTTTTTGTGATTTATTTGGCGGAGAACGCTGCATGGTCGAATTGTATGTAGAACTTATTCAGTAGAATATCGCAGTAAGTAGTACAGTTTAAACGGAAATTGTAATTTTTAATCACCTTAAAATTGATTTTTAATTGACAATTCAGGTAAATATTATTAACTTAAATTTTCCAATAATTGTTCAATTGGCAGTATAATGATGTTATTGTTCTCTCTCTTCCCTTCAAATCTTTGCACGTTATTATTTCATTGATGCAATGTTATGATCCGTGTCCCCGGCAAATGACCCCTGCGCAGAGGTTTTTTTTACAAAATTGTATATAAATAATAACGTCCAATGAAATTAAAATATGTTCATAAAATGAACACGCAAAACCGTATACGTGTGTTAAATTAATGTCGCCATTAAAACGGCACGCTGTATAATATAATGCTGTTAAAAACAATGCTAAAGTTAAAACATGAGAACAAGTTTGACAGTTATTTCTGACAGTTTGATATTTTATTATTCACTTGTTTTGTCAATTCGTAAACGTTCAGGTAAGTTGTGTCAAAAACACAGCAACAGTTCTTTTTTACCAAATATTTTTTTTTAATCGACTTCATAAAAAGGATGAGGTTCTCAACTCAGTTGTTTTTACTTCAAAACTCTTTTATTTATAAGTCGATTCGGATTTTTTTTTTTACTTTATCCTGTGCCTTTTATTATCATCGAATAGTAAGCCTGCTTGATTAGTTTACGGTTATAGCATAACATAAATCAAAACTTATACATTATTTTCGTTTTCGTATTATTGTTTCAAAAACGACGGGCGGGCTTGTGGCTAAGTACGAGAGCCGCACGGGTCGATCGATCAGGTTAAGCTACGCTTGCCGTGGTTGGTCCGTGGATGGGTGACCATTTTCACATACCAAGACCCCTCCGTGCCTCGTTAAGCCGTTGGCCCCGGCTGTCATTCGTGGATCTTTGACAGTCGTTACGGGTCGTCAGTAGCCCGAAAGTCTGACAACCAGTCTTACCAAGGGGTATCGTATTACCCAGTAACTGGGTTGTGAAGGTCAGATAGGCAGTCGCTTCATGTAAAATACTGGTATTCAGCTGCATCCGGTTAGACTGGAAGCCGACCCCAACATAGTTGGGAAAAGCCTAGGCAGATGATGATTATTGTTTCAAAAACAAAGTCCACCAAAAAATCAAAATAAAAAATATTTAATTTCGTATAAATCTAAGTACCCATCTCGTATGAAACGAAAACGAAAATTTATCTACCCTAACAATCCCCGATTGTCAATAACTAAGTTAAAATTCAGTTAGTTTCGAAATAAAATGCAAATTGAAATTCCAACACTCGCTTCCGATTGAATTTAAATGAATTATTTGCATTTTATAAAATATTCTCAACTCTGATAATTTATGTGTCAATTAGTCTGAATATTAATTTATTAGGAGTGTTGTTAATATAAGATTAATAAACGGTTGTAGTTACGTGGTGATTAAGGATAACCCTGCGGTACACGCAATTACTCAATTAAGATTCATCTGAACACGTTCGTTCCATCATATTATACTTCATCCATCGCTTTCCATCAGGCGTGATCTAGTTCAAGAACGGCCCCATTCAGCAATAACAAAAAAAATACCATTGCACACACACTTGTAATGGCAATGCCTTACATTTTGCAAATAACAACAACAATTTTAAAATAAATAAATTGTTATAAATTGTTGTTGTTATTTTGACAATTTCAACAACATTCATTGCGTCATTTACGTTGTTGCGTACTTAGACGAATTTCATCAACATACGGATTTCAATTGCCGAGAATCTGTGTCTGAAATTGCTATTTCATTTGAACGTCCGTTGCCAAAACAGATATCATACACGATACTGCAGAGCCAAAAGCTTTCACGATATTGGATAACTCATGTAGGTACTCATATTTGAACCATCTGGCGTACGGAATCTGTCAAACGTGTCTATTAATGATTTATATCTTTATTTCTGTGATTTAAATAAATAAATAACCTTTATTTCGGACCAGTAACATCCATAGTGAAGCAGAAATCTTATGACTATGTTAGTATAATCTGCGACAAGATTACTCTGAGAGATTCATCTCTTAATAATGCTTTGCATTATCGAAGAGTCGCGTCTCCCGGCTATGATTTTCAGGATGGAATTGGGGCTCGCCCGCACTCTGCACAGCAATGAGGCAGATTACTGTCTAATGACATGGTTTTAGAAGAACAGAATCAAGTTCTTAAAATTAAACCGACAGCTGTGCTGCTGGGGAGTTCGACCAAAGTACTATTACGACCAAACTTAGATTAAACAATCTCAAAAGTACTTTTGAGTAATATCTATCCATTATCAAAGTAGTTAGTATAAATACCTATAAATACCGGTGGTTAACGACCCTTTCATTGATGAATTAATTGAATAACTGAAAACCTATCTCACTAATAACAAAATAGTTCAAAGTTTAGTTCGGATAAAGCATTTTGGGAGGAAAGTTAATCCTTTCATAATTAACTCTTCTTCTATCTTAAAGACGAAGTTCTAACTACATTATGTTTTAATCTTCACCTTGGATTTCAACCTAGACTGGGCAGATCGTCGGGATTAATTTATTCAACGAACTTTTTGTTCCTGTTATAATATTCGTGTGATGGCTTGTGAAATGAAGGTACCTAAAGGAGTTCTATCTCACATTTTTCTAATTTTTATGGTTTTTAATTTAAATATTCTAATAGCCTACTTTCCTAAAAAAATCTAATTAGTCCGTCAGTTAGATTATCAAAAAATATTGAACCCGTATTTTTTTGTTTTGTCAATTATATAAAAATGATCAAGATATCGCCCGTTAAAGTTCCGCGCGACGTCACTTGCTTGCGACACTTTTGCAAGCAAGTTACGTCACGACCCCCACTCCCAAATTTTGACGCGCTTTATCTTTGTAATTTTTTGTTTGATTGACATAAGAAAAAATACGTGTCCATTATTTTTCGATAATCTAACTGATGGACTTAATATAATTACTATTTTTTTACCCATGAAACTACCCTACTGGGCAAAGATCGTCACTCACTGAACGTCTGAGGGAGGACATCGCCGTCGAGGTAGACCACGGCGAAGGTGGTGCGACGACCTTGAAACGTTCGCAGGGCCAACATGGCCAAAGATCGCACAAGACAGGGAGGTTTGGAAGGAAAAGGGGAGGCCTTTGCCCAGCAGTGGGAAAAAGTGTGGGCTAACAAAAAAAAACTGATGTTCTTGTCCCTATTAACTATTATTTTTAAACCAGTATTGGAACAGCTGAGCTATATAATCAGCCTATAATGTTCCCACTGCTGCGATACAGAGATCCTTTCTGTGAGATGGAGTGGACCGTAATCCACCACGCGGGCCCAGTTGGTGGAAGTCACATGTCTTCGATATTTTAGTTCTAAGACATGCCGGTGTCCTCACGATGTTTTCCTTCACCGTTTTGAGAACAGTGGTGAAGAAATAAATAACACAAAGTAAAGCGCCTGTCTGGGTTCGAACCTACATAACATTACAAGTTTATTATTATTATTTATTTATTTCGAACACAAATGATTCATATTGTTGTTAGTAACACATTTAAAACTACGTTAGTAACACTGAGCAAAATAAAACTAAAATAAACTATAAAAACACTAATTCATAAACACTAATTTATTATGCTACGAAACAAAACGCTTTTCACAAAAGGACCAACACTCCACCACTAGTCTAATTTCATCATAAATTCCGTATCTTCCACCAGATTTTAATATCGTTCACCTGAAAATTCTAAGACAAAACGAAATGTCAACGACGTAATAAATTCCCACGTAATTTCGTGAATTACAACGTCTTCATAAAGATTTGTCTTGAAATTTTCAATACCTTTGTTGATTTAATTTTCGTTTATTTTGTACGGAGAATAGTAAAGGTTCGTAATAAGGATGTAATTGTGACCTTATTTGTTTAATATTAGTTATTGATTTAAAATCTAGTACTAAAATAACAGAATTATATCCTAACTTAACTAGAACTATTTACAAACTAAAATATAGCGTCGAAAAATTCATACGCATCGCTTTCGACTGGTGATGTACCCAAGACACTGGTGGCATTACCACGTTGTATGGCAATGCTTAACCTCTGGCTAAGGTAAAAGCCAATTTGTTTAATAGATTAAATAGAATTCTGATTATAGGTAAAAAATAAATATATGGAATAACAATAATGTCTTCAAAAGTCAATGCATATAATTCTTGTTCTTGTATTTGAAGAAGCTTGTGATCTGATAATGTTTTATTTTTATTTTTGTATTAATTTAGTTAGTTAATTATAGTACAGGATGAAATTTAAAACTTGCCAAATCGAAATAGAAGGTTCAGTAACTGTTACATAATCATCATAAATTGTCATTTATTTTACAAGAATTTAGATTTCGGAAATTTTTGCACGATTATAATCGTGTAATTGTTGTCTTAGATAGTGCTAACAATAATAAGTTATTTTTTATTTTATTTTATTTTTCTTTATTGGGACATAAAACAGTTACACATTCCAGATACAATTATAAACGAAATACAAAAAATAAAAACTAAATGTGTAACCCACACTAATGTCCGCGGAATAATATTATTGCTTTCAAGTAGACCCAAATTATCGTACCGGTAAAAAAAAACAAATTTAAATATAAATTTTAACGTGCGCCCGATAAGCAATCCATCGCAGAGCAACGTGAAGCAAATTGGTTGATGATCTAGCGGTATTTACCTAATGAAATTATCAAAAAAAAAAAAATTGATAATAATAAAAAAATTATTCGAGTATAAAGTAAAATAAAATATGATTTACATTCATTAGAATCAAGGAAAGTTAAATTCTAACTGTAATGTAGACCTGCCTGATCTAGGTTTATGAAATACCTGTGTTTCAGGCCATCAATTTACATCAAACATTTAAGAAGAAGACCACAATAAATGTATTAGAAGCTAAATTGAAAAGAAGGTATAATATTTTTAACCGACTTCTAAAAAAAGAGGATGTTTGTATTTATTTTTTTTTTTTTTATGTTTGTTCGCGCATAACTCCGTCCCTTGACAACCAATTTGAAAAATTCTTTTTTTGTTAGATAGGGTATACTCCCCAAATGGTCCCATGAATTTTATCAAAATCGGACAAGCGGTTTTTGAAAAATCAACACAAATAAAAAAAAATGATCACAACAAAAAAGTGAACAATAAAAACTTTTTTACAAAATAAAAACAACCGACTTCCATAAAAACACTACAAAGTGAAAAATAACTTTAATTTCGGAAGTCGGTGGCGAAATACGAAATAATAAAAAACCAAAGACACCGACTTCCGAAATTAAAGTTATTTTTCACTTTGTAGTGTTTTTATGGAAGTCGGTTGTTTTTTTTTTGTAAAAAAGTTTTTCAGTGACTTATTCAGTTAGGTACTATTTGGATATATTATTTTAAAACTAGATTATGTAAGATATACAATAATGTTTAAATAAATTAAATTAACGAGTAATATTAAAGTAGATAAAGTGGAGACTATTATTAATTAGGTAAAGGAAGAGACTTATATTAGAGTAGGTAGATAGATTTTAAATTAAAATTTCTAGTAGTTTTTCCGTGTCTGCAATTGAGTTTTGCCAAATATTTCTCCTGTACTAGTAAATTACACCTATTTTGACTTAAACTGTAAATCTTTTGTACTCTGTTAAACTGGTTATTCAAATAGGGTCCTAAAAATAAATAAAATCGATTAGCAAAAGCATGTTTAGTCTGACAGTTAGCACAAACCAAATCTTTTCTTCTCTTATCTGAAGGTACTGGGTTAAAATAAATTTCAGTGTGTTGCAATAAAATTACATTCAAAATAAATAATTGATGTACTGTTAGCATCTTACATGCCATATAAAGCTCGTGTGTAGGAAATTTAAATGGACGAAAAGTAGCAACCTTTAAAACTGCTCTTTGGGCGCGTTCTTTCATTTTGACCGCGCGATGACGCAACATTGCTAAATCTCTCGCCTACGCGCACTTACATATACACACAGACATGTACTAAAATTACTTTATAACACATTGAATTTGTAGCGGTATCTACAACGCCACATGCGAACAACGCGTCATACTGACGTCACGCAAATCCTGCATCTCGCAAGCAGAGTTTACCGTGCAGTTAGCATAGATACAATTTCCCAATATCAATCGTTGGGCAATTGCCCGCCAGTCACAACACCCGTCTGGTCGGAGGATCCTCCCTTTTCTATGGAGGATGAGTGAACTTTACACCCTGTTCCTCATACCTCCAAAAATTATATACATTTTAATTTGGTGCACTTATTAATTTTATCCTGTATATATTGTATTAATAATTGCCTTATGTGAACAGCAGTACAATAGAATATTAAAATAAATAAAGTAAAACAATTCCACAGCTGCTGTTGTTACTGTATTAACATTATTAAACAAAAGAATGAAACGGCAAACGGAATTACGGAATACGAATCCAGAATTTGAATAATACTTAATATTTAACTGCTACTGAAAGGCCTTTAATTCGCCATTGATAACATTTCTATATTTAATTTATATTCAGCATGATTTCGGCATTCAATTGATGTAATATTTGAAGGAGAATTCAGTACGAGGCAATATAAATGTGCATTCTAAGAGAAGAAAGGTTTATTAATAAATAATGAGAGGAAGATTTTGTCCAGTAGTGAGACAGCGAAGGCTAGAAAAAAATAATATCTTTATTTTAGATGGATGTCTCGGTTGGCTTCCAGTCTAACCAGATGCAGCTGAATACCAGTATTTTATATGAAGCGACTGCCTAACCTAATAAAACTAGATAGTTTGTTTTTTTTTTTGTTCTTTTGGACTCGCTAATCTCTGGAACTTCCAATCGGATGTGAATTATATTTTCATTTGATAGCCCCATTTCTGAGGAAGTCAAAAACACGCTATTTAACATTAAAAAAGAAAAAGAGTCTTAAAGAACGCTAAGCGAGAACGAAGTAATAGCGCGACCAGGCGATGCGTTGCGACGCGGTGGGTCGGGGAAACGAAAAATTTCACACAAGCCAGTTAAAAATAAAATTGCGACATGTTCGTCAAAAATGTAAACAAATATGAATTAATAGAAAAATAACTTTAATTCCAACACATTAAAGTTCAGTTTACGCTACAACTTCAAATATTTTTAGAACTTCATCAATAGTGCTAGTCACTCTGAAATCAACTTTATAATAATTACTTTCATTGTGGTAACCAAGTGTACCGACAGGCTGTGAATGAGTAGAGACGAGTAGCATCAGCACATAACACACACACACTTCTAACTTCGTCATTGTCTCGGACGGTACCGCGAACACCTGCGCTTACAAACACATTCACAGCGTGTCTGTACACTTGGTAACCACAAGTAAAGCGCACGTTGCTTCGTGAGATAAACGTACTATAGTGAAAGTATCAGAAGTTCCTTTAGGATCTTTACGTGAACAAACCTGAATCTGTAGGCTATGCCAAAATATATGCTCCGAACGAGAATCGAACCTTAGCAAACAGCCACTACGCCAATTATACCGTTAAATAGTTTGACATCACCATTTAAATAAGTTTTGCAAATCTAGACATTTATTGAGGCCTATTCAGAATATATAAGCGATATCGCTGTCACGCTCGGTCGCATACCAAATTGGTACGCGATATCACTTTCGCGCACCAAAGTGGCTACCAGAAATTGGACCAGTATGTCTACCGAGTGTGACAGCGATATCGCGTACCAATTCGGTATCGCTACCGAGTGCGACAGTGATATCGCGTACCAATTCGGTATCGCTACCGAGTGCGACAGTGATATCGCGTACCAATTCGGTATCGCTACCGAGTGCGACAGCGATATTGCGTACCAATTCGGTATCGCTACCGAGTGCGACAGTGATATCGCGTACCAATTCGGTATCGCTACCGAGTGCGATAGTGATATCGCTTATATCTGAACAGGTCTTTAATATTGATGCCCTCTCTCGTTCTCATTAGCTTGTATACAAAAATATGAGAATAGAAAACTCTTTGTTATGTACACCATATAAATTGCAGACATATATATATATTATAAATTTTACAAAAAGAGCGAGGGATTTTTTTAAAAAAAAAAACGTTGCCCCACACTAGGAATTTCTCCTGTGTCGTGGGTGCGTTTGCAGACATATAAACTCACATACACAAACAGCCACACCCGGAACAACTAATTGTAGGTCATACAAA
This sequence comes from Apamea crenata, assembly GCA_949629185.1. Taxonomy (NCBI): domain Eukaryota; kingdom Metazoa; phylum Arthropoda; class Insecta; order Lepidoptera; family Noctuidae; genus Apamea; species Apamea crenata. The sequence goes on along the minus strand of OX451375.1, from coordinate 11,597,123 downwards.
TATTTGTTCCGTGCGGGAATCGAACCCGCGACATGCAGCGGACTACTGCGCCAACCGTGCGCCGATTTGGTATAACTTTAATTATTTCTGATTACATACAATCTCCATCAGCCAGCCCGAGATTTGTTAGACATCACATTAAATTAAAATAAACAAAACACACTCGCAACATGAGTTATGGGAGTAATCCATGGATATGTGTGTAGAATAGAGATTAGGAACACAAAACAAGTCAATCCTTGTTTTGGAAGCTACTTATTTGTTCGTGCGTAATTTAAATAAGGGATTTAATTTGCATTCGTTTGGAAATCATGTTTACACTAGCAGCGCCCCGCGGTTTCACCCGCATATGTGTCGATCCCGTTTGAATATCGGGATAAAAAGTATCCTATGTATTATTCTGATGCTCAAGCTGTAACTGTAGTGTCATCAAAATCCGTTCAGTAGTTTTTGCGCGAATGAGTAAAAAACATCCATCCATCCTATCATCAAAAAAAAAAAAACAGTTCATCCATACATTATGTCGAGTTATGAGAACATAAAGCTATGGATCATCTGATTTTTTTTCACGATTTCAGGGTTGATCCCGTAGTAAAAGTTGATCATAATGTTGAGTACAATGACCCCTTTTAAGGATTAAAACGATCAAAATTGTATATGTGTATATGTATAGAAGCCAATCACTGTTTTATAATAATGATTCTTTAAAGTCTCATACTTGCAGTCTACATCTGATACATAGGTAGGTATAACATGGTACAAGTAAATCCATTATTTCCGTTCATTTATTTAGGTACTTACTTATTAAATACATTTTTATTTTTTTAAATAAAAAACTTAAAAAAAAAACATGAAGAAATATAAAAAATAGTAGTCCACTGGTATCGGGAGCAGGGTCCAAGCTACCGGTGGTTAGGTCTCCAGAGACAGGAACCTCCTCACAATGCGAGCCGTATCAAGGAGTACTGCTTTGATACAGGTTAATTATTATTATGTGTTACGTATAAGGTATTCTCAGATAAACAATAAAATAAAAACACTGCTAAACAATATTTTTAAGTGCCTATTAAACCATTATGACAAAAAAAACTTCATTAAGAGAAGAAGTAACAAAAAACCACCCAATTCTAAAAATAGTATACTCAGAAACTGGAACGAAAATCAACTGCCTACAATATTACACCTAGAAGGTAAATACGGAATGAAAATGAGGGTACTACAAAAATACGGCGCATATTACGAGTATTACGTCGGCTTATTGAACATTATTGCTAAGACCGCCAGACTCTTTATTTTTAATATAGGTAAGTAGGTAAAACTGCCAATCTTTTTTTTGTTTTAGTAGGTAAAGCGTATTAATGGAAAGGTGTGGAACATTTTGGTTTTTGACAAGGTATAGTGTAAGAAACTTATTTTAACTCACTGCCAACAGTCATTATGATTGAAAATATATAACATAACGCTTAATAATTCCTGTCTGAACATATTTATAAGTAAGAACTATTTAATTTCGACCCCAACATACATAGTAAGGAAAAGACTAGACAGAGATGATAGTACGTACTGTTCCACTGCTGGTATTCCCACCGCTGGGACACAGGTCTCTCTGTGAGAGTGACTGGGCCGTAATCCATGTTGGTAGATGTCACACAGGTTTCCTCACAATGTTTCCCTTCACCGTTTTGAGAGCAGTGGTAATTAATAGAATCTATTTAGACAAAGTAACGCGCCTGTCTTACTTGCCTTACTAACTTACTACTTGGTGACCCCCCCCCCCCAAACTTGGGCTGCGACCGCGCCTGGCACCTGTCTGGGTTGGAACCTATGACCTACAACTCGTAGGTCTGTCGCGGCCGTTACTACTGAGTCACCACTGCTCCTCTATAAGTAGGTATAGTCGTGTAATAAAAAGGTAGCTTTTGACCTTCGACATGTTATAGTGTAAAAAACTTACTATCGGCCATCATCATCTGCCCAGGATATCCAACTATAGTGGGGTCAGCTTCCAGTCTAATCGAATGGAGCTGAATACCAGTATTTTATTTGAAGCGACTGCCTATTTGACCTCCACAACCTAGTTATTGAGTAATGCGATAGCTCTTAGCGAGACTGGTTTATTCATTTATTTATTTACTTAGGGACAACAAACAGCAGTGTAATAATAAGTAAACAAAGGTTAGAACTTAATAATAGAGGTAACAAATACACTACTTACAACGTAAACATAACATTACTTAATTATTGGGGTTCTGATCACTTAAAATAGTAACAATTTCTTTTCTGGCTGTCAGACTTTCAGGCTCCTGACTGCAAGTATCGATTGTCGAAAATCGAATAATGACAGCCATGACCACGGGTTAACGTGCTTTCCAAGGCATACTTAGTCTCTACGTGAAATCCATTCAAGTTTGTTTTTTACTGAAGCATAATTTATAACTGTCATAATATTTCCACTCATAAAATACTTTTGACGCCGAACACATTCAAATTTGCACCCCTCGCTTGAAAAGCCGGAAAAACTCAGTCTGTCGGAAAAACATAATGCTACTTATATTTGTACGTATAATAAAGACAGGCATGCAAAGGTACATTTATGTTGTTATCTCATTTAGCATATACAGGATGTGTATCCTCGCATTTATGTCGAGAATAAAACGTTTACGAGTTTCTCTTTATTGAAAGTATTTTTCTTACTTGTACTGTTTTATTTGTGTATACCTACTTTGACTGATGGAAACTTAAGGATGATTTCCACCAAACTATTGAAACGTATTTTTACAATTTTTAAACAATATTATGTCGTGTACACAGTATTTAAAGTCTATATTACTGAGCCAGCAGCAGTTTGACCGCAGGCGTCTTCCGCGACACGCGATCGTAGCCGAATGTATGCTGCGACTTGCGATCGGCTCCGTTCGCCTGTTCCCGTATCCGTTCGTATCCTTTCCAATCCGATGCGATGCGAGCTGTTTGGTGGAAATCATCCTTTACGCACCAGGTGGAAGATATTATGTTTGTATAAGAGAATGGCATCATGAAAGCACTGGCTGAACTGAGGATAAAAGATTTTAATAAATATACTGAGAAGGCACAGTCACTGTTATGACTGTGCCTTCTCAGTATATTTATGAAAATCATTTATATGCCCATAAAAATATAAAATTGCTTAAAAAATACTGTGACATCCATTATATAAATACTAGGAACAAACACAAAGTTGTTGTACAGACGCCAGCCTGCAGGTCAAGCTACCCGAAACTGTCAAATTTTCTCAATCAACCTTGAACCTTAAAGCTTTATCGATAAAGTTGAAAATTTATAAAATAAATTTGACATATTGTAGTAGCTTGATGTGCTGGCGTCTGTACCTACAACAAGGCTCAAGAAAAAAGGTGGCTCGTTCAGATGCCAATGTACCTATAAGCTTTTATAATAAACTTCCAAGCCCCGTTCAAGATCTAAGCCTTAATAAATTCAAATCATTCATTAAACGTAAGTTGTGCCAGAAAGCATTTTATACCGTTAAGGATTATATCGAGGACAAGAAGGCTTGGGATTGAGCTGCTTCCAATTTTTACATATTAAATTTAATTTTTATATTTTTTTTATTCAGTTTGACATTAATGAATTTTATATATACAATGCCATTTGCTTACTTTGTAAAGTATTCTATTAATTTAATTATTGTGAATGTGAAGACTATGTGGGTCATTTTATTTTTTATTTTCTCTCTGTTCTGTTAGTTTTTGTCATGGTCTGGCAGTTTGAGTAATTAATGTGGCCTACCCAAATGAAAGGACATTTGGGTAGGCCACATTTTCGTATTGTTCGTCGAATTGTTGAGCTCCTTAAGTTTTGAGTTGAGCTGCACGATTTCTGACAAATGCGTGCACTGACTGGTCAGGTCCTCAGTCTGTGTGGTTCTTTCCTCAAAAGACCATCTCAGACATCGATCTACATGGTCTTTATATTATCTGACCAAGATTATGTCTGGACTTTAAAGAAGACTGTGACCTCCGATTTTGTTTCGGCCTGACTTCTCAGACTAGTCAGATAGGAAACGCCGACCTCGTCTACATAGTTATAAAATATGATTGACGTGTAAAAGTGTTTGTACACTTACAAAATAAAATCATTTATCATTTAACGTCTTTACATACTGACTGTTCTAAACAAAATCCTAATGAAATATTTGACACCTTATTTTCAACTAGCTTTAAACTAGCTTAGAACGTTCGAATGGAACCCGCGCTAAATTATAGCCGGCCGACACTTACCGAGTGCGACAGCGATATCGCGTACCAATTCGGTATCGCTACCGAGTGCGACAGAGATATCGCTTATAGGAATAGATTAGGCCTTATCTTGAAAAAAATAGAGACTTTGGGGTTTATTCATAAACGATGACTAAAGTTAAGTAACGTTTAAACGTCAAAAATGTATGGTTAAACAGTCGCTAATCACTGCTTAACTTTAAGCAACGTTTATGAATAAAGGGGTATGAATCCATATTACTTATCGATACTCTAATCAATGAAGGTGGTTTTTTTTCTTAATTCAACTAAATAGTCGAGTAATACTGACCTTGTCATGGCCGCAGGAATTCGCTGTATGCCGGAAACACAGGACTGATCAAAATGGAGGTGCTTGGGGGAGCCAAGCACCTCCACTTCGACCAGGTGTTTGTCCTGCCTATGTGTTTGTCTAATGAATGAGTTGAGCAATAAAATTTGCCCGGTATTAGAAATTATGACCGACAAAAATAGCAATAGGCTTTAAACGGACTTTTACATCATCATTAGTAAAATTATATCACACTAAACTAAACCTCTGTCTTAACCTTTAATTAAGAGGTAAAGTAAGAACATAATTTGGAGAGACCCAGAATTTTAAGATATATTGAGCAATTAATATTAATGGGCAAGAGTCTCGACCAACATCTAAAGAGGCTCTCGTTAGCGGCCGGGTCAAGTGTCTGATTCAGAAAGCGGTGCGACTGAACGCGGAATACAATGTTGACTTTCTTTTTTGGGGTACCCACTACTTGTGCCCCGAGTATCTTGGTTCTTTCGCCAGCTGTGTAGGTAATTTATGATCGCAGTGGTTTTGTGCTAGTTGAAGACGGGTTTGCTGTAGTATTAGTTTTGACTTCTTAAAGTTTAGTTTGTTTCGTAGCCAGACCGCAAACCGCAGACCGTAATTTTCGTAATTTAAAGGACATTCACAGTCTGATCTCAGTCTCAATCTGTCAAAAATACCATTAATTTCCCTACATTTGAGAATGTGACTAGATTTTGAATGATTTTAATTACGGGAATTGACCTACAGATGTAAAGTCAAAGTCGATTTTTTTTATTTGTTAAACGTACTAGGTGTTATAAACAAAATAGGTACAGAGATCTCGAGATGGAGATAACAGCACCCTAATTGCGTAACACAAGTTCAATCTCTCAATCTGAATCATTTTTAAGGATATTGCTAATCCACTGCTTCATAAGTTCGTAAAATTTGTCTGCTCAACAACGTAAATAACGCAATGAATATTGTTGAACTGTCAAAATAAAGCTATTACTACAGTTTTTTAACCGTCTGGGAGAATTGTGATGAGGTATAAAAACAATGTTTCAAAAATCTCATTATTTCAAAGACAGACGTTTACTTTATTCGTCGGATATGGTAGGGACAACGATTGTTGAAATATTTGGATAAGTTCAGGACAAATCCGCCGCTAATTGCGGCATACAAATTTTTACAATGTGAACCTAATGTGCACGTGTTTATAAAATCTAACTTGTATATAATAGTATAGTATATAAATAGTATAAACTATATACATTTGCACCGCTAATATAAAATAAAAACACAACAATAACAACATTTGTATTACACAACTAAATAAATCTACCTTATTATAAAAAAAAAACAATTATAACTTTCACAAGAACTTGTAAATTGGCATGAAGTTTGAAAGTTACATGTTACACATTTCTAACTAAAGCAAAAATTCTAATAGAATATAATGGCCAAAGAATGTCTAAAAAATTTCAGTTACATAAGCTGGCAACACACAAAGAACAATGGAAAGCCATGAGGGAGACCTTTGCGATGCAAAATTTGTCGCGACTGGTTTCCCAATTAAAGCTGGAGATGTTGAGGAGAGATATAAATGATGGAAAATTCATGCCTAGCGCTGGTTTGAGCATTCAATTATTTCAAACATTTCCAATGGGGTTTGCAATTTCAAGTCGTGACCGCGTATGGTTCGCGATAAGGCGTTATGTTGGCTGAGAGATAGGAAGGACATGAATGGAAGGTTTGTTAGGTGGTCGCTGTCATCCATACATAATATTATCAGTCTATAATGTTCCCACTGCTGGGACATAGGCTTCATTTCTGTGAGAGGGAATGGGCCGTAATCCGCCACGCGGGCCCAGTGCGGGTTGGTAGATGACACGTCTCTTCAAATGTTTGGTTCTAGGAGATGCCGGTTTCCTCACGATGTTTTCCTTCACCATTTTGAGAGCAGTGGTGATGAAAAAATGTAGACAAAATAAAACGCCTGTCTGAGTTCGAACCTACGACCTACAACTCTTAATTCGGATCCGTAACCACTCATCCATCACTGCTCTCAAGGGACAAGGATAAAAAATGTAAAATAATCTTCTAGGGATCATTATTGAAGTAATATACATCCTATTACTTCAACTGTGGTTTTATTTACTCATCCCGGTACTGAGAGGTCATAAAGTTTAAAATTCATAAAAAAAACCTGCTAAGGCACTTTCAAGATTAAAATTCCAGATATACGTAAATACCTACAATCTATATTCGAAGCCAAACGGTTTCCAGTAGGCACTTAGTACTGGATCAGTTTTTCCTCAAATGTCGGCTCGAATTATGTAATATCACATCGGGTTCTGCGAACGATAAAATCTATTGGGCTTTCGAATCGTTCAGTTCTTCACAATCGGAGTGGCCTTTTCTTGTCATTTACTCTGATAGTGCTTACGGGAGCGAATGAACGAGTGAACGGAAGATCGTTTTGATTATTATTTGTGGATATCTGATCGAAAGATTTTGTGCATCGTTGCGTATTTTGGGATTTTGTTGGGTTCAATAATGGGACAGAAACCAGTCAGGTGTTAAATTAATGCCCAAAGTTATGGTTGTGAATATCTCGAATAGGCCGGAGGGGCCGGTTGTAGGACATCAAGTACTTATCCCAGACGGAAAAAAACTATGGCATTTGTCATATTTGTTACTAGCAGCGCCCCGCGGTTTCACCCGCATAAGTTTCAATCCTGTGGGAATATCGAGATAAAAAGTATCCTATGTTTTAATCCTAGTTATAAACTAGCTGTTTGCCCGTCCAAATCCGTTCAGTAGTTTTGGCGTGAAAGAGTAACAAACATCCATCTATCCATACGAACTTTCGCATTTATAACATTAGTAGGATTTCGCGATACCCTCCAAACTACTTGTAATTCCAACCTACATCACCACATAAAAATGAAAAAAATTAAAGAGATTTGCTTAATTATTGCATTCATGATGTATTTGGTATATTATTTTTACGTGTTTTATAAGTCATGTCATCAATCAGCTTATAATCACATTTCTTTAATACCCCTGACATTATGTAGGTCTCAAGTTTTTAAAATATCTTCTTTTGTTTCACTCTCTCCCAAAGATCGAAGGCCTGTGTCTTAGAAGTGGGACACAGATGCTCTTTTGTTTATTCTTGAAAATATTTCCAGTGAATAACCCATCTTCTCCTTTGGTCCTCAGGAGTAAAGTAGCAGCCCTTCTCCTGGACAAGCACCTGCAGATCAACGGGATCTCGATGGGCGAGGTTATGAGAGAGAGACAGAGCATACAGATGCAGCCTATGGCAAGCAGCAAGATGAAAAGAGAGAGGAAAGCGGCCAGGACACTCGGGATTATCATGTCAGCTTTCTTGGCGTGCTGGTTGCCCTTCTTCTTATGGTAAGAGACAATTTAAACAGAAGTTTTGTAAAGTATATGGATTTAAAGAGGAATTTCTTTCGCGACTCATTTACTGATGGTTAAAATGATTGTGTAGCGTGTTTCGACGGTAATGGAGCATTATGCTGACAAGCCATTTGCCCCACGGGATGAGCGGAAAAATTACGAACTTCCATACTTATTTAACCTCCTTATATAAGGTCCCATTAAAATAGGTGGGCAAACTTTTAGAAATCATTCAGACCACCAAAATAAGGACAATGGTAAAAAAAATATATAAGAAAAACGCATTAGATACTTACAATTAAAATAATCAGCTAACAAAAATACACTTATAAATGTTGGTTACCCAATGCATAAACACTTTGTTAAATACAGAATGATCCAAGGACGTAACAGAACTGACTGTGTACCTACTTACGAGCATAAGTTGTGTGTGTGGGTGTTGTGTGTGTGGGTGTGTATTATTTTAGGTCAAAATAAAATCATTTTAATCAGTGTTTTTTTTTGCTTGGATATCTTTGGTTAGACATACTGAGCACTGTGGCAAAATTTGTCCATCTATTTTAATTGGACCGTGTATATACATTTTCAATAGTCTTTCTTTACTGCTCACCTTCGTTATAACATGAACTCTTGTGTAAAATTGCTTTTAGACCTAGCGGTTTAGGTCGTAGGTTGTCTGTCAGTGAATTTAAGATTTTCGCATGGAGAATTTTGTGTTTAGTTCACCCACAAAGCCCAGAAAATAATGATAAGCATAAGTGTTTTCTATTTTAAGAATAGAAAATACCTAGAAAAAAAAAAAAGGTAACCTACACGTTTGTTTATTTCAATTACGTTTAAATGACTTCTTATGTGCTTACAAAGACATGTTATGCTGTATGACGTGTTTATGTAAATATATATGAACTATCGTACTTTCTGTATCCGTGGGCGTGGTTTTAGGGTTCCGTACCAAAATTACTAAACTTCAGCCGTGTGTCAGTCTGTGTCAGCGGGCTGTATCTCATGAACGGTAATACTTGTAGGTAGATAGTTGCAATTTTCCCAATGTGTGTGTTTCTATTTCCGCTATAACCACACATAATTAAAATAAAATAAAGTTAATAAAAATTAGAGGGGTCTCCATACAAGAAACGTGTTTTTTGGCGTTTTTTGCCTTGTGGTTGCCTTCGTGTGCGAGTCCGACTCACACTTAGCCGGTTTTATTTTTATTTTTCCTACGTTTGCTAAAATCACGAAGTTAACAGGTGAAGTTTCACGAACTAAACTTTGTACACAGCGGCCAAAATTATCTATAGTTTATAGTCTGTTTCAAAAATATCTGATAAAAATGTAAACAAGTGGATCAGAAAACGTACGTTAATTTTATAACCACTATTTTCGTAGATTATTTGTCAATTACAATTTAATAATGTTGTTCAAACAATAATTGGTGGTAATAGTCGTAAGATCCCTTCCCTTTCTCTTGACTTTTATATACAAACGAATGTGTTACTAATCCCCTTTAGTGAGTAATTGCTTAAGAATTTATCATGGACAGGGTTTGTTTACACTTTCATGAGACACTTGTAGAACACACCATAATTATAATAATGTAACCCTACTTAAACGCGAAAGTCTGTGAGGATGGATAGTACTGAACGGATTTGGATACAAATAGTTTATAACTAGAATTAACACATAATATGATACTTTTTATCCCGACATTCCCACGGAGACGAAACTTACGCGGGTGAAACCGCGGCGCGCTGCTGGTCTTCCTATAATTGTCTTTAATAACTCCTCTTCCTCACAGGTACATAATCACAGCCCTCTGCGGCGATGCCTGCCCCTCGCCCCCGCCAGTGGTGGCCGCCGTCTTCTGGGTGGGGTACTTCAACTCGGCGCTGAACCCCCTCATCTATGCCTACTTCAACAGGGACTTTAGGGCAGCCTTCAGGAAAACCTTGGATTCTTGCTGCAGGTATGTGTTTCTTTAGAATAACTCTTAGGTTCGTATCTCACTGGGTCACCATGGCCGTGCAGCCAGGTCGTTCTGCCAACAAAATGCATGTATGGTTGCGCAACCAAGCGGACACCAGATGAGATACGCTCTATAGAGTCGTATACATTTTAGGAGGGGTCTCGATATGTTATGAAAGAGCATGGCAGTTGAGAATATGTCACGCTCACTTAAATATCTCTCTGGTGGTGGCGCGTGTGTTGGATCATTCGGTTCCATACAAAATGGTTGAGCTGGGTGGTGCTGATCCACGCGTCATGTTCGTGAACGGGCGCCGTCGGTTGAGACTGGTCATCTCTTAACTGCCACGGCTTATTTTTAATTTTATATTTTAAATTGTTTCTTTATTTCATTGTTCTCACATATAATAATTATAATATTGCAATCAGAATAATGTACCCACGATTTTGTAATAATATCTTGATTAAAAATAGTGTCCTTGGAGTTTCTTGCCCGTTCTTCATAGAGATCTACGTTTTGGAATGGGCAACTAGCTTCAGCTTTCTGACTAACTGACCGACTATTTAATTTTGACAATGCAGAAGTGCCTGTAAATGGTTTAATTGAAATAAATTGTTTGAGTTTGAGCAAACGTAGCTTTACATTCGGCTGTTAAAACTTTGCCACGGGCTACCACTGATCCCTGACTATTTTGCTTGACTAAATTCTATCTAGGTACCATGTTAACTAGGTAAATGATCAATTGAACCCTGAATGCGGTTGATTTCCGGAATAGTCTAGAATTTCTAGGTAATTTAGGTCGACTTCTATTTGACAGCTAGGGCTACCGAGTAAAGTATTACGTTAGTTAAGAACTATTTATTTTATCACCACATTAGTCCTTTTGAAATAAGCAACGTGTCTTTATTATGATTGCATTCTCAGAGGCAGACCAGCGGGGTAGTTATGTATAACACTATCAGTAGTAATGAGTTTCATTTTGACAGTTCAACAACATTTATTGCGTTATTTACATTGTTGAGCAGATACATCTTTCGAACTTATGAAGCAATGGATTAGCAATATCCTTCAAAATGATTCAGATTGAGATTGATAGTGTGTTACGCAATTAGGGTGCAGATTGTTTTAATATTCTTCCAGAACATAGCGTTCGGCGCGATCTGTAGCTAAAAACCATACCAGAAGTGGGGTTTTTATGTAAGATTATCGACCAATAAACTAAACGCTGTCTTCAATATATTTTGGAAAGTAGTGTGACTGTCTGTCACTTACTCCTAATTTAATAACAAAATATCTTATGCTAAATTCTTATTTTAACATTGTCCCACGATATCGGCCCGCTTAGAGGCGCATTAAATCTCAATTTTATGGTCTGACAGTTCGACATGTTACCCTAATAAATAACTAAATATCTTTTTTCTTTAAAATAGTAAAACAATATTGAAACTCTTAGAAAACCATTCCATTTATATTTTATGGGAAACAGACCGGCAATTATAGCCAGTTATCAATAGAAAGCGATACTCTACGTCACTTAAGATGCAATATTTTGTACGAATTCTAAGAATGCCGAGACGCTAACATGCAATGGACAATACGAGTCCCACATCTGTTTCCCATTAGTAGGGATCGTAGGCTGTGGGAATGAACCCTCAAAACAATTGAGAAATCGGACAAAAAAGGGACAGACGGAGGCTGGACTAAGCGTGGTATTTTTGAGGGATTGTGAGGAGACTGAGGTAGTAACTCAGGGCAGTCGGTGTCGAACCGCTATAGGAGACGGACTTCCTAGTCCACGTTAGTTAAGTTAGGATATTTAGGGAATGCCACGAGGCTATGTCCGAGTGGGCTGTCGCGGAATAGCGAGCATAGAACCAGTGTGTTTGTTGAGAGATCGAGAGAGCGGGATGTTATTAAATATGTTTAATAGTAAGTGTTGGTTTAGACTAGGTTATATTAGCCTACTATCAATGTATGTAAGTAGCGTGTAAGGCGCGTGAATCTCAGTGAAAGTGTTTGTGAACGATCAGGTGAGTGCCGACTATTTTATCCCTCCTTGGTAGGGGTAGTTAGTGGGTAGGCTCCACCAAGCACCCTTAACTGGATTGATAGTCGTTCTGAGGAACGTTAGGTATTGTGTCTCGTTAAATCACACCCGGCCCCCGTAGGCCTCTTACTGATAAAAAAATATAATATTTAGCGAGACACATAATTTGGATGCCCAGATAGAAAGGCTCCGTTGCTACATAAATAGGTAGACAAGAATGTACGCACGGTTGCTGATTACACTGGAAATATCCTCTAAATTGGGTAGATTAATAAGGAAGTGCGAGGTGACGATTTAAAGTAACCACTTCGGCGTATAGCAAGCAAGGCAATCGTAAGGAATTCTGCAACCGACTGACGATGCGGTACGCTTGCGCTAGTTTTGTATTGTCTTAGTAAGGGTGAGTAGGCCGTTATAAGGGGTTATTACTACTGTACGCGTCCAGCACTTCTGGAAACTTGTCTCGCTCAATGGTAGAGGCACTTCGCAGTCCTTTACCTTAGGATTGAGTAAGACATGCTTGAGTGTAGGGAGCGTGTCTCACTGGAACCGCAGCAGGTTCTCTCTAGGCCTATGCAAGCTAGGACTGGTGGTACACGCATGACGTAACAGCTGTTGTAAAGCGGCCCTACGTCTCTGGGGTGGGTTATTCGATTATTGTAAGAATATTCAGTAACGTAACACGAAACAATGTATTCTCCAACGCAAGCGTTACGTGCCATTTACCCTTTTGTATTCCTCTCATCTCTTGTAGCTTTCACAATCAAAAGAAAAGTAGATTTCCTTTCCTTAATCATCTTCTATGGATTCCCAACCCTATTTTACATTGCAATTGTTTTCTTAAATCCCTCCTTGCTCCCCACCTCTCCAAGTCGGAGCAAGGCAAACGCTTCTTGGGAATCCATCACCATAGGTGGAAGGGTGTCCAGTCTGGAGCCGAGCCCTACAGAACAGCACGGCGGAGGGGTGCTGTTCTCCCCCGCAAGGGGGACCTACCCCATTTTCCTGACAGTTCCACATAATTAGGAAAAACGAAAATTTTATCAGCCTAGGGTAATTTAGGAACAGTCACATGTGGTGCCGTGACCAGGATTCTCGTCATTAAATGTACTGATTCACTTCAGTGCAACGAGAAAGGACAAAATATGGGTTACTACGAAAATAACACAACGTAATTTTGGTTATGGTTCTATTAATTGTTAGCGACGGCAAGCGTTACAACGGTTACAATACCTGTTTGTAAGTTACGGTACGATAATGGTGGTTGAATTCTTCAACTACTGGTAGCGGGTTCAATCCCCGCATGATTTAATTGCTGTTATGCTTAGATTCCATTGCCATGGAGCTTGGGTTCGAATCCCGCCTGATGTTATTGGTTGAAACAATAACTTGTGTTTAATTAAGTCACGGTTGATAATGATGATTGAATTATGTAAGTACTCGTGGTGGGCTCGATTGCCACCTGATGTTCCTTGCTTATGAGCGTTTAATTTCCATTACCATGTATATTGGGTTCGATTCCCTTAAGATGTATTGTTTTTACGATTTTTCGGAATTCCTGTGTCATGGCTTGTGGGTTCAATTCCCGCATCAATTGTAGGGTCTTGGTTCTGACGCTACTGTAGGTAATGGTACGATTGTTGCTTGGATGCCTGTTTACTACTGTAATAATAGGTTCGACTCTCTGCAAACGAGAGTTTAGTATCTGACAGTATGTCAATATCGGTATTTATAGGTTCGACGCGATGCAAACGTGAGTTTAGTATCCGACAGTATGTCAATAACTGTATTAATAGGTTCAAGTCTCTGCAAACGTGAGTTTAGTAACTGACAGTATGTCAGTATCCGTATTAATAGGTTCGACGCTCTGCAAATGTGAGTTTGGTATCTGACAGTATGTAAATACCTGTAATAATAGGTTCGACTCTCTGCAAAAGTGAGTTTAGTGTCTGACAGAATGTGAATACCTGTAATAATAGGTTCGACTCTCTGCAAAAACGAGTTTAGTGTCTGACAGAATGTGAATACCTGTAATAATAGGTTCAGCTCTCTCCAAACGTGAGTTTAGTGTCTGGCAGTATGTGAATATCTGTAATAGTAGGTTCGACTCTCTGCAAATGCGAGTCTAGTATCTGATAGTATGTAGATATGAATATGTGCTTGTGCGTTTGCGATTTATACCGTGTGTGTATGTGGAATGGGTTTAGGTATAAGACACGCCCTTATTACGGGTAAATCTAATATTATTAGCAAGTAAGACCTACGGAGCGTGAAGCTTATCAAATAACAATAAATTTACCAAGAAGGTACATTAACTATCGTCATGAGAAGTAAACATAAATCCTTCCAGCTCTGCAGTCAACGACGTATGTCGTATAATTGAATAGATACTCGTTTGGCCTTATTTCAAATTCCAGGATATTTAAGTCTTCACTCTGCTACCACTACGCTATGTCTGAACCTTTGGTTTGTGAGTTGCGCTTGGGTTGAAGTCCCTTCAGAACCAGCTGACAGCGGCTGACTCCAATAGCAGTAGCTGTGGCTTGGCTCCTGTTGCGAAGCTAAGTTTTACTTTTATTACACACTTCAGTTACCCGTAGTTACGTGGTATGATTTCTGTTATCTTATGAGATATTATAGATTTATGTTTTAGGGCAATAGTACTAGTTATCAGTTCGAATATACCATAGAATGTTCTTGTCAACATCTTCATAATCTGAAGGAATAGTTAACAACATTGTGTGCTAGTAAGCCAAAAAATTGGTTGCACAGTCTAGGATTCCTATGTTTTCTAAGCAGTATAAATTCCCAAATCTTAATAGAACTCAAAACTGTTCTAACCTCTTAGAATCAGAGGGGGGCGTATAAGTGGAATCAAATCTAATATGTTTATGTGCGGACTATTTCAGCTATTCTTGGATACGACTGCGGGCAGCTGATTATGCAGGCTCAGCATTGAGGTGTATAAGGAGAGGCCTCTGTCCAGCGGCAACTGCTACAGGCTGAGTTTAGAACGAGGGAGCGCCGTAGGTAGCGTGGCTAAATAGCATAAATACTCTTAAGAGAGTCCCTGGTATGTAAAACTAAATTATAAGCATGCACAGGTTTATTGAACTTGACTGAGGCGCGGATATGTTATTGAAAATATCTTGGAAAGAGTAGTTGCAAGAACATTAATAGTTAAAATATTAAAGAGCAATCATGAATGTATCGATCGAAGATGCTTCTGCGAAACAGTATTACAATATAGCAGACACTGCATCTTATTGGGATCTTGTTGGATTGATACTAGAATACCTCCGTATTCTAGTAGGTATTTGATGAAATAAATACATCAGATAAGTATAGGTCTATATTCTGTGACACTTTCAAGGAAAAGCAGAGTTCATCCTATTGTGAAAGCTCATACGCTGTACTGCGTCACGCGTCTGATTTTCAGAGGGGGGAATGTGACTGTCTGTCACTTACTCCTAATTTAATAACAAAATATCTTATGCTAAATTCTTATTTTAACATTGTCCCACGATATCGGCCCGCTTAGAGGCGCATTAAATCTCAATTTTATGGTCTGACAGTTCGACATGTTACCCTAATAAATAACTAAATATCTTTTTTCTTTAAAATAGTAAAACAATATTGAAACTCTTAGAAAACCATTCCATTTATATTTTATGGGAAACAGACCGGCAATTATAGCCAGTTATCAATAGAAAGCGATACTCTACGTCACTTAAGATGCAATATTTTGTACGAATTCTAAGAATGCCGAGACGCTAACATGCAATGGACAATACGAGTCCCACATCTGTTTCCCATTAGTAGGGATCGTAGGCTGTGGGAATGAACCCTCAAAACAATTGAGAAATCGGACAAAAAAGGGACAGACGGAGGCTGGACTAAGCGTGGTATTTTTGAGGGATTGTGAGGAGACTGAGGTAGTAACTCAGGGCAGTCGGTGTCGAACCGCTATAGGAGACGGACTTCCTAGTCCACGTTAGTTAAGTTAGGATATTTAGGGAATGCCACGAGGCTATGTCCGAGTGGGCTGTCGCGGAATAGCGAGCATAGAACCAGTGTGTTTGTTGAGAGATCGAGAGAGCGGGATGTTATTAAATATGTTTAATAGTAAGTGTTGGTTTAGACTAGGTTATATTAGCCTACTATCAATGTATGTAAGTAGCGTGTAAGGCGCGTGAATCTCAGTGAAAGTGTTTGTGAACGATCAGGTGAGTGCCGACTATTTTATCCCTCCTTGTTCCTTTCTATGACGTTACCGAGGAATCCTACACACGCGTTTGGTCGTAGGGACTCGGGGAAAGCCCGCTATAAGGTGTGACTTGACAACATACTGTAGACACATGCTCTACCGATAGACTATAGACAACCACAACCAAGACATGACGTTTAGGGCAGTCACACCGCTTATGGAAGGCTGAACCGAACTCGCAACTCGTTAGGGCCAATTTTACTTATAGTGCTTCTTTGTAATCTGTTGTTTACGAACACAAACCAACCAAACGTGAGTGATGGCTACCTTTTCCCTATGGACAGACTAACTGCAGGGTTCTTGCATTGCTCTTGATATACGCACACTTCCGGGGAGGGGGGTAGGCTCCACCAAGCACCCTTAACTGGATTGATAGTCGTTCTGAGGAACGTTAGGTATTGTGTCTCGTTAAATCACACCCGGCCCCCGTAGGCCTCTTACTGATAAAAAAATATAATATTTAGCGAGACACATAATTTGGATGCCCAGATAGAAAGGCTCCGTTGCTACATAAATAGGTAGACAAGAATGTACGCACGGTTGCTGATTACACTGGAAATATCCTCTAAATTGGGTAGATTAATAAGGAAGTGCGAGGTGACGATTTAAAGTAACCACTTCGGCGTATAGCAAGCAAGGCAATCGTAAGGAATTCTGCAACCGACTGACGATGCGGTACGCTTGCGCTAGTTTTGTATTGTCTTAGTAAGGGTGAGTAGGCCGTTATAAGGGGTTATTACTACTGTACGCGTCCAGCACTTCTGGAAACTTGTCTCGCTCAATGGTAGAGGCACTTCGCAGTCCTTTACCTTAGGATTGAGTAAGACATGCTTGAGTGTAGGGAGCGTGTCTCACTGGAACCGCAGCAGGTTCTCTCTAGGCCTATGCAAGCTAGGACTGGTGGTACACGCATGACGTAACAGCTGTTGTAAAGCGGCCCTACGTCTCTGGGGTGGGTTATTCGATTATTGTAAGAATATTCAGTAACGTAACACGAAACAATGTATTCTCCAACGCAAGCGTTACGTGCCATTTACCCTTTTGTATTCCTCTCATCTCTTGTAGCTTTCACAATCAAAAGAAAAGTAGATTTCCTTTCCTTAATCATCTTCTATGGATTCCCAACCCTATTTTACATTGCAATTGTTTTCTTAAATCCCTCCTTGCTCCCCACCTCTCCAAGTCGGAGCAAGGCAAACGCTTCTTGGGAATCCATCACCATAGGTGGAAGGGTGTCCAGTCTGGAGCCGAGCCCTACAGAACAGCACGGCGGAGGGGTGCTGTTCTCCCCCGCAAGGGGGACCTACCCCATTTTCCTGACAGTTCCACATAATTAGGAAAAACGAAAATTTTATCAGCCTAGGGTAATTTAGGAACAGTCACAGTAGTTTGGGAATCTTCGGTAGAACGCACCATTGCTACTAGGGAAAACAAATTCTGGACACCCAATACCTTGTTGTTACCCTTGAAGATACATACATACATAAACTCATGCCTTTTTACAGGGGGGTAGGCAGAAACGCCACCTGCTACAATTCTTCCATACTCCTTGAAGAATACATAGATAATAGCTGGTTTTTTATCCAATGTTTCTTTCTCCAGGTCTCTCTGCGGTGACGTCGCTCGCCGATACTGCTGCCAGCGTCAGCGCCGCGAGCAGCATCACTCAAACGCATCATCAGACATCCACATGAACAACTGTATCAAGTCAACATCCGCGGATGTTTTGCGTCATCATGCTTCCTGTTCCAGACCAGAGGAAATTGTCTTTGGTACTGCGTAGAGAACGAAGATCTTAGCACAAAATAAATTGGTACAGAACGTTGGCTCCATACCTAAGATTTAAATCGTAAGATTCGCCCTACCGTGACAGAACATGGTCGCGTTTCTGTTTCGTTTTGACACCTCTGGTGCACACTATGTTGCAGCATGTCAAGTCTTGATTGTCATGGAAACGATTAATTATAGGTCTCTCCTTAATGTGTGAGGTCACTCAGTATTTAACACTTTTCGCGCGACATAAGTATAAATCAATTGGGCAAATCTAACGATATAAATTAGCGAAAACGCACGCACACATGCTTCATGCACAGTGAGTGAGACGCACATGCGATTAGCATTCGACGGAGATAGATCGAGTCGCCGTATGTTCGCGTCTGTGTGTGCGTGCGCCTGTTTTTGCTCGTTATGTGGAGCCGATATTCTAAACCTATCTATTTTGTGCTCTTAGGGTGCAACTAGACCGCAGTCGACCGGTAATATTGTAACATATTTTGAGACGTAATGAGGTGTCATTTTTATCGGTCGACGATCAACATCAATCCACCGCGGTTGGTTTCCACCCTTAATTTAAAGGAGAAAGGTTTTCTATTAGGATCTTTAAGTGTAACAGTGTTAGATTGAATTTGTATTGAGGTTTTTTATGTGCCAGTACCTAATTAGTACCTTTTATAAATTCGAGATCACAAACTCATTTTCAGTAGGTATACGCCTTCTTAGCAGTGTGTCTTTTCACGTTTGACTTAAATATAAGGAGTTATTAAGATGTTAAAAGCATCACACAGTTAACTTTTGTTTTTTTTTAAACCAATAAAATGGTGTACAATAAAATATATATAAATAAATAAATTGCTCGTCTCTAGGGGCTGATTTTTTTGCAATGATCAGCACCCTAATTGCGTAACACACGATCAATCGGAATCGGATTCATTTTGACAGTTCAACAGCATTCATTGCGTTATTTACGTTGTTGAGCAGACACATGACACATTTTTTGAACATACATATGAAGCAATGGAGTAGCCATATCCTTCAAAATGATTCAGATTGAGATTGATTGTGTGTTACGCAATTAGGGTGCTGATAACTTTATTTGAGGAATGATTTTGAAAGGACAATGCCCATGGATGTATGGAATCCCGTACCATGCTGCATCAAAGTTAAGCTTTGGTTTTTATAAACCACACTTATCATATTAACTCCCACAAAAGTTATTTTTGTAAACAAAACCCGAGTATCGGATATTATCAAAATATCGAAATAACCTAAACGCTTGACTTGAAAACTTTATTTTGTTTGACATGTCATAAGCGAACGGCTATTATTGCTCTAAATAAAATGATAGTCGCTTAAGTAAAAATTCTATTCTATTATTTTTATTTAATGGAGAATCGGAATAGTATATTTTTTTTACTCACATGTTTTATGAAAGACGTGATCATGACACTTTTAAAATTCAAGGTTTTGTTAATCATATCATTTGAGACGGAACGTCATGTAAAGGGAATAATACAATATCAACACATTTTAACTTTAAAATAAATTCCCTGTTCAAAAGCAAATCCCCGACGCGTAATGTCTTAAAAAATTATGAAAATGAATACAGTGACAATAACATCCTAAAAACAGTTGTGGAGAGTCCTTACTCCCCTATTCTGAGGCACTTTGTGGGGATAATGGTCAGGTAGCTCATTCCTCACTTTGTCGTTCTCTGCACATTCTGCCTCAGACACCTACTTTGTTGTTTGTTTCTTGGTGGCTTTCTACTTACACTAGTTATAAGATATTTTACTAACAAAATGGACATTATATATTGTTTTCTGAATGTGATATAGATAAATTAAATTACTAAAATATTTTCACCTTGATGCATGAGACTTTTTGGTACGACTTTTGGCCATTCTCCTTTGACAGTTATTTCATACAAAAACTGTCAAACGTCAATTTTATTACTCGGATAAAAGTTATCTGGCGATGGCAAAATCAGCCCTAAATTAAATACATACAGACATGTTTAATTAAAGTCAAATAGCAAATAGGTAGGCCAACGAGATGAGATGAGGAATGTAAACAAACTTGATCGAAACCGTGGATGGGGGACCATCTTCATATATGTACCAAGATCCCTCCGTGGCTCGAAAAGAACGTTAAGTCGTTCGTCCCGGCTGTCATTAGTGGATCTTTGACAGTCGTCACGGGTAGTCAGAAAACCGAAACTCTGAGACAGCCAGTCTTACCAAGCGGTATCGTATTACCCAGTAACTGGGTTGTGGGGGTCAGATAGACAGTCGCTCTATGTAAAATACTGGTATTCAGCTGCATCCGGTTAGACTGGAAGCCGACCCCAACATAGTTGGGAAAAGGCTCGGCAGGTGACGAGATAAGTAAGTAATCGCTCGCTATCGTAATGTATCTCAGTAAAAGGTCAGGTTGTTTACCGAATATTATCTCGTCTCGTTGGCTGCACTTTATATCGCGTTATTTACATAAGTGTGTGTGTTAACTTTTCTAGACGTCTATGTAAATTATATTCTATTTACTTTAAAGAAACGCACGAAGTGCGTTTTCATGTCAAAGGAAAAAGTTGAGAAAATATTTATTTTTTAAATGAGACGATGCTTTGTAACTAGTTAAGGTTGTGAAGGAGGTATATAGTTTAGATGGTTGTGAACAGATTATTTTTATTCAGTTTTGTTAAATATCAGCTTACTTTTTTACCGTTTGGACAGAAAAGGTGAACGGAGTAGGAGCCCATGGCACAGGAATTTCTTGTTTTTTCACATTTTTTTTTTTGTTACATTTAATCCTTTGATAGAAGCCGGCGACCGGCTTCAATCAAAGGATTGAATGTCGCTAGGAATTCATTGAAAAATTCCGCACGTAGAGAAGGGTGTCTTCAACTTGAATTTTTATTTATATTTATAAATATTTGTCGACTTATTCGTTTGTTTTTTGTTTGGGAAAAAATGAAACTTCTTTGCTTTGCTTTGGCTTCTACTCCGGTCACCTTTTAGTTCCAGGTCTAGATGGTTAAAAAGTCAGCCTGTAAGTAGATAATTTTAGTTACGTAGTTAAATCGAAAACCAAAGAAGAATGTATTATTTAGAGTATTACAAATAAGCAGAAAACGCTTAAAGCTTAGTTTAATGTAAATGGTTTAAAACCATAATATTGTATAGTAGGATGTCAATGAATGTTTAATGTGCCCACTGAAATTGTCTGTATACAGGGTCAAAAGAAATTAGCTAGCGAAACTCTGCATTCCTTCTAGATATTTTATCTAAACACGATAAAATAAAACATTTGATGTTTTTTTTAGGGGTCAACGACCGCTGGTAGCGTTGTTACTTGAAGTATGAGTAAAGAAAATATGCTTTTGATGAGTTACTAATTACGTCTATGAAGTTTACACAAAAAAACTGTTTTTAAAACTGTTTTTTCTTTGTGTCGCCGGCACGACTGTATTTTAGATCTTGTTGGCCTAAAACTAAACTATTTTTCAAACAGATAATTCAAGACAGTAACTGCGGTCGACGACCCCACAAAAAAAAATCAAATTGACTTCGTTTTTATTTTATCATGTTTAGATATAGAGTTTTGCTAGCTAATTTAATTTGACTCTGTTTATATTAGATGTAAGTGTAAACTCTATTTCACTTAGGCTGTGTATTAGACCTGCAGTGCGATTCTGAAAGCATCTCACCGTGAAAACTGAAGTGAAGTGAGCGTGGAGTGAGCTGTCATTACAACTAATGCTAGGGATTGACACTATTGACAGCTCACTCTAAGGTCACTTCATCCAACTTTTCTCGGTGAGATTTTTACAGAATCGATCGGCTCACGGTCACTCTGAAATCAACTTAATTTCCATTAAAATAAAGTTGATATTTGTTTAACTGGAAATAACGTCCATTTGAAACCTAAATACAATTTGAATATACGTATCTACATACCGTTGTATGTGTAGATATATTTAAAAATGCCCATTGCTGAGTATAGGTTTTTAAGCTTAATAAAAGGGGCTTGTGTCTAAGTAATAACAGCCGCACGGGTCGATCGATCAGGTTAAACTACGCTTGCCGCGGTTGGTCCGTAGATGGGTGACCATCTATACGTACCAAGATCCCTCCGTGCCTCGGAAAGCACGTTAAGCCGTTGGTCCCGGCTGGCATTCGAGGACCTTTGTCAGTCGTTACGCGTAGTCAGAAACCCGAAAGTCTGACAACCGGTCTTACCAAGGGGTATCATATTACCCAGTCACTGGGTAGTGGAGGTCAGGTAGGCAGTCGCTCCATGTAAAATACTGGTATGCGGCTGCATCTGGTTAGACTGGAAGCCGACCCCAACATAGTTGGGAAAAGGCTAGGCAGTTGATGATCTACGTGTTTGTTCTTTTTTATGCGTCATGTTTGCCGCAAATAAATGATTTTCTTTCTTTTCTTTCTTTCTTTCTTATATACTATTGTATGTGTAGATATACGGGCGAACCTAATAACCTATTGACAGGTAGCTTTTGATGGTAGCCAGTATAATTATAACTGTCATTAGAATATACGAGCAATCATACAGATCGCTTTTGATATAGATTATGGGGACGTTAACACCAGAGATAGATAGGTTTTTCTACCTCCAGTATGCTAAAACTGGTGATCATTGGGTTCTGCCGTTATTTAACCATGCCCATTGCTGAGGTTTCATAAGCTTTATAAAAGTACTATATAATACAACGAAACTATTGCAAACTTAGTTTTTTTAAACATTGTAATAGATTCTGTCAAAAAGTTTCTAGATATTATTATTATGAGCCTGTGTTGTTCCACTGCAGGGCAAAGTCCTCCCTTCCCTCCTTCCACTTATCCCGGTCTACTGCGATTGTGAGTCAATCCTTTGAGAAGGAGTCCAGCTCATGCCGCCATCTCTTTCTGGGCCTGCCACGCTGCCGCTTCCTGCCATTTGTAATCCACTGAGTGGTAGCTTTTGCATAATGCTGCTCCGACATGCCACAGATATAGCCAGCCCAGTTCCACTTTAGTCCAGCAGCTGTGCGGCCAGCGTCCGCTATTTGTGTTTTGGAACGAAGTATAGAGTTCTTAATGCGGTCTGTGAGTTTGACACGTAGTACAAAGCCCATAGCCCGTTTTGTAGATATAATAATAATAATAATATCCTTTACTCTCATAGTCTGATGGGATGACTCCGACACGACCGGAGAGGGATAAGACGCAGGACCAAAGGGTTTACGTGCTTTCCAGGACACGGAGGTATCACACCAACCATTTTTAAAGACCGCGCTGCTACTGAGAAATTCTTAATAGAAAAATCCAGTAACACTTTGCTCAACCTGGGTATCATCCATGATCGACCATGGTCAGCAGTAGCATTTGTGACCACGAGATCAACGAGGTAGGGCGGGGCTGTGTTTTTTGGTATAACTCCTTACTAGCATGTGGAAGGCCATCATCCATGCTGGGGTTTTTTTGGCGGCCATCAATAATCCTGTGAAATCGAAACTGTGTATGGAGGATGGATGGATGGATGTTTGTTACTCTTTTACGCAAATATTACAGAACGGATTTGAATGGAATTTGGCACACACATAGTTTATAACCAGGATTAACACATAGGGTACGTTTTATCCCGATATTCCCACGGGATCGAAACTTATGCGGGTGAAACCGCGGGACGAAGCTAATATTATAAACGTGAAAGTTTGTATGGATGGATGGATGTTTGTTACTCTTTCACGCAAAAACTACTTAACGAATTTGAATGAAATTTGGCACACAGATAGTTTATAACCTGGATTAACACATTAAATACTTTTTTCCCGATATTCTTACGGGTTCGAAACTTATGCGGGTAAAACCGCGGGGCACAGGTGGTAATTACATATTTTTAAATACTCATATTACCCATTATTTTTTACTAAGGCGTTAAAGTCGAGAACAATTTTTTGGGGTTATATTATACATATACATATTTGGAGGAGGATCGAAAGATAAGATCGTTGTATGTTTTGTTCCCAAATTCATTACAGCATTGTTTCCATACAAATAAATGTTTCTACTACTGCCACCATTCAAATAAAACGTAATTCATTCCGGGCCGCTGACTTTTTTTTTTATCCCGAGTCACCGAACAACATGGATGATCTCCTTTGTGAAAATGTTTGGTACTCAATGACACATAAACGGCCAAACCGATTTAGAAAGAAAAGAAAGAAAGAAAAATATTTTTAGCTGTCACAGAAACACGTGCATACAACAAGATGACGATTAACGACGACTTGACGTTGACGATTTCTTTTTCGATTTTTTTTTACGGTTTTTTTTTTGGTTCTGATTTATACGAAAATTAGCACACAGATAGACAGATCCTGGATTAATACAAAGGAATCTTTATGTCCGAGCTGACCACGAAATTCCCTCAGGAAAACTGTTTAACCACGGGCAAAAGATAGGTACCTTGCAAAATGTGTATCCAACAACTCGAAAATTTCTTACTTCAATCTTTATAAAAGCCACAAAATTATATTTAACAAATTTCCCGCTAACTTTATAAGTATTATCCAGGAAACTTTTCACTCACAAGATAGCTTCCTCATTCTCTTCGTAATATTTCATGTTGGTATGACGTAATCACCTTCATATTCCGAATGACATTTTTACCCTTCGAGGTATCTCAATAAAGTAGAGTAGTGTGGGGAAAAAGCGGGACACGGGATTAGGAGTAGGGGGATTTTTAATGACACTTCCCGGGATTAGGTGAGATTTTTGGGAAAATTTTAAGGCAAAAACAGTGGGATGCTACGAAATTTAGCTGATTGAAAAATATAAATAGATAAAAACAAAAAAAAAACACAAAATAAAACTCTGCAAACACTGACACTGCTAGCACCGCGTAATCTGCATATATACAACAGCCCGATATGATTCATTGGGCAATTGCCGGACAGACACAACACCCGTCTGGTCGGAGGATCCTCCCTTTTCTAAGAAGGATAAGTGAACTTTGCACCCTGTTCCCCATACCTCTATACTAGGATTCTTAATAAAAGTACAAAAAAAACCTTCTTTTTCGAAAAAATCAATGCCTTTTTTTTTCTTTTTTTTTTTGGATGGGAAATCATCAAATGACCCCTCCCGCTCTGGGTGGAGAAGGGAGTGTCAGACTCTTATTGACTAAAACCCACCCGTGTTCCTTCCTTAGCCTGATACTGATCAAATGAAAGTTAAGTTCTTAACAAAAAGTTGTGTCACTTTTATCAATCAATCTTCATTATAAGGTTAAAAGTCACAAAGAAGTATTTTCGTCAACATTTCGTATAAAAGACAAAAACTTTCTCCAATGCTCCCAAAATAAACGACGGATGGATGTTTCGACAGACACTTAGAATACAAATTGACGGGCTATCACACCTACCGTTTCAATATTCTCAGAACAGCGTCTGTCCTGAGAATATTGAAACGGTACTGATCAATTCAATGGACGGAATCAATCACGTAAGGAAAAGGGCATACATAAACTTACATTTATTCTTTTTGAGGGTAAGGTGAAACATTCATTCATACATTTGATTATACAACAGTTACAAGTGCTATTCACCTGACTTTTCTGTCTGACCTCCTTTCCTAGGGTGTCTCGCTTAGCCCTTCACAGGGGTTTTCATTTTAATTTGCCTTATGAACTATCTACCTTTTGCTTGCGGCTTAGTCCGATTGGAGGTCAGGAACTACCCCACCGGAACGTACTACCCAGATAAAATGTATTCTATGACCTTTCCTAGGTCATGGTTTATGCTTGTGCAAAATTTCATTCAAATCAGAAAGATGCGTGAATGGTAACAGATATACAGGCCGACAGACAGACAGGGCGACAGACAGACTAAGTATCTATCGCATTTAACTATGGATTCAAGTTTATAGTTAAAAGCCTTTTATTCCCCAAAAAATACCAAAACCATCTAAACAAAGAAAACCACAGCCCCGGGAAAAACGGGACACTTTCCAACACTACAGTCAAGATGGACTATGACATGAAATACCTTCACGAAATATTTAGTAGGTGGTATTATTGGAGCGACCTTTAGTCCTCCTTGTGTAATGTATTATATCACGGTCAGCTGTAGTTGATATTGGAAAATAAGGTAGGTATTTGGGGAAAGGCATTTAGTGATTGGATTTGGAATAAGAATTGTTTTTTTTGGGATTAGATACCAGCCGCACGGGTCGATCTAAGATTAAGCTACGCTTGCCGCGGTGGGCTCAAGGATGGGTGACCATCCATAATACATATATCGAGACCCCTCTGTGCCTCGGAAACCATGATATGCCGTTAGTTCCGGCTGTCATTCATACATAGATCTTTTCTAAGCCCAAAAGTCTGACAACTAGTCTTACCAAGGGGTATCGAGTTACCCAGTAACTGGGTTGTGGAGGTCAGATAGGCAGTCACTCCATGTATAATACTGATATTCAGCTGCATCCGGTTAGACTGGAAGCTGATCCCAATATGGTTGGGAAAGGCTCGGCTAATTGAGTGATTGTTGACCAAAAAGCATGCAGTTGAGGTGAACATGTTGAGTTGGATGTATAAATGACGAGAATGGATAAAGTATGAAATGAGGCATCAGTGACAGAAAAGTTGGAAGGGAATCGTTTAGCTTTTATCAAGGAGTCGGTCAGTCAGAAATATGAAGCTAGCGTCCGCGCAAACTATGTCTGCGCGCTGTCAAAATCGAAAATAATCGTTTGCCGCCATCTCGACGTTTATATCAAGTCTCCAGAGAGTGTGCTGTGTTCCGTGTTTTCCAAAGTAAATATTCGCCATCATTATGCCGAATGTGATTACAACTGCTAACATGGATGTAGTCTTGAAATTCAAACACGCGCGCAGACTTAGCTTGCTCGCACTCTACTTGCTCATTTCAAAACGTAGTAGCTTATATATGAAAAAAAACGGGCAAAAAAACTCCATGGACACTCTTAAAAAAAAAAAGTTTATGGCAAACGAATTAGTTATCCCAGTTTGCATTTAGTCCTGGCACAATTCCAAAGGCTTCCGGATAGACTCTCTTAGTAAACAGACCTGCCTATCAACTTTTATTTTTCAACTTAAAAAGGAAAAGGAATAAAACTTCTGTATCTGATTTAGTTCTATCTAGTTGGAATCTAAAACTGTCTTGGTTATATGTAGTTTCAGTAGAGTGTGGCTGTTGCTTGCGACTACTTGTTCAGCGAGTCGGTTTGAGGGATAATTTTGACAAACAAAAACTGCTGAAGAATAATTAATTGAAAACGGACCTAACTGTTTGCATCGCCTACATCATCCCTTTGCTGAGTAAGGCCTCTACCCATGCCTTCCAGATCTTTCGAAATATTTTATTTCACATAAACCTAGGTACATGGGCACTTATAAATGAAACTTTAGAAGATAGGTGCACGGTTCCAATTGATTGTTTCCTATGGAGAAGAGCCGGCCAGAAACTCCACGGTTACTCTTTTAAAAATAATTGACTTTTACAATGTTTTCAAATTCAAGTGTTAATAGGTATGGAAGGACAGTGTAGACCTGATCCAGGGCTCTTGTAGTCTCTGGTCGTGCTCACTAGTCGTTTCTTTTCTCCAGCTGGTCCTGCCATCTTCTACACTACAGGGTCTGCCCCGACACCTGACTGTGTCAGGGCTCCACATAGTGACTCACAACTCATTGGATATACGGTAGACGTGCCCAGCCCAGTCCCACTTCAGTTTTTTGAGCTACTTCAGTAATCAGTGATTTGGAGAACAGTGTGGTGTTGCGAATAATAATAATAATATCCCTGGACATTTCACACAGCACCATTTGTCCCAAGCTAAGCAACCTAATGCTTGTGTTATGGTAACAAGATGGCTGATAAACTACTTATATACATTTTTTTTTTGTAAATACATACATATTATAGATAGAAAAACACCCAGACTCGGAACAAATACATGTAGGTCATACAAATATTTGTTCCGTGCGGGAATCGAACCCGCGACACGCAGCGCAGCAGTCAATCGCTTAACCACTGCGCCAACCGTGCCGTCGAATATTGTCTGTTTTGAACCTTAAATATACTGAAAAGCTTTTCCATGTTATCTTCTGTTTAATTTACCTTTAAGAAAGGTATTATATTTTAATTACGGTGCCATATTAATCAAGCGTGATACGGTAGCGTTAAAATTAACAGTCTGGTTGAGTGCTATAATGAAAATTCCCGGCGAGCCGCTCGAATGCACTTCGTCGACTAGGTATCTATAGTGGAAGCAGGACTAAGCTAGGGTCATATTGCTTCTATAAATAAGTCTTTATTGGTGAGTGGAGATTGAATGGCGTGGTGAGTAGGTATTTGAATTCTGTATAATACAGACGCCAGCACATCAAGCTGCTACAATCTGTCAAATTTCTTTAAAAGATTTTCAACTATCGCTAAAGCATTAGGTTCAAGGTTGATTGGGAAAATATGACAGTTTCGGGAAGCTTGATGTGCTGGCGTCTGCACGTGATTATTGTAGTCCTTTAGCTTGATTTTACTTGTTAAAAGGTTATTTTTCTTTCAAATAACTGGTTAAGAATATAAGCCTCAAAGTGGCACCGGTGGCTGAAAAGTTTGTGGAAATTGGTTGTCATGGCATGGGTATATGATGCGGAGGAATGAAGAAAGTTTTGAGCTATAAGGGTAGGGGAAGACCAAAGAAACGATGGATGGAGTGTGTGTGAAAGATGATATTGCAAGAAAGGGCGTGACTACTGAGATGACGACTAATAGAGAAGTATGGAAGAAAAATATTTGTTGCACTTCTGGAGCAATGTAGACATTGCTATCATTTGATTGAGGTTTATAAAAAATGTTAAGGGCCAAAATATGTCGTACAAAACAGAAAAGTTACTTAGTAAAATACATACCTACTGGTTAAAATGGCCAAAGAATTTCATTAGTCTAGAACTGGTTTCAAAACAAGTATGTCAAATAAAAATAATGACAAGAGACTAAAATTCCGAGAAAATTTCTTCAAGAAATGCTTTCCAAAACAATTTTCGGAATACACAATCGAATTTATCGTGTTGCATTTTAGAAGTGCAAACGAAATATTCGATGTTTCCTTATTTCCATTTCGCGTGCCGGTTCCGTCTGGCATCCGGTACGATTCCGGGCCACAAGAGTGCTTCAACGGTTTTGTGTATTTGCATGCCATTTTACTGTTTTTGTCTTGTGTTTGATTTTGAACTGAGTTTTATTTTTAAAGTGTTAGAGGTAGGAAAGTGTTGTGATTGGCATCTATAACTATCTTCGATATATAAAAATGAATTACCGAAATGTATGTACGCGTATAACTTTCGATCGACTGCATCAAATTGGTTAATATTTTTTTTTTGTGTTTGTTATTATCAGGACAAAGTTTGTATAGAAGAAAATTAAAAGAAAAAACTCTGCTTACGAGATGCAGGAATTGCGTGACGTCAGTATGACTCGTTGTTCGCATGTGGCGTTGTAGATACAGTGGTATCTACAACGCCACATGCGAACAACGCGTCAAAGTACGTATAAATAAGTATGTAAAAAATAAATAAAACATAAACATCGTAATTTTGGAGCAGTTAATAGACATTTACGTAGTTATGCCGTTACTTTCCCTATCCTGGAAAAATAGTGTCACTGACTCTGGCAGAGCCACCATCAGGGATTTTCATTTTGAAAACACAAAAAATTTGTCGCCAATTAGTCGGAATCAGTCGCCAAATATCAGAGTTTGTCGGTCACTGGTTCAAAAGATACAAGAGTTTATAGGTGGCCGATCTGGAGAGAGTCTCCCCAGCAGGGCCACATTTATATCTCAAAAACTAGGACACCTAGCGAAGATGTGTTTTCTCCCATATTTTGTCGCCAATTAGTCGCAATTTGTCGCAAAGTTACAGATTTAGTCGGTGTGTAATTAAAAAGATATTAAAGAATTCAATTTCCCCATACAGTGGTACAAGCGAGTACAAAATACTTTATGTAGTTTCTAGACAGTATCTATGACGTCTTATGGAGGAATGTTTGTTTCGAATTAAATAAATGTAAACTTATTCTATAATTTCAACCCACCATAGGAAAGCTGTATTCATTACCTATAAACAAATCTACAATACATATAATTATGTAATTATTTATCTAACACAATGTGCACTTACCACTTAGTCGCTGGCAGATAGATCGCTGCGCTCCGTTTCATTTACGGTAAGGTACGACATTTATTTATTATTCTAAAGTTAATTAGAGCTTAACATTGTAAAGTGGTAAAACAGTTGCATGCGACTGTACATCTTTCACCAAATAGACCAAGAGCAAGGTTTAATGTTTTCAAAGAAGTTTAAGCCACTCTAACCTAGTAATTTAAAACATAAAAACATGAATTAAATTGAGAATTTATCTCTCTCGGACATTTCTAAAGACTTTAGACCGATAAAACTAGAAGTATATTACACATATTAATAGAAATATTTTTTTCTTGGTATTTTTCGTGAACTCTTCGACCTAGCTCTTGGACTATACCTTACTAATTGAACTCATTATATCTCCTAAACTAAGATCCGATTAAATCTGTGACTTGGCGACAAATTGCGACTAATTGGCGACAAAATATGGGAGAAAACACATCTTCGCTAGGTGTCCTAGTTTTTGAGATATAAATGTGGCCCTGCTGGGGAGACTCTCTCCAGATCGGCCACCTATAAACCCTTGTATCTTTTGAACCAGTGACCGACAAACTCTGATATTTGGCGACTGATTCCGACTAATTGGCGACAAATTATGGGAGAAAAGAGATATTTGCTAGGTGCCCTAGTTTTTGAGATATAAATGTGGCCCTGCTGGGGAGACTCTCTCCAGATCGGCCACCTATAAACCCTTATATCTTTTGAACCAGTGACCGACAAATTCTGATATTTGGCGACAAATTTCGACTAATTAGCGACAATTTTTTTGTGTTTTCAAAATGAAAATCCCTGATGGTGGCTCTGCCAGAGTCAGTGACACGGAAAAATAGATTTAAAATCTCATCTGCATCTTACTGCTTCAAAGATTTAACTCATTTTCGTCAGCAAAAAAGGTCCCAAGAAGAAAGGCAAGTAGTAAAAACAACCCCTTTTGAGGGTTGAAATTGAAATAAAATCCTTTCTAAGATTAGAGGGGTATATTGTTAACCCTTTGACGGTCACAGCCGTGTTTATTTAGGCAAAGGACTTTCAATTGTTCGTGAGTAATCGTTAGCAATCAAGGGGATGCTTTGTGGTAGAAAAGACTCAGAGAAAATCTGCTATTTAGAAATTCCGGCTGCTATTTGTTTTTTTTTTTTGTCAAAGGGTTTCGAATTCGATTTCGAATTTCACCAATGAAACTGACGCGATCAGAATTTCTAAGCCGCGTTCAGGAGTTTTCAGTGTTAATATTACAATAGTGACAGTGAGAGCTTTTGAACGTGGTTTAGATGCACTGTGCCTTAGCACGAAGGCGTGTCAGGGCGTGTGTTCTGTGCTTCCGGTTGCCCATAATGACTGTCAAAACTCTACAAATGACAGCAGGGCCAACGGCTTATGTTCTTTCCGAGGCATGGAGGAGTCTCGATATAAACTGGATGGTCACTCATCCGCGGACCGAACTTGGCGACCCGCACGGCTGTGAAATTGTAATTTCGAATAAATATCCTTCACATTTACGTTAAGTTTACTCCGCGCAATCGTGTTAGGTCCACTTTGGTATTATTAATATTTTGAAGGTTTTTATTATACCTATGCAAGTAAAAGACGAGAATATTAAAATAATGGATATTAAAAAAAAGTCTATTACTAGTAGTGCTTCAAACATTTGAGTAGCCAGTATTAAAACATTTACTTTTTCTAACAAAAACGTCTAAATTAAAATACCACAATGGAAGCTTATATTCAGGCATGAAAGTAGGTTGGATAAAAAACAACACTATATTCAAACGGATCAAGGCTATACTTAGCACAGTGCGGTGAAATTAAAAATATAAAATCAATAACTACCCATTTTCAGTACGAACCATTATTTAAATTTCCTCGTATAAAAGAGCGTGTGACATCATCATAAATTTATGTTGTAATTAATATTTAAAGTCGGTTATAAAGCCATTCTCGTAATTTTAAGAACGTCCACAGTCTGATCTGTCTCAATCTGTCAAAAATACCTGTAATTTCCCTACATTTTGACAAGCTTTTGACATTTGTTTGTCGCCGAGCTGAGACTGCGACTAGATTTTGAACGTTTTAAATTACGAGAATTGGCCTTCTGGTATTACAGTGACAAATACAAGCTAAAAATGTTGAACTGTTGCTACGTCGTAGCGGACGGCTACGCGAGCGAAGAGAGCTACGCTGTCGTAGCAGATAAGCTACCCGCTACGAGCCAAATCTGACGTGTACTTTGTCTGCTGTTGTTTCATTTAAAAAGTGGTACATTTTATGTACGTTAGTAAAAGAGTATTCTGGTTTTAAAAAGTGTATTTGATTTAGTATGTTATGTATGGCCAGTGGCCATTTATTTCATTGTTTACTGTTCGTTTCGTTATTCAATCTTTCTTATAAAACAACGCCGAATCAATACTTATGGAAATGATTATATTGTGTTATATTAAACAAATGAAATGATTTTTAAGACTGGTTGTCAGACTATCAAGCTTCTGAATACCCGTAACTACTGTCATAGATTTACAAATGACAGCCCGGACCAAACGCTTAATGTAGTTTCTGAGGCACGGAGGGGTTTCAGTATGTAAAGGATGGTCACCCATCCACAGACCGACCTCAGCAAGCGTTGCTTAACCTTGAAGATCAACCCGTGTGGCTGTTATTATTAAGCCACGAGCCGTTCTGGACTCAATCAACCAAACAACTCAGCCTATCGCAGTCCACTGCTGGACATAGGCCTCTCCCAGGCTGCGCCACTGTCCCTCGCCCTCCGCATCCAGTCTGTCCTAGATCTCGCCTGGAACCAGTGCGTCCTAGACAAGACATATGTCGCGTAAACGTAGACACTGACGGTCAGGCTGGTTCACAAATCCAAGGTCGTTCTGTACTATTAAAAATAAATTATATATCATAAACCAAGCCCTTGATTTGAATACAATAGTGGCTAGGTATATTATTATTTCCACATAATAACTCAGATATGATTTTCTAGTTTGAGAAGGCAACAGCTTGCCTAAACCGCTAGTAAATTATACCTGCTAACCTATTATTATAGACTTCACTATGGTGAATTTACCACACGAATAATTTGGGACGGAATTTTTCCCTTTCTATTGTGAAAAATGGAAGCCTTTACTCAGCAAAGGGTAGTTATTTGGGCTAAAAAGATTTACGTGCGAATATGAAAAATGATTTTCTGAAACGCTAACAATACAGTTGGAAAAGTTATTTTGTACAACCAACACCACAATTTGGCAAAACACTTTCTTACACGCTACAAAGGATTTTGAAAGAAATTCCTACTTTATTGCTTCATATGTTTAAGAAACTCGTCTGTTCGACAATTAACGTTGATGTATGTATGTTTAGTAAGAAACCCATGGATGTTTTCGAATTTAATTTAATTTGATAAATTAACTGTTTGTTTTCTATGAATTAAATTAATTTTATTCGAAAACATCCATCGGTTTCAACTATATCCGGCGACTCTGGTTACTTATCTCTTTAGGTGACCGTAACGCAATGAATGTTGTCGTATTTTCAAACATGCATTGCAATAGTCAGCAGCAGCAGCAATTAGGGCAGGTTGTTTCACGCACACGTATACTTCAAAAATGGCGCTAACTATCGTCAAACCAGAAAAAGCGTTGTTTCAAATTAAAATTACAAAATTATTGCCTTGCCGTACGTCAAATAATAACGAGTATGTCCTCGTTATTATTAAATTTGACGTACGTGTGTTACGTTAACCAACCGTTTCAAACAACCGGTCCTTACCCCGCATCTATTTCTTAAACCTACCATTGAAGTAATAATAAAAACTAATACACAACAACATACCGCTTGTAAACCACATACCGCTTGTATGTTATTTACGCGTGTCGCTCGTGTGGACCACTAAGTAACATTGAGCAAAAAAAAATGCTGGGAAACTACTTCTATTTTCGGTGTGAAAAATCGCTGTTTACAGTAGTGCGCAATGTATCGCACGCAAAACATTGTACTTACGGTTGCATGCACTTACGAGTTTGACTCATCACCTAGATTAAAACTCATATTTAATTTATTTAATGTCCAGAGCACAAAAGGCTTTTAAAAGTCATACTCAGTAATAAATGCAAGTACAACAAGAATAGACAATATATTAAAACCAAAATGTATTTTTATTTTAGTTTTTATTTTCATAAATGTGTGTTATTAAAATTGATCAATTATAAATACCTATTATAATAGATGTAAATAGTTTAAAAGTGTAAATATCAATAAATTAATGAATTATATTTAAATGTTTGTATTGTTCTTAGATTTTAAAGAAGTGTATTTTGAAGGGTGGTTTGTGGATTTTATACAATATTATTATATTTTTGTCTGCGGATACTCCTTACTTGTTTTACTGGTATTCCTTTCATTTTTTTCTTACACATAATAATAATTGAACTGCAATTCTTAAAAATAATATTACTTTGTATTTTTATACACAAAATATTTATATAAATGATATAGGTTTAGGTTTAAAGACATTTCATTAAAATCACCCTTTACAAATACAAAATTGACATAAAATGTGAATTTAAAAAATGTAACATATCTTTAATGCGGCAATAATGTGCCAAAATAAATAATTATTAATAAAAAAATATAATAATTAGATCGATGGCTTCACGTTCCTTGTACATAGTACCTTGAGTGTTTATAATTATCATATAGACCCCTATTTTGAGATCTGTGTATGTACATTGCATTCAAGTAGTATAAGTTAATTCGGAGAAAAAAATCGGTGTTAGTTAGGTATAGAAATTTACGTGTGTGAAGTTTTATTATTTTAAAAAAACTATTTTTCTCTATGGCAATAGAGATATAAAAAAACGTTGCCCCACACTAGGAATTACTCCTGTATCGTGGGTGCGCTTACAAATATTTAAACTCACATACACAAACAGCCAGACCCGGAATTTAATCCGTTAAATCAAAAAGCATAAAAATAATCTTAAAGAAGGCCAAGAGTCCTTGATTTTTGTTTAAAACTTTATCAATAAAAAGGACAATTTTAATTGTTTACAACAATATTATTATTAAAAAGATTTCAAAATTATAAAACATCGATACAAAATCATCGTACACGGTACATCTCTACAATGTAAATAATACTAGTGTTGTATTGTTTTACATTCCACATCACGGGTATTAAGTGTAACTAGATTATTAGCTAGCAATAAACTAAGTTTGTAAATAATAAATGTAAGGACTGTATTAGCAGAATAAATTCATTATTATGCGTGGCTCTGTGCTTTTATTTTATTTATTTCCTTTTCATGTTATTTGGTGGCAATAAGGGACACGGTCCACCAGATTGTAAGGCACCTGTCCCACCGCCGGCGAGGAAGCAACTAGCTGTCAACGATTTTCTTGCTCAAGCAACTTACAAATGATTGTCCCGTATGAGTAAACGAGATATAGATATATATTAATAATTGATCACGGATTGCTCACACCAGCCAGCGGGCACTCCTTAGCGATAAGAGCTATCAAAGAGCTACTTGCAAGCAGAACACTCGCTGAGAGATTCACGCTTGGTACATACGCATAGCAACGAGTAATTGCTCTTTACCGTCGCGCACTCGCTGCTCATCGTCATCATCAGCCTTTAGCAGTCCACTGATGGACATAGATCTCTCCTATCGCACGCCATTCAACTCAATTTTCGGCAATTTTCATGCAGCTACTGCATGCTACCAGTCATCCTGTGAAGATCGTCGCTCCACCTAGCCTGAGGGCGTCTCACCTTACGTTTACCGATTAGCGCACTCGCTGCTCGTTGCTAGCCAACTCGTTTTTAGTCGCTAGCTACCCGCTTCTCGTTAATCAATGGTGGTGCCACCGCTCATGGACATTTGCAATACTAGAAGCATAGAAGGTGCATTGCCATCCCAGAGACGAGCTGTAACGTCACATGTGCCTGTAACTGCACCGGCATCCATACCCTTCAAATTGGAACACAGCAACGCTACTTGGATCTCAATATCATCATCATGAGGCTACAGCAGTCCACTGCTGATCATAGGCCTCTCCAATGCGCACCATTTAAACTCGTTTCTCAGCAACTCTCATCTAACTGCTACCAGCCACCCTGCACAGCCGATCGATTCTGTGCAAAACTCACCGTGAAAAGTTAGGTGAAGTGAGCTTAGAGTGAGCTGTCAATAGTGTCAATCCCTAGTATTAGTTGGAATGACAGCTCACTCCACGCTCACTTCACCTAAGTGTTCACGGTGAGATGGTTACAGAATCGCACTGCTGGTCGTCGGTCTATCTAGCCAATCGGTCGATGTGAATTTGTTTAGTTCCAAAGAGGAGAAAAATGCAAAATGTAATAAATGTAGAAAAATGCAAATGTGAGTAGCAGCACAGTTTTATACTTGAACCGGATAAATGGCAATGTTACATAAAATAATCAGCCTATAATGTTCCCACTGCTGGGACACAAGCCACCTCTCTGTGAGAGGGAGTGGGCCTTAATCCACTACGCGGGCCCAGTGCGGGTTGGTAGATATCAAATATCTTTGAATTTTTTGGTTCTAGGACGTGCCGGTTTCCTCACGATGTTTTCCTTCACCGTTCAGAGAGCAGTGGTGATGAAATAATTTACACAAAGTAAAGCGCCTGTCTGGGTTTGAACCTACGACCTACAACTCGTAGGTCGCGGCTGTTACCACTGGGCCACCACTGCTCTGCAAGATACTTTATGACGAGCATATTACATTTTTAAGTTTTCTTATAAACCTTCTGCTCCCTTTTTATTGGTGTTAGGAGAAATGGAAAGACTGCATCGTTCGTCTAGTGGTCGCAAAAAAAAGCGCTATTATTGAATATTACGCTATTTGACGACACGGTTAGCGCAGTGGCTGAGCGATCGATTGCTGCGCTGCGTGTCGCGGGTTCGATTCCCGCACGGAAAAAATATTTGTATTACCTACAGGTAGTTGTTCCGGGTCTGGCTGTTTGTGTATGTGGGTTTAAATGTTTAAAGCGCTTGTCTGGGTTCGAAGCTACGAACTAAAACTCGTAAGTCGCGGCTGTTACCACTGGGCCACCATTGCTCTCAATGGTAATGTTGCCATTGGCGAAATATCCTCCAGGGTATGCTGCTTAAACTACAAGCCAATATCATCATTTACTTACTTCCCATGAAACTGAAGGTAAATTCTCGTAATTTAAAACGTTTAAAACCTAGTCGCAGTATCATCTCGGCGACAAACAAATGTCAAAAACTTGTCAAAATGTAGGGAAATTAGAGATATTTTTGTCAGATTGAGACTGAGATCAGACTGTGAACGTTCTTAAAATTACGAGAATCGCCCCCCTGTATTGCGTAAATATTTGACCAGTGCGAAATGTTGTTCAAAATTACGTTGCATTTAACTATAATTTTCTACTTATATAAAATGGATGATTGGTTTGTTAGCCACATAACAGAGACGATAAATTGAATGCAAAGCTTCGAAACTCATTCGAAATTCATGTACCAGCACTGTACCTACATTTCAGACTAAATTATTCGATATTGGTTTACGTTTTTAATCTGAATTGCTATGCCCTTAGATCTACCTATAATCCTATCCTACTATAAAATATTATAAACGTGAAAGTTTGTATGGATGGATGGATGTTTGTTACTCTTTCACGCCAAAACTACAAAACGGATTTGGATGAAATTTGGCATACAGACGGTTTATAACCAGGATTAACATATAGGATACTTTTTATCCCGATATTCTCACGAGATCGCAACTTATGCGGGTGAAACCGCGGTCCGCAGCTAGTACATCCATATTTGGCTAGTTACATTTAATTCCACTGTAACAGGGGGCGAGCCTATCCAACCGGACACGAATCCAAGCTCTAAGCTGCTACTGAGAAATTCCTGATTGAAAAACCTAATAAGACTTTGACCGACCTGGGAATCGAACCCAGGACCTCAAGCTCAGTAGTAGCACTTTTCATCACTAGACCGACGAGACAGTCCTTGTAACTTTTTTTCTCCAACTACAAAAACTTAGGTGCATTGCATTTGCTCGGAAAATATGTTTCCAAATAGGTAGATACCACCAAGCCTCGGAAATACTCAGATATTTTTCAACCGCTGCACAGTAATACGGTATTTCCCCTGCAGCGCCGCAGTTACATAATAACACGGCCTTTTCTACGCCGAACCGCAGCGAATGTGTTAATACAGGTTATACTGGTCAAAGACTAAAGATGTATAGACGTGTCGATTCGATCGCATTCTAAGGCTGAATTTCACGGCGGCGGGATCGTCCGAAAGGGTAACCGCTGCCCTGGAACAGAAAGGGCTAAGGAAGGAACACGGGTGGGTTTTAGTCAGTAAGAGTCTGACACTCCCTTCCGCTCCACCCAGAGCGGGTCATTTGATGATTTCCCATCAAAAAAAAAAAAAGCCTGAATTTCACGAATAAACTGAACGCGATCAGCACATATAAACCGCGCTCAATAGCTTTGAATGCCAATATTCCACAGCAATAATGACACTGACAGCTATAGAATGCGGTTGTAATTGAAAGTGAAATTCGACAAGGACCGGTAACAATGCAGTCAGAATGGTAACGTCGATTTCAGGTCGCTTAAAGCAGATGAAACACTAGGTAACGATATCAGCGTACATACAAAGAAAAGCATCTCCGAATGACCACCGGGACCAACCGCTTAACGTGCTTTCCGAGGCACGGGGGGGGGGTCTTGATATGTACTGTATGGTCACCTATCCATGAACCGACCGCGGCAAGCATGCGCGCGTAGCTCTACCTTTGATCGATCCGTGCAGCTATTATTATTTAACCAAGAGCTGTAATGTCTCATGTGCCTATAACCGACACCTTTAAACCTGAACACAATAAAGAAGTTTGACGGCAGAAATAGGTAGTTTTCCGGACGGACAAAAAGCTTTACTACTGATAGTTTCACATCTATGCGGTTATAGTATTCTATGCATAGCATTCCTCTCACTCGCAGCGTGAATATCGGAGCTCCTACTAAGGTAGTAGTCGTAAATAATCTGCGAGCTAGAAAGTAATGCTGGAACGGTTAGAAGCATGTAGCATAGGTATTGTTTCTCTTTTGTTTCTAGGGAAGTTTGAACGGTTATTTTGTTGGGAAATGCAGCTTAATACCAGTATTATACATGAAGTGACTGCCTATTTAACCTTCACAAGCCAGTCACTGGGTAAAATGATACCTCTCACGAGTAGTAACACTGGTTGTCAGAATTTTGGGCTGACTACCCGTAACGACATGTTCGTCGAACGACCGATGGCCGGTTGGTCAGCCGAGTCCTGGAATGGAGACCGCATATCGGCAAGCGTAGTGTGGGAAGCACCCAGCTAAATGGACGGACGACCTAAAGAAAGTGGCTGGGACAGAATGGATACGGAAGGCGGAGGACAGGGTGTTGTAGCGCAGCCTGGGAGAGGCCTATGGCCAGGAGTGGACTGCAATAGGCTGAGTTGATTGATTGACTGACCCGTAACGTCTGTCAAATATCTATGAAAGGCTTAACGTCCTTTCTTAGGCACGGAGGGGTCTCGATACGTAATGGATGGGCACCCATCCACGAACCGACCACATATCGTAGCTTAACCTTCTATGGCTTAATAAATGAACTTTATTGCTAAAAAAATCGTTTTACTGACTTCCTATTAAAGTCGTATGTATGCAGTTATCCTTTGATTATGGCACCTTTTGAGATGCTAATACCGTGCAATTTCCCCCGCATTTTCGTCTTTTTCACTTCATGAGCAAAATTGTGATAAAGGAACAGGATGTATTTATACGCAGGTTATACGTTTGAAAGGCGACTAACAAAACGTATTTACAAGGTAGATGTGAGTGGAAACCCCGAGAGGGGGGATGGCCTAGAAGGATATACAGGGTGGCAGGGACACCGACGCGCTACCTGTAACTCAAGGATTCAGTACATTATTCTGAAACCCCCTTGGTTGAAAGGTTCCGTCAGTTATTAAAAAAAAAATTGCTGTTTTATACATTTTGACCGCGCAGGTATTGCACTTTTCTATGAAACTGCAGGCTTTTTTTTTATAACCAACGTAAAAACTCTACGCAAGGGGTCTAGAATAATAAACAGTCTCATCTCGGCGACAAACAAATGTCAAAAACTAAAATGAAAATGTAGGGAAATTAGCGGTATTTTTGACAGATCGAGACTGAGATCAGAAGGGTAATTCTCGTAATTTCAAGAACGTCTTCAGTCTGATTTCAGTCTCAATCTGTCAAAAATACCTCTCATTTCTATACTTTTTGACAAGTTTTTGACATTTATTTGTCGCTGAGATGAGACTGCGACTAGATTTTGAACGTTTTAAATTACAAGAATTTTTACGTGCTTGCTAACATTAATAATAATTTATTGATCTTTTATATTATATATTTAAATTATATTTTGCTTACAAACACATATGAAATATGCAATTATACAATAATAATAAATATGAATTCAACTCAAATAATAAACAATAATATTAATGATACCTAATGAAATGTGTAGTAAGTATACAATGTGATAGGAGAAAATAATACTAGGCTTAAATTGTTCAATGTATTTATGGTAGAATAAAGGCTTTTTTATTTTTATATTTTATTTATTCTAAATTACAAGAATTGTCCTCCTACTGTGAACGTTCTTAAATTTACCAGAATTGCCCCTCTGATTTAGAAACGTACACAAAGCAAAAGGAATGTGTAAAGAGACTACCCACATCGGAAGAAGGTGTGAGCTTATGCATGTATGTTATAACTTATGCATTTATGTTATAACAAAAGGAATGTGTAAAGATACTACCTACATCGGAAGAAGGTGTGAGCTTATGCATATATGTTATAACTTATGCATGTATGTTATAACAAAAGGAATGTGTAAAGATACTACTCACATCGGAAGAAGGTGTGAGCTTATGCATGTATGTTATAACTTATCCGTTAACAACACCAAAAATGTTCTAAATATAGCGGTCAATGTCAATGGTAGGATCACTTTGTTTGTATGATGTGTTTGAACAGTGTCACTATGTAAGGTTTGTATCTTCAAGGCTACCATGACCTTCGATCAAGGGCATGGAATGCAGTCTGGTTAACAGTATTATGGTCATACTAGCTGCGCCCCGCGGTTTCACCCGCATAAGTTTCGATCCCGTGGGAATGTCGGGATTAAAAGTATTATGTATATATGTTAATCATCAACCATCCGTGTGCCAAATTTCATCCAAATCTGTTCAGTAGTTTTTGCATGAAAGAGTAACAAACATCCATCCAAACTTTCACGTTTATAATATGTATTAATAGGATGATGTATTATTTATTTCATTTCTGATCTATCATTTTTGTTATTTTTATCTAAACGTATGCTGCACCGGTTGACGTCATCACGTCAACGCCGCACGGTGTAAATCTAAATGGACGTGTTTTTCTAGATATTTTAAAGAACGCTGTATTGCGAGTCGACCTATCCAATTTTAAAGAACGCTGTATTGTGTTAATACAAAGAATATTCTGGCCTCTTTGAGTGGGTGTTGTAAAATGTGAAAAGTGTTATTTTTATGAGAAGATAGCAGCTGTGTAATGTACCAGCTATTAAATACATAAAAGAAATAATGTGACTGTATAACATTCACGCATATTTTCCCCAAAAGCGTAGGCAGAGATTTTTATAACACACCCACATAATTGTATTTATAAGTCCCATGTACAAGGGGGTGATTTTTTTGCCATCTTCAGGCAAAAAAATACAGATAGCTGAAAAATTCTTATAAAAATACCATCGAGTCTCTTTGACGGATAAAATCAAGAACGAAATTATCCGGAAAAAAGCCAGAGTTACAGACATAGCTTGCAGAATAAGCAAACTGAAGTGGCAGTAGGCTGGCCATGTTTGTCGAAGGACCGATGGCCGGTGGAGCAGACGAGTCCTGGAGTGGAGACCGCGTATCAGCAAGCGTAGTAAGTTCCCCAGCTAGATGGACCCATGACCTTAAGAAGGTGGCTGGGACAGGCTGGATTCGGATGGGTGAAGACAGGGCATTTTGTTTGGCGCCGCCTGGAAGAGATGTACGTCTAGCAGTGGACTGCGAAAGGCTGAGTTGAACCTACCAGAGGAGTAAAATAGGATAATACAAGCCCAACAAAGCTGCCAAAGGCTGAGATTAACTAAAACTAAAAACTTATTTCCGATCGAGATTAAAACCGATAGTAGCCACATATGAAAGCCGAGGAATGTAAAATGAATCGCATCGCTTAGACGTATTTATAACAGCAATATGCAATATTAAATCGTTGCAGGTTTGAATAGACTTTTTTGTTGGTTTTCTGATTTCAAATGAATGTTTGCATTTGCGGTTGCAAATATTTTCCGATATTGAATGTGTTTTTTCATTTAATCTGGCGGTACGGTAAAGCTAAGCTTAACTTTAATAAATAAAACTGTATTTTTTTAAATTAATAATCAATGTACTGAGGGTGCTACTGCGGCTGCCATGGCGTTGTCGTATGTCTGGGATGTTTGCGGATAATAGTATTAATAGTTTTGCCGCTATTATCAGAAAAAGATCCCTGAAGACGCGTGCTCGCGGCAGCTCCAACTTCTTTCTCAGTGTGGTCGCAGATAGGATACACCCGGATGGTGAATTGACGTTATGACATTATCTAGGTTACTTTTCAACGCACTTCCCATCCAATAATCAAGTAATTAAAACAGTTATTCAATCAACTCAGCCTATCGCAGTCCGCTGCTAGATATATACCTCCCTCAAGCATCACCACTTCGAGCGGTTCTGTGCTTCTCACATCCAGCGGATTCCTGCGGTCTTTACAAGGTCATCGATGGGTTATTGTATCATTAGATACACACAATGCTTATAAATAACTCATACTTTATTATGCGGCACGTAACAATATATAATCTACTAGCGGACCCAGCAGACTACGTCCTGCCGGGCAAAGAAGCCTCACCTACCGGGTCCAATTGTATTTTCAAACTATCCAGGAAACAATTGAAATATACACACTAAATTTCATCCAAATCGGTTCAGCCGGAGAGCAGGAGCAGGAGTTAGGTGAGAAACACACGTACAGAAGAATTATATATATATATCAAGAAGATTGCACAAAGAACCTCTCGCTAATGGTGCATGTTAAGCAGGTGTAATGGTCGGAGAATACTATAGGTAAGTGTCCCTGCCTTATGGGGCATGAACGTACACGTTAACGTCAAAGCGCTTGATCGTACTGTAGCGGTATCTACAACGCTACTTGAGAATAAC
The DNA here is from genome assembly GCA_949629185.1 of Apamea crenata. Taxonomy (NCBI): domain Eukaryota; kingdom Metazoa; phylum Arthropoda; class Insecta; order Lepidoptera; family Noctuidae; genus Apamea; species Apamea crenata. The sequence goes on along the minus strand of OX451375.1, from coordinate 11,553,519 downwards.
GCGTCATACTGACGTCACGCAAATCCTGCATCTCGCAAGCAGAGTTTACCGTGAAATTATGTAGCATACATACAAACTTCTCAACATCAGTCGTTGGGCAATTGCCCGTTAGACACAACAACCGTCTGGCAGGAGGGTCATCCCTTTTCTATGGAGTATGGGTAAACTTTACACCCTGTTCCTCATACCTCTAAAGTAACGTGTTTCAAAAATATTGTTTTGGCAAGAATTATAAGCAGATGGTCATTTCTAGACAGTAGTTGCAAACCAACATTTTTTTCTGAGGTCCCGACCTACGAGTACGGTCGTGGGTTTGAACCCAGTCAGGCGTTTTACTTTGCGTAAATAATTTCATCACCACTGCTCTCAAAACGATGAAGGAAAACATCGTGAGTAAACCTGCATGTTCTAGAACCAAAAATTCGAAGACATGGGACATCTACCAACCTGCACTGGGCCCTCGTGGTGAATTACGGCCCACTCCCTCTCAAAAGAGGAGGCCTGTGTCCCAGCAGTGGGAACATTATAGGCTGATTATGCTACGTTCTGAGTTGAGCCAAACAATTATCAACAAATACGTGCACTGACTGGACAACTGACACTGAATCAAATCTGTGCGGTTCTTTCCTCAAAAGACAAACTCACACTTTAATCTGCAAGGTTCTCATATGGCTTGACCAACATTATGTCTGGACTGTGACCGTTTGTTTGTTGTTGTTTGTTGTTGTGGGAGTTTGGAAACCATATTAAGCCGTTGGTCCCGGCTGTCATTCGTGAATCTTTGAAATCAGCCTTACCATTGGGTAACGTTATACCCAGTAACTGGGTGGTGGATTCAGCTGCATTTGGTTAGTCTGGAAGCCGACTCCAACATAGTTGGGAGATTGCTAGGCAGATGATGATATTATATTAAACAGTGATAAAAAAGTGGTGCCGATTTTCGTGTCATAAATGCCTGTAAAGTAGACTAAAAATGACAAAAATTTAGTTTATTCCTGTCAACCGATGATTTCATCCTGTTATTTTTTTGCAGAATAGCTTTAAGATTCTCATAGCCAAAAGTAAGGAATTTTGGCGATAGTTTTAGCGATAGTTTAATTCGGCATACAAGAGAATCTGTACCACTGACAGACTTTTTTATCACTGTTTAATAATATCGAAGTAAAACAGACCTTATTACTGTCATAACAAGGATAATATCTTGACAAAATAAACGACAAGACTGTTTAATTACCAAGACGACATAATTAAAGATACATAAAAAAATCATTACATACCAGCAATTAATGAATTCTAAGGAAAACGGTTTTCTTAACAAAACATACTTCAAAGATATCTTTGAAGTATGTTTTTAATGAAAATGAAGGAATTATTTAAAATAAATTATATAAAATATAATAGCTGAAAATATTTTTCGACGCAAATTGAAAAACAATTAACGGATATACGAGTAGATGCAATTATTATATAAGAGAAAATGTTAATTGATGTTGGCAGCATAGGTAATGTTTTGCAGCCCTGAATAGAAATCGGGAGCAGACACCGTCGCCGCCGCCGCCGTCGACACCTTGAGGATACGGCGCAGCACACGTTGGGGGAGTGCCCAGCTTGGGCAGGGCTGCGCCGTGACCTCATCGTGGCAATAGGTGGGAGCGATCTCTCACTCTAGCCGGTAAGATTCCGGCATACCCCTCCGTCACCCCACGATGGAGGAAGTCCATGAGGATTTCCACCGCGAAACCAAACAATATAAATTTCAGCTTGATATCTCAACGCGTTCCTGAGAAAAAGGGTCTTGACAGACAGACGGACGGACAAGAAAGTGATCCTATACGGGTTCCGTTTTCTCCTTTCGAGGTACGAAACCCTAAAAAAACAAACAAACTCTTCAGCATTGTTAAAGATATAGTTACAAAGTATTTTTAATAATAGAAAGATTCGAATGTTTGGAACAGTTAAAAGTTTCCTTGTCAAAAGTGTGTTTTTCACGATACAAGTTTTTTTTGTTTTCATGTTTACTGCATAGGTCCAGGTATTATTTGTTGTACGTTTAGTTGGAGCAGAATAATCATTTTTTCTTCCTTTTCTTTCTCATATTAATATCTACTCCTAACCACAAAGTCGCTGCTTCACTTACAACTACTCGTACAAAGCAAACTTTTCAATTTTATCTCTTCTCCTTCTAATGCAATAATGTTTCAATACCTACGTATTTCTTAAGGCTTAGCTCACACGTACCTCTTTCGATCGAGATTGGAACCACAGAAAAGAAATTTAGCTGTAGTAAATTAGTTTTGCAGCAGTCGGCCATTTTACAACACACAGTTTTATTTAAATTTGTTCATCTATCTACTCAAATCTATAGTTACGGGATAACTCAATACGTTAAATGCGCTTAGACTAACGGAGTATATACTACATCTATCAGGCGGCTACCTACGTGGGCGAATCAACGCGAACACGATTGCGAAGCGGTCCGATGAGGTTTACGCGAATTCAACGCGACGCGGGGGCTGTCCTACAAGTGCGCAAAGTCGGCGCTTCAGCCGCTGCCGAGCTACGCAGGACACCGCGTAGTCAGATAATGAAAGAAAGAAAGAAAGAAAAAGTATTTATTGCGACTCGTACAGGGTCCTAAACTAAACTAACTAAACACAGTTAAAAATAAAAATAAAACAATAATGCAGTCGCTCCATGTAAAATACTGGTATTCAGATGTACTAGCAACTGGTATGGATATACCAAAATCCAACCCTATCATAGTTGGAAATAAGGGTAGGCAGATGATGACTGCGACTGTGTTGAAACATTGAGTACTGTGTGTGAGTGCTATGACACGATTCCACGCTTTTTTGCCACTCTCCATTCAATACGACTTTTCTTTTTTAACGTGCACGTTGTTTTCGTGGACGGAAAAAAAGCGTCTTCATATCTTTCCGTACATTTTATTTCCCTGTATTGGCCCCCGTGGATAAATAATAACAGCCGCACAGGTCGATCGATCAGGTTAAGCTACGCTTACCGTGGTTGGTCTGTGGATGGGTGACCATCTTTACATACCGAGACCCCTCCGTGCCTCGGAAAGTACGCTAAGCCGTTGGTCCCGGCTGTCATTTGTAGGTCTTTAACAGTCGTTACGGGTCGTCAGTAGCCCGCAAGTCTGACAACCAGTCTGATATGAGTCTTACTAAGGGGTATCGTATTAACCAGTAACTAGGTTGTGAGGTCAGATAGGCAGTCGCTCCATGTAAAATACTGGTATTCAGCTGCATCCTGTTAGACTGGAAGCCGACCCCAACATAGTTGGGAAAAAGTCTAGGCAGATAATGATTATATTTCCCTGTATTACCGTTGTAGCGGTATCTACAACGCCACATGCGAACAACGCGTCATACTGACGTCACGCAAATCCTGCATCTCGCAAGCAGAGTTTACCGTGCAATTAGCATAGATACAATTTCCCAATATCAATCGTTAGGCGATTGCCCGCCAGACACAACACCCGTCTGGTCGGAGGATCCTCCCTTTTCAATGGAGGTTGAGTGAACTTTACACCCTGTTCCTCATACCTCCAAACTGGTGACCCCGAACATGAACGTCAGCGCGGCCTTCGTGCACCTACTACAGCGTGACGTCATCATCACCCCCGCCGTGCCGATGCCGTGAAGTTGCCGTGGACGGCTACGATAGCATCGTCCCGTTAGAAATTTCAAAAGCGCACTTTGTGAAGTTGTTTGTGTGAGTTACACCTAAACACTTAACAAGTGGGGCGGTGCAATCGGAAAGCAATCAAACTGGATCCTTATACTCAATCGAAGCGAACAATTTGTTCGAGAGGGGTTCTTCTTTCCACTTGGGAGATGAGGCTGAGTATTATTTGATTGTTTTTAGTTATTTCCTTATCGTCAGGTACAGGTAGAAATAAAGGTATTATTGTTGGAAAAACTTTTAGGTTCGTGGTAAAATAATAACAGCCTGGGTTGAACTTCAAGGTCGGTCCGTGGATGGGTGCCCTGCGTGCCTCGGAAAACATATTAGGCAGTTGGTCCCGGCAGTCATTCGTAAATATAATGATAGTCGTTATGGATAGTCAGCAGCCGAAAATCTGACCACCAATCTTGCCAAGCGGTAATGAGTTTAGTTATTTCCTTATTGTCAGGTAGATAGTAATAAAGGTGTAATTGTAATAAGAACTTCCGCAGAATATTGTTACAGTTTGCTAATCCTACTAAATCGCTTAGTGTTCTTTTTCACTCTTTTTCTTTTTGCTCGGCTCGACCCTAGCGTGATATTAAATAGCCTATAGCCTTTTTCAAGAATTTGGCTATCAAATGAATAAATATTTTTTCAAATCTGACTGGTACTTTCAGATTAACGCGGCAGCCAGCCAGTGTCGCTCCCCTTCACCCGCCTTGCGCGTCATGCGCGCGTGAATTGAACCGAGCGGAACGTTATCATAATTTTATTATAAACCTATTTTGTTGCGGAGTTATTTTAGAATTATGATATCTCCTAAGATGTTGTTTGAAATCAAGTGATGTCAAGGGCAACTTTGTTCACAATTAAATACTTGTGATGAATAACATATATATATTTGGTTAAGGATTAATATCATGTTGATAAAACACCTTCGCAAATAATTCATTAATTTCGAACAAATATGATTACCATAAAAAAGGTTATAGTGAGTCAATCTTAAAAGATATACCTACATTATTATGTCTTTCTTTTAACATTGACTCACTATTACCTACCTTTTTGAATTTTTAATTAGGAACATTTTTTTTTTTAAATTCCACAATACATAATCTTTGCGTAACTTAAACCGTTTACGCAGCGCACGCAACGGAAGCTCTAAAAAAAATATTTTTTCCCGTTTTTGCAACATTTTCCATTGATGCTCCGCTCCTATTGGTTGCACCGTGATGTTATATAGCCTAAAGCTTTTCTTAATAAATGGACTATCCTACGCAAAAAGATTTTTTCAATTCGAACCAGTAGGTCCTGAGATTAGCGCGTTCAACCAAACAAACTAACAAACAAACTCTTCAGCTTTATAATATTAGTTTAGATTACATTAGATGTGAAAGTTTGCATGTTTGGATGTTTGTTACTTAATCACGCAAAAACGGCAAAACGGATTTGGATGAAAATTGTCACACACCAAACAATCTGGATGAACAAATCGGATACTTTTATCTCGGTAGTACGTTCCCGCGAGATAGTCGAAGGCAACAGCTAGTATAATAATTATAAACGAGAGTGCTTCATGATCAAGCTTCATTATCATCATCATTGACAGCTCTCTTTCACCCACAAATAGGTGTTTCAGAAACCGTAGTCATCCGTCAGTTGCGTCATTTCTTATTCCCGCAGAGACCAGAGGGTCAATTCTCGTAATTTTAAGACCGTTCATTGTCTGATCTGTCTCAATCTGTCAAATAATACTTCTAATTTCCCTACATTTTGACAAGTTTTTTACATTTTTGTTTGTCGCCGAGATGAGACTGCGACTTGATTTTGAACGTTTTAAATGACGAGAATTGGCCTTCTGGTAGTGGTGAAGTGGTGGCGTTTCGGGGAACTATCTTACGTAGTAATTTAGACGTTCAAACAGTTCTGGTTTTCAGCAATATTTGATTAAATGATTTTTTATTTAGTTTTTGCTGATTCCATATTATATCAGAAGAATGGCACATCTTGTTTACTAACAAAATACATCATCAGCCTATAATGTTCCCACTGCTGGGACACAGGCCTCCTTTCAGTGAGAGGGAGTCGGCCGTAATCCACCACGTGGGCCAGTAGTGATGAAGTAATTTACACAAAGTAAAGCGCCTCTCTGGGTTCGAACCTATGACCTAAAACTCGTAAGTCGCAGCTGTTACCACTGGGCCACCACTGCTCTTTACAAAATAAATGAGGATAAAAAATATACTTTTAAAGTATAAAGCAAAATATTCTTCAAAAATATCGCTCAATAAAACACGAACAAACAAAAATAATGCGGTCCACACACCAACAAACACTTCCGTACCCATAAGTCCGCATCCCACTTTCCAAATCATAATAAAACCGAACAACCTATCAACTGAAGGAAAACGTCCGTTTAAGCAAACTACCTGTGTGGAAGCGATAACACTGTCATAAAAATTAAATGCAGCTGTGACCTTGTACTGGGGATTATCGCTAATGTTTGTGTAGCTTCATGGTCAAGAAAACAAATTGAAGTTTTTATTAGGATGGTTTTAAAGTGGGACACTTTTTTGTGGCGCGACTGTTGCGATGCAGCTTTGGGTAATGGTGATATAGTTTAGATGTGTTACTAGGTAACACGTTTAGTATCGTGTTACCCAGTAGCTGGGTTGTAGAGGTCAGATAGGTTAGATGGGAAGCTGACCCCAACATAGTTAGGAAAAGACTTGGCAGATTGATAGATTGATGTAGTTTAGATTGCCATAGCTTAATTTTATTTGTAATATTGATTAGAAAATTTCCATTCTACTGTCAACCATTTTAAATTCGGTAGGCGTAGATTTTTTTGCCAAATCTACTTTTTCCAGACTTAATGTTTAGGAGTTTTGAAGAATTTACAATACCAACTTTAGTACTTAGATATTCACAGGCTAAGAAGTTTATATGTACTACATGGTCGTTATATGTAGTTTCTCACTCATCTCATGTTTTTCAACAACCAGCAACACTTTAGTGTCCCAACTAAAAGTTGCCCAGTTCACAACCAACCTAAACAACACGGAAATACTTTAACGATTTCAATCAAATAGAACGACTCTTTAGAAAGCTAATTGGTTCCGTAGGTAATTAACTAAGATTTTAATTTCATGCTTCGAGTTTGGAGGTGACACTGTAAGGAAAGAGAGACACTCAATAGGGAAGTTGTTTTCACCAAATTTTCCCAATAAACCTTGACCCTTATGCTTTAGCGATAAAGTTGAAAATCTATTAAAGAAATTTGACAGATTGTAGCAGTTTAATGTACAGTCACGAGCACCAATATGTCAACACTTGGCAACTTTCAATTGCAATTTTTTCGTGAAATACGATACATTACATAAACCTATGGAGTCGAAGATGTTATGTTCGTAACAACATAACATTTCATTAAAAAATAAAGGAGTAAATCGCTTTGGATTAAAGACGAGTGTATATATGCTTTTGCTCGTGACTGTACTGGGTTCTGTACCATGTCAGAAAAGTAAATATTACCGGCAAAGTTACTTCGTGTTATTTTTGGTGTTAACGTTTTTAGATTCCGTTATTTTCTTTATACTTTGTGGAGATTTGGTAAATGTGCACGATTTTGTGCAATCAAAATTAATTACATAACATAACATCACACCTGTATTCCCCGAAGGGAGGTAGAGGTACCAATAGATCACCCACATTTTGCCAGTTATATTTAAGTCCCATGTAACAGGGGTGAGCCTGTTGCCATAAACCGGGCACAAATCCGGGCTCCAGGATACTAATGAGACGTCTCTGACAGCAAAACCCATAACACTTGCCTGCCCTGCGACCCAGGTCCTTATGCTCAGCAGTAGCCACCACTACGACCGACAATTGCACAAAAACACATTAGCAGCCTGTTTAAAAAAAAACTTTTAAAATTGAAGACGACGATGTTCTTTGTTCCTTCTCTAAAAAAACTAAAACATCCACGACAATTTTAAAAGAAAACAGTAATTAAATTACATGAGCTGTATTGTTTTTAATTTCCAAAGACATTTCTCTTGGACATACAAGAAAAATTGTTTCGCGACCGCTCTGTAGATTTTTATCATGCAATTAAGAAACCTAATAAAATTACTTTGATGTAACAATAAAACGAATCACAATCATTGGAGTAGGGGTAGTGTTCTTGAGTGGAGACCGCGAATCGGTGAACGTAAGGTAGGTTAGGACTCTGTCAGGCCAGCACCCTAATTGCGTAAAACACGATTAATCGGAATCGGTTTCATTTTGACAGATCAACAACATTCATTGCGTTATTTACGTGTTGAGCAGACAAATTTTTCGAACTTATGAAGCAATGGATTAGCAATTTGCTTCAAAATTATTCAGATTCCGATTGATTGTGTGTTACGCAATTGGGGTGCAGGTAGAGTGACGGGGTACATATTTGAACGTCGAAAATTAAAATACCTACGGGTAAAGTGTCAATGTTCAAAACATCGAAAAATATCGATTGTATCGAAATATTGAAATTTGTTATTACAAGCTTAAAATGTCTAAAATAGAAATGCCGAGGGATTAAAATATCGAATGATTAAAAATATTTGGTTTTACATTAAAAAATATGTTTCTGTACCCGCATGCGTAACACGCATAATATATCTTTTTTAAATGGAAACAGCTAGGTTAGGATAGGTTAGAACTGTGACCACACAACTCAAGAGCCGAGCGAGCGAAGCGAGCGGTGCCGCGGCAGCGGCCGGCGAGTGCCAGAAACATATTTTTTAATGTAAAACCAAACATTTTTAAACAGTCGATATTTTAATCACTCGGAATTTCTATTTTAGACATTTTAAGCTTAGGTATAACAACTTTCAATATTTCGATACAATCGATATTTAAATTTTCGATGTTTAGATTTATTCAACACAAAAACATTTCCTTATTTAGCGCCTAAAGAAGACATTAGCAGCGAGTATCCTACATACCCTCAATTATATTATAATAAACAAAACCAAATTACCCAACAAATGAAGCAATTAAGAAGAAATTTTAATAATTCACAAAGTTTTCGATGATAATTTCTGGCGCAAACAGAAACTTTATGAATTTGTTACTCCGAGGTTCGTTAAGATTACGTGCTAAAAGAAATACAATAGAACAGCTTGAAATGGTTGTTTCTTAGAATTTGCTTTCGGAAATATAACGAAACGAACTAGGTTGCCAGATTTTTGTTCGGGCAAAACGGGATTTGGTATAAAAAGCGGGATTCTTTCGTCGAAACCGGGATGAACGAAAAAAACATAATCATCCGACCGTCGAGAGAATGCGTTCCTTACACCTATCATTGCGACAATTTTAGTAGCTATTAAAGAACAAATTCGCAAAACACGTATTCATTTGTATAAAACTAAACTGACAGGTCGACTGCCGCAACAAACACTATCGAAACTTCAAATCACGTACTTTAAAGGAGAGCAATTCAAAGTTGTAATTCGATGCTAAAGATTTAGTATTATGAACTTCAGTAAAATGATGTATGATATAAATAGTAAATTTGATACAGTTTTTTTTTCCTTGACAACAAATTTCATATTTCATATACTTTTCTAAATATTTCACTTTCAATAATGTTTTACGCGTATAATAGTCAGAATTTCATCGAAAGTGCCAAATTCGATAGTGTTCTTACACATATGAGTATCGAATATGGTACTTTCGCTACTGTTCTAAGAAAGTTTTTACTTATACTAGAAAAAAAATGTGCACTTTCGATATCTTGCTTGGCACTCACTTAGGTCTGTGTTCATCCGATTTAATAAATAAAAATGCATTTAAAAAAAAATATTCAAAACAAATTATTATGTAACAAAAAACTTAAAATTGCATTATTTGAGACACGTTTGGTCTTATTCCAATTAAGTGCAATGAAGAAGTTCATTTCACTTAATTGGAATAAGACCAAACGTACCTATAATGACCATTAAAAACTAATTACAGCCCTTTGGATCTATTAAAATCAATGAAATCAGTAAAAATAATATAAATGCTTAACTTATAACAGTTTTAGTGAAAACATACTAGTTAGATAAAATACAAAGTCATTCTGGACTATAATAACAACAAAATCTAAGGGAAATTTCAAACTGAGCACCTAAAATAACAGAAAAAAAATCAGTCTTAGCTTAGCTACCTACAGATAAAGTGATAAGTCAATCATATTTAAAAAAACTAGACGAGTTCGGCGTTTTCCATCTGACTACCCCAAGAAGAAAGGCCGAAGCAAACTCACAGGTCACAGACTGTTTTAAAGTCCAGACATAATCTTGGTCAGATCATTTCATGTAGATCAATGTCTGAAATGGTCTTTTGAGGAAAGAACCACACAGATTGAAGTCTGTTTTTTTTTTTGATGATGATTAGATAACCAAGGACTTATCTAATCATCATCATCACTTTCTGGCAAACTCTCATTTCCTGTGCCAAGGTTCTTACAAACATTATGATACTGTTTTGGTATAAGCCCTGCTTCACACAAAGGTCTGTTATGGAAAAAAATAAACATTTTTAAACAAACTTGGTGATTGAGTATTTGGAATTATCATAGCAAAGTTAGGTAGTATTTAATATACCCTGTCCATTAGGTTAACCGTTTTTTGACAGCTGTCTTAGAATGTACATATTCCGACATTACGTAAAAGTTAATTTTAAAATGCGTAATTGAATAAATATATAAACTGCCTTATCTTATTTTATGGCTTCTTCCAGACATTATAATACCGTACCTGTATCAACTAATAGTATATAGGTATGTTGCTGCACTAACTATGTAGTTCCATTTGTCAAAAATCAGTTTACCTAACGGACAGGGTGTGTAATTACGCCTAGACGGTCCTTCTGTGGTTTTCCTGTTTATCTACTCTTTTATTTCTTTATGTACTCCCATTGTTTTGTGTGCTCTGCTAGTTACCAGTAGTTACTGTTTAAAATTGTTGTTCGGATATCATCTGTAAATTGTCTGAACATTTGAGTTCACAGGAACGCGCTTATTTTAAGCTGTTAGCTGCAATATTCTTTCCACTTTTAGAAACATAACGTTTACCGGAATTAGTAACTTTCTTCGATCATTTGCCCATTGCTCAATATGTCGCTTTCGTTTTCTACCAGGATCAGTTTTGTAAGTACATTTACGCTTACGTATCGAAGACACATTCGGAGAAAGAGGACTTTCATTTTCAGATTCAGTTATCAACGAATTCACACTCAAAATGTTGCCAAGTTCTTCAGACTGTCCTGTTTCAGTGCAAAAATCATTTTGAGAGGAAGGCGATGGGACAGGCCTATCTAGTATAACTGTGCTCCGGTCATTTGGTAGACAGTCATTCTCTTTTTCCTCCTCTGACATTTCAATTATTATGGTGGATTCACTTACTTTGATAAGCGAGTCAGTATCTTTGTCACCATCGAACAAATTATTTAGAACCCTCCATTCCTCATCATTAATTTCGTTAGGAGGCACAGGTGATTGTAAAGTAAAAACGAATAAAAAGCATTATAAAAAGCAATAACATTTGTAAAATGTAAATTTAAAAAACACTTTACTAATCGAATCTACCAACCAAATTCATCATAAACGTAAAACAATATCGAATGTGGTAGATTCAATATATTAACTAACCAAAAAAACATCGAAAGTGACAGTTTCGATAGTTACAAAACTGTAAATATTATCAAAATTATATGAATATTATCGAAACTACCACTTTCAATAAAATATGCAGATGTATTTATCATGACAATGATCGAACAATATCGAAACTACCACTTTCAATTATGTTACTTGTTACCTTCGAATTACGACCACGTGTTCTAATAATGCAGTAAAAGCACTATATTTCAAGTAAAACAAAACAGTATTGTTATAACAAGCACATTTAAATAAGCAAGAGACAGTTTTATTATTTGAACTACCATTATTTAGAAAATTTACACAACTTAATGTTATCGTAGGTTGTTTAATTTTTCCAATTTCAATGAGTTTTTCATGTTTGTTAATCAAATTAACAATTTGTCTACCCCGACTAGCCATTTTGACAATCTTAAGAATATAAAAAAAACAAAAACTAAATACAAAACCTAACTAAACAAAACTAACGCGACCTCACTCCGTGACATCGCGGCGAACACTGACGATTCTGGTAGATTCGGGACGCTCGCGCAACACGCTCGCACGGAACATCATTGTAAGTACCACTTCCAAAGATGTTCGTCGCGCTACATGTCCTGTATCGATTTTGTTCAATTAAAAACTTCTTTAATAATGACTTTTTAATTATTATTTTTGATGTATCCGATATAGCTTTAAGCTCTCTTTTTAATTATGTAAAAAAGCAAAAATCGATTTTTTGCAGTTTCGATAGTGTTTGTTGCGACAGTCGAGGTGTCAAGTACGCATTCTCCTGAAGGTCGCGCTATAGAATACCTAGTTATTTTTGGTTCTTTCCTTCGAAAAACATGGCCAGCCCACTACCACTTCAGTTTGCTTACTCTGAAAGCTATGTCGGCAACTCCAGTTCTTTTCCGGATAATTGCATTCCTGATTTTTCGGGAAAAAACCTTCCTGTAATGTGGATGCTTTGTATTTTGTTTTAAATTGTTTGTTTTTTGTTTTTAAAAAACGTTGCCCCACACTAGGAATTTCTCCTGTATCGTGGGTGCGTTCACGAGATTTAAACTCACATACACAAACAGCCAGACCCGGAACAACTAATTGTAGGTCATACAAATATTTGTTCCGTGCGGGAATCGAACCCGCGACACGCAGCGCAGCAATCAATCGCTTAACCACTGCGCCAACCGTGCCGTCAAAAATGTTTGTGTTGTTGTAATATATATATATATATATACTATTGTATTTGTGTGCCTAGCTTGTTACTAACATAGATTTTAAGTTACTTGTAACACTAACACAGTATGGGCCTGCAATGCCTGCTAATAAAAGTGTTATTTTTATAACCTGGCTGCCTGGCTGGGACGGTATACCTACTAAGTTTTTGAAAATGTCTAGGGACTTCATAGTCCCTCGAATAAGCCAACTTGCTAACCTGTGCTTTAAAGCCGGGATATTTCCAGAGGCTTTAAAGCGATCTATGGTTACGCCATGTGCATAAGGGAGGGGACCGGAACGATGTCAATAACTATCGACCTATTTCAGTTATATCATGCATCGCTAAAATTTTGGAAAAATTACTAAATAACAGATTAATTAGTTACCTTAATAAACATAATATTTTATCTTCCTCGCAATATGGATTCAGACGGGGTCTATCTACACAAGACGCTGTGAAGGCATTAACTGGCGATATAGTCAATAATGTTGATCAAGGACTGAAATGTCTTACAGTTTTCTTAGACCTAAAAAAGGCATTCGACACCGTTTCTGTCCCCATCCTTCTGCACGGACTCGAAACAATTGGCATAAGAGGTACGGCTCTTTCTCTTTTTGGTAGTTACCTATCTAACCGAAAACAGCAAGTTAGGGTCGGAAACCTCACTAGTGACGTAGAAATTGTATGTTTTGGAGTACCTCAGGGAAGTGTGCTTGCCCCGACGCTGTTCCTGATTTATATAAACGAGTTGTGTAAAATTAGGAACAGTGGCGGACGAATTTTTTCATACGCAGATGATACAGCGGTAGTTTTCTCTGGTGAATCTTGGGCAACCGTGCGTGCTGTTGCTGAACGTGGACTAGCGGTAATAGCAAGTTGGTTGAATGCTAATCTTCTAACCCTCAACGTTGCTAAAACTAATTTCATCTGCTTTACTCCTAATCAGAGGACACAGCCAGGTGCTGATTTTGGGATCGTGATCCATGAGTGTGCAACCTCTCACTATCCTTGTAATTGTCAAAGCATACAGCGAGTTAATTCCACTAAATATCTTGGTATAACTGTAGACCAAAGACTGTCCTGGCACACCCATATTGAAAATACCATGGCCAGGGTCAGAAAACTTATATGGATTTTTAAAACGTTACGGCATGTGATGCCACCGTTGCTACTCAACAAAATATATACTGCCTTGGCACAATCGGTCATCACATATTGTATACCGATCTGGGGAGGGGCCACAAAGACCAAATTTCTAGACCTAGAAAGGGCTCAAAGGTCTCTCATTAAATGTATGTACTTTAAACCCTTTCGTTACTCTACAGACAACCTTTACAAGGTTAGTAATCTTCTCTCTGTAAGGAAATTATACGTATTGAACATAACCATCCAACTGCACAAGACCCTTTCTTTTGATCCATCTAAGCTCGATAAAAGACGTAAAGACATTGTGTCCCGTTCCACTCTGGTCCGTACGGTATTTGCTAGGCGTCAGTATAACACTCAATCTACCTATATTTATAATAAGTTGAACCACATATTGAATATTTACCCCATGTTGCGGTATGAATGCAAAAATACCCTATCGGAATGGTTAAAATCACAAAAATACGATGAAATTGAACTACTATTAACCAGAATATGTTAAAGTTTACCTGCACCCAACCTTAACATACATCACCAGATCAATCATTAACACATACATGTACTCACACCCATACACCACTCACACCCACCTCCCACACACACACAACAAACATACACACTCACACACCCTCACACACACACACACACATACACACACACACACACACACACACATACACTCACACCCCACACACACCCACAAACCCTACACATACCTGAACTTGCTACAGCAATTTTGTAATCATCCTAGAATTCTAAATTTGTTTATTTTATTTTTCATTTCCTTTTAATTATGTCTCAACAGTATAAATTATTACCCATGGGAAGTTGCGAGGTAACCCCATCACAAGTATCCTTATAACTTACTGGGGTTGACTCAATTTTGTGCTGTAGAACAATTGTGTGAGAAACAATAAAAACTTTTTATTTTTTATTTATTTATAACCCTTATAGTGGAACATAGCCACGCTCCTAAGCGGCATTGAGGATCCACAAGAGTGCAACCCAGTGCGTCAAAAAATAAACTGTTGGAATTTCGACTGTCGGCGTTAAGCAGTGCGTTGAATGGTCACTGCACGAAATGTATGGAAAAAGCCGTTCGGTCAATTTGGCTGAAATTTTGGTATAATATAGCCTGTTACATGCTGATTGAAAGTTAATATGGGCAAAACAAAAATAATGGCCAGTTTTAGAGATGTAGCCATTTTTATGTTCAAGTCAGATGATTTATGTATATTATGTTAGTTACCGCAAAAAATAAACAAAAAGCAATCACAACAAGTTCCAATTGATATATACTCTTTTCTGTATACCCAGAAGAGGTAAGCAGAGTTGTATTACACTCATTTGGTCATTCACTTTTGGAAAATAATTTTAGTCTGTAATCTTGTATTACAAGTCTATTTGAAACCTGAAATCGCGAAAAAAAAAATCAGCTGCTCCCTACATTTCGACGAGTTATGCGAACGTAAATGTAGGGAACAGCTGATTTTTTTTTCGCGATTTCAGTTTTGGTCCCATAGTAAAAATTGTTCATAATTATGAGTACAATGACCTCTTAAGAGGTTACTGGTGTTTTACAAATAACCCTGTATATACCATACTGGTATATTATACCAAAATTTCAGCCAAATTCACCGAACGGCTTTTTCCATACATTTCGAGTCCTTTAGGTGCGCGATATACCTAATCTCGCTGCGTTAAAAAATCAATTATAGGTACGGGTGCTAGTATTTCCCCGTCCCACAAAAAGACCTCTTTGTACTTAATTTTAACCTTTTTTCCTTTTATGCGGCATCTACCTATATATTATACAAAAGGTAGATATGACTAAACCTTCTTTACATAATTCTGTAGGTAGGCGACCCGGCATAATGAGATAAGTAAGATTATAGCCGGGTCTTCACCGGCCACGGGTAAGGCTAATGGTACCATTATCTTTGCCTCTTAATTTGTATATTGGGTCTTAGAAATTTTATGATTATGTTCATAAAAGGAAAACTGTGTAGCTTATTGTTTGGGAGAAGTTATGGGATAATGAACCTTATGTAATCGTTTTTATGAGTTCATTAACCTTGCAGATCGGCAGATTTACATCATCTGCCTAGCCTTTTCCCAACTATGTTAGGGTCGGCTTCCAGGATAACCAGGGGGTCTACTCCGAAGTAGTATCGGCCAAATGTTTGGCCGTTTCCTGCTACGAAGTTACTATTTGGTTCGGTCGGTTCCAATCCTACACTCCTACACTCTTTCGAATATTGACTATGGTCCCGACCCAACTGAGCCGACCCGATCTTTTTTCGCATTTTTCAATAATATTCGGTTCGGCCATGTGTCGGTCCGATCTGAATATTCGCACTTTACACTTCGGAGTAGACCCCCTGCATTTTACATGGAGCGACTGCGTATCTTACCTCCACAACCTAGTTACTGGGTAATACGATACCCCTTAGTAAGACTGGTTGTCAGACTTTCGGGCTACTGACGACCCGTAACGACTGTCAATCATTAAAAGACCCATGAATGAAATTGCCCCCCTGATCTCAGTCTCAACATGTCAAAAATATCTCAAATGTTCCTACATTTTTGACAAGTTTCTAACATTTGTTTGTCGCCGAAATGAGACTGCGACTAGATTTTGAACGTTTCAAATTACGAGAATTGTTCTTCAGACTGTGAACGTTCTTAAAATTAGGAGAATTTTCCCTCTGATTTATCGACCCGTGGGCTATTATTACCTAGCTACAAGCCCCTCCTCTCGCGAGTTCGTCTGCTTGTATTTTGTATTTAAAAAATTTCAAATTATTCACAGACTTTTTCTTTTTGCTCGGCTACAAACAAACAAACTCTTCAGCTTTATTATTGTTATAGATTATGTAGAAAGATTAGGTAAGGGTAATACCTTGCTTAATCTTTTTGATGAGTTTATTAACCTTACAACAGGGTAGATTTACATAATTATCATTATGTAAATCATGGTTTTGCTAGCTGTTGTAGTTTCTAATTCACCGGAACGATTCTTAATATTCTCATGCGATAATGTTGTGAGCCCACATAATCAGCCTTTAATGTTCCCACGGCTGGGACACAGGTCTCCTCTCTATGGGTGGGTCATAATCCATCACGCGGGCCCAGTGCGATTTGATGGATGTCACATGTCTTCGAATTTTTGGTTCTAAGACATGCCGGTTTCCTCACCATATTTTCCTTCACCGTATTGAGAGCAGCTGTTGTGAACCCAATTGACTGTTTTCGTCCACATGGATTAAATGTAAAGTAGGGACTTTTTCGTTGTAAATATTCCTTCCATCATTTTCTGTACAGAACATTAAATATATTCTTGTAATGGTGTAAAATCAATTATAAATTAGTGCTATTTACGGGTTGTCAGATGCCCGAAAGTCTAGCAACCAGTCTTACCCAGAGGAATCGTGTTACCCAGTAACAGAGTTATGGAGGTCCGATAGGCAGTCACTCCATGTTATTAAATACTGGTATTCAGCTGCATCGGTTAGACTTAAGGCCAATAATTCTAACATAGCTGGGAGAAGGCTAGGCAGATGACCTCTTGAAAGAGGTCACAATAACTTAGGGAAACCCATAAAAGTCCACTTCGTGTTGCTTAGGTTTTGGTTAACAGATATGGGAGTCGGTCATACACTGAGACCTGAAAATATTAATTTGTGAAGCCAATACCAGCGAACCCGAAGTACCTAGTCAAGAAACCCATATTAACCACTGAAAATTGAGTCATAAAAATTTCATCACCGGCAGACTAACAGGATTTTATGTCCTGCCAGTGATGCCTGGAAGAACATTAATCCTGTCTATAATACTAATGCATAGTAATTCATAAAATGCGCCATCTATCGTAAATAGTAGGTATAAAACCACACTCGCTTTTCATATCTGTGCGCTGGTTCTTCTAAACTACGCAGCGGATTTTGATGCGGTTTTCACCATCACTTTGAGAATTTATTTTGGAAGGTTTTAGGTAAGGGGCTCGTGGCTTAGTAATAAAAATCCCATGGATTGATCGATCAGGTTAAGCTACGCTTGCCGCGGTTAGTCCGTGGATGGGTGACCATCTTCACATATCGAGACCACTCCATGCCTCGGAAAGTATGTTTAGCCGTCGGCCCCGGCTGTCATTCCTGGATCTTTGACAGTCGTTACGGGTCGTCAGAAGCTCAAAAGTCTGACACCAGTCTTACCAAGGGGTATTACCCCAGTAACTGGGTTGTGGACGTCAGATAGGAAGTCGATCCATGTAAAATACTGGTGCTCAGCTGCATCCGGTTAGACTGGAAGCCGACCCCAACATAGTTGAGAAAAGGTTAGGCAGATGATGATTTTGGAAGGTTTATGTGTTTAAAGCGTTTTTATCTAAGATGTAGAACAGAAATATAGATGTTTTGACATGTCACAAACACGACTGCTGAGAGTGCGGTCCTGGATTCGATTCCCGGGACAAGCAAAGTGTTATTGGTTATAGAGTAGAATAGAATAATTTATTTTCAGATGATTAAAATCCATATCTAGAAATCCATATCCATATCATGTTTAGTTTATGATCCTGTACGAGTCGCAATAAATACTTTTTCTTTCTTTGTTTCTTTCTATATCTTGTTAGCACGAGTATAATAATATTATAAGCTTCAGAAGTGGAAAAGATTAAAAAAAACATATTCCAATAAGAGAACCATTTAATAAATCAAAGTAAAATTAATTAACATCATCACAGTTTTATTTAAGTTAAATTAGTTCAAATTATAATGACAAAATAACGATTGCACACTTTTAAAATACGAAACAGCTCACGTAACCTTTAACCGACGAAGATTCCTGCAGAGACGTCCGTACGTCGTGACCGCCAACGAAAGAAAAAGGGCCTGACAGTTAACCGACACGCTATTTATAGGCAGTCTGGTGACGTGGGGTTGCCTGTTCCTTACACGGCTTCTCCTGACTGTATGTCGTCCTCGACACGAGTGAGTCACGCAGAGTGAGTGGGGTCGGAGTTCGCGGCGGCTGATGTCGACGGTGCTTGTTCCACGTCGTCATCCAGCAGAGGCATAGACGGAACAGCCACACGCTGTGATCCGGCTGCAGGCGCGGTCTCATCTTCCGCATGTCCACCTGGATACAAAATTACATTAAAAAGACAATTCAATAAGACTAAATGAACACATTTCGCCATTCACAACGTTCACTACGTCATCTTTCAATTAATTCACTTATCATCTATCAAAGGATTCATACAGGAACCACACATTCATCATCCTAAAATTATGCAGAGACGTCTCTCTTAGTAATATTCGAACCCAACTGAGGCCTTTATTTTGAAGGTCTCCGTTGTCCTCGGGGCAGCTCCCTGTACCTTGTGCCGACTGTCTTCGACAACTAAGTAGTCATAGTTATCTGAAACATGCTTGACGCAGACCGTATTCATACGTCAAGCTGCTTGGCACGCAGACCGTATTCATACGTGCAAGCCGCTTAGCACGCAGACCGTATTCGTACGTGTAAGCTTGTCTAACATGCAGGCCGTATCCATACATGAGAGACGTCCGACAAACGGATCTTAAGTTGGCTACACTAGCCAGCTTATACAGCTTGGAGCACACCAAGCACTATTGCAAAAAAAACATCAAAGTATAGCGACAAACGCCAAGCGACAAACGCCTGAGTGACTAGTACCACAGCGACCAGCACTTACACTTAAGCAAATTGGAGAAAAATACTCACCCTCGAAGAAGGCGGCACAAGTGTCTGGGCACCACTCGCCTTGCCATGGCACCATGTGTTGAGCCGCGGCCTGCGTTGTCTTGCCATAGCCACCGCTCAACAAGCGCAATGTATAGCGTCCACTGGGTAACACCTCTACCACTTTGTAGGGGCCACGCATACCGGGATCGAGTTTTCCCGTTACCTGAGAAAACTTAATAACGAACACACAATCGTTAATATTAAATTGGCGAGGTGGATGTCGCCCTTGGTTTACTCGTTCGTCCTGCTTATCCCGATTGTTCTTCAGCAATTGACGAGCTCTACCTCTGGTGATTTCGCGTAAGGCTTCCCGGTTGGGCGTGCTGTCTTTAAAAGCCACATCACGTACCAGCGCACGAACCACAGGAGTTGTAGCTTCAGTACCGATCAAGAGGTTAAGTGGGGAAACTTGGGTTGTTTTTTGTTTGGTGATATTTAACACTAACTGGAGCTTCCACAACGTACCTGACCAGCTAGCCTTCTTGTAATTAGTCTGTATACGTAACATGTTGAGGATAGTTCGCATATACCGCTCGGCCTGACCGTTAGCGTGATGCATCTCCGGAGTTATATAGTGCAAATTGCAACCAAGTTCGTTTATCCACGTTACAAAGTCATTGGATTCAAACATACGTCCTCTGTCCGTAACCATAAGCTTAGGAACTCCAAATAGTGAAACAGCTTGTGTAATAACACGCTTTAGCTCTGTGGAATCTTGTCTAGTAATGGGGTACAGTAAGGAGTACTTGGTGAAAGCGTCTACTATAACGAGGACGAATTTGTACCCTTCCGACACTGGTAAAGGACCTAAAGCGTCGACATGCACGGTGTCAAAAGGAGTGTCTGGTTTTTCCCAGGAAGTTATATTTTGTAATGGGGCACGGGGAACTCTTTTTTGAGAAATACATACGAGACAATGGCCTACGTATTTAGCTACGAATTGTCTTAGGCCTGGGAACCAGAAATGTCTCAAAATAAGATCCAGGGTCTTTTCTACACCGATGTGTTCGTGTTCATCATGGAATACCCTAAGAAGACTGAGTCGGTGACCTTTGGGAATGTAACAAAGCATTCGGGGTTGTTCACCTATCGGGACGTATTTGTAGTACAAAATATCATTTTGCACTGAGTAACGATTCGCATCCAGACTACCATCGCGAAGTTTTTCAATAAGGTCTCGAGTCTCATTGTCTGCCGATTGAGCTATTTGAGCCCAGTTACGAGGTCGAGATATTTGATTGACGTTAACTACTGGGTTTCGACTCAGGTAGTCTGCATGTGGCATCATTACTCCTTTCCGATATTCAATCGAGAATTCAAAGTCCTGGAGGTAGATCCACCAACGGGCAACTCGTGGTAACAAGTCCTTTTTTCGTTCGGTAGACTTAAGGGCATTACAGTCCGTGACTACTACGAATTTCAACCCTACGAGATAATGCCGGAAATTTTGAAGGGCCTTGACTACAGCGAGGGTTTCGAGTTCGTAAGAATGATATTTACGCTCGGCCCCTTGGGTAGACCTACTAAAATAAGCTACGACATGTTTTTTTGAGTCGGTGTGGACTTGTATGAGAACAGCACCATAACCTGCACTGCTGGCGTCCGTATGTACCTCAGTTGGAAGGTTTGTATCAAAAATCGAAAGAACTGGCTCATTGGTAAGTTGTTTAATGAGGTATTGGCGAATAGCCTCGCATTCGGGTGACCATTGAAATTTGACATCCTTGCGGGTTAAATGAGCAATTGGAGCGGTTCGAATCGCGTAGTCTTTAATGTATCGCCTAAAGTATCCCGCTAAACCAAGGAATTGGCGTACCTGTCTTACGTTTTTTGGTGGCGTGGTATTAGCTAAAGCTTCTATTTTTCGTGGACTCGGCCTAACCTGACCCTTACTTATCACTCTGCCTAAATACTCTACCTCGGTTACAAGAAAAGAGCACTTACGAAGGTTTATCGAAAATCCCGCCGTGGTGAGAGTATTCAGTACTTTACGTAACAACTCAATTCCTTCATTCACGGTATAACTCATAAGGAGTACGTCATCGACGTAAACTAGCACGTTACCCTCATTAATGTGATTGCGTAAGGTATCATTTATTATGCGTTGATACACAATGGGAGAATTCGCTAATCCATATGGCATTTTGATGTATTCAAAATGGTCTTCGGGTGTTACGAAGCCAGTAAGGTGAATACTTTCCTCTTTAAGCCGAATCTGATGAAATCCGGTAGCCATATCGAGACTAGAGAAGTATTTATAACCGCCTAATCTGTCAATGTGGTCTTCTATTAACGGAAGAGGGTACCGGTCTTTTACCGTGATTCTATTCAGCGCTCTATAATCAACGCAGAGCCTATCCGAGCCATCACGCTTCTTAACTAGTATGATAGGGCTTGCAAATTCCGAATTAGAACGCCTAATTATCCCCTTGTCTAAAAGATCTTTAGTAATCTCTCGAACCCTAAGTTTTTCCTGGTGTGAGAGCTTGTATGGTCGGTAGACTACTGGTGTCGTTTTGGTAAGCCTTATCTCCATCTCCCCGGTTCGAACTGTAGTCGTGGCAGTACCGGATATTAAGAAAGTTGAAAACTCATTTATGACCGACATAAGGCTTTCCAATTCGTCACCCTGAAGAGGAGTATTGACATTGATCTGATCGTTTGATTGAACGTTATAAACGCGAGTATCGTTACGCGTGAGGTACTGTTTGTCCTTGGTTCGTACGTAAGTTATTCCGTCGCGATTCAGTACATCGGTACCTATTATGACAGGTGTATTCATAAAAGAAGATGGAACCACCAACAGGTCTACCTCAATAGATATTTCGCTGAATTCTACTGTGACTGTGACGTAAGATGTGACAACTATCTCTTTGTCGCTTAGGCCTTTCAACACGCAACGTCTTGGTTTTGGTTGGCATGAAATATACTTAAGAACGTCTGAGGATATGAGGGACACATCAAGGGCACCGCTATCAATGAGTACATCTACCGGCACCCCTTCTACCACTGCGGAAGTTACGTCCTTATTTTGAGCAAAATTGGACCGATAGGAGCAAAGATTAACGTTCCGTTGGTTTCGCGCTTCAGAACGAGCCTTTGCAAAGCAATCGTCCTCAGTGTGTCCTTGTTTTTTACAAAAAGAACATGTGTTGCTTGGTGCCGGTTGCGTGTTGGAAGTCACGTTAGGTTTTCGACGTTTGCAATCGCGACTAACATGCCCCCTTAGGTTGCAAGTAAAACATTTTGGGCCCGAACGATTATTCGGCTTTGTTTGGATTTGTTTCTTAGAGCCCGAGTGATCTCGTTTTGGTGCTTTCGTATAAATTGACAAGAATGAAACAATAGTATCCGGAGTAAGGTCTGAGTTGGCAGCGGCTGCTCGCACTTGAGGACTGTCTATGCCACGGATAACGATAAGCGTTCTCAACTTGTCACTTAACCCCTGAACTATTTTCAAACGTAACAAAGTACGGCGTGCATATTCAGCGAACGTTGGGTATTTGTCTGAAGTTGTGTTCATAGCGTCGAATAAAATATTCGCATAATCGAGTTTATTAGGACAAAGAGATTTGAACTCTCGTTTAAAATTAGTCCACGTCCTATCGTTGGTGACCCATTCACTCAACCAGACTTTAGCGTCTCCTTTCAGGCAAGAAGCCACACGTGATAAGCACTCATGATCGTTCCAGTTGTTTGCGTCTCTGGCGCGATCCACTTCCTCGCACCATGCTTCAATACTATGTATCGAAGGGTCAAAATTTGACACATAATAGTGTTGTGACCTTGTAGGCTGCATAGTTTTAATTGCATGCATCAAAGCATGTGCAAGAGTGGACGCCTCAGAAGGTGGTGTACCCGATCCAATATCCATACAGTGCGATTGTCGCGGTACGCTCGAAAGCACTGGGTTTGGTGCTTCAGGTGTGAATTCTCGTTTATCGCGAGCATGACGCCTTCTACTACGTGAATTAGACCGTGACCTATCATAGCTATTATTTCGCGAACGATCTTGACGACAAACACGTAAACCACTACGCGAATGACCCGTATCCCTATTACGCGAACGACGTCTTTCGATATTACGTGAATCGCTTCGATCTCGGGTACGCGAGCTGTTCCGCGGATCATGTCGTTCATCACTCGAGTTACACCGCAAATCGTCATCACTATGTTCACGTAAGGTAGTCTGCGAAACCCGCCTATTTCGAGAACTACGCTTCTTCCGATTACGCGGCCTATCTCGAGTATGATACCGTTCACGGCTACGTGATCCCGTACGCACCATTTTAACACACAACCACAGAATATAAACCACCAAAATATTATCACAAGAAGTAATAAAACAAGCAAGCAATCGTTATACTTTTCAAAACACAGTACAAAAAAATAGCGGTTTTCTTATTCAAAAGTTGTTGCAAATTAACTACTTTAGATATAGTGGGCAAACTAGTTCTTTATCCCACTTCTGATATAAGCTTCAGAAGTGGAAAAGATTAAAAAAAACATATTCCAATAAGAGAACCATTTAATAAATCAAAGTAAAATTAATTAACATCATCACAGTTTTATTTAAGTTAAATTAGTTCAAATTATAATGAAAAAATAACGATTGCACACTTTTAAAATACGAAACAGCTCACGTAACCTTTAACCGACGAAGATTCCTGCAGAGACGTCCGTACGTCGTGACCGCCAACGAAAGAAAAAGGGCCTGACAGTTAACCGACACGCTATTTATAGGCAGTCTGGTGACGTGGGGTTGCCTGTTCCTTACAATATATACATCGGATTTTCACTTTTTATTTGATCTTTAGTTTTTGTTGTATGTATCTGGTGTATGGTGTGTCTTTTAGTCTGTGCTAAATAAATGTATTTTCTTTCTTCTTCTTCTTAAAATTGGGAACTTCTTAGTAACAGCCCAGATCTTAGAAGTTGGCGATGTGATACCCCCGTGCCTCTGAACGCCTGCGCCTGATCTCTCTCCGGTCGTGAATGAGAGTGAGGGAAGAGAGAGTACACCTGTGTCTGCGCGCACACATAAGAAAGAAAGAAAAAGTATTTATTTTATTGCGACTCGTACAGGAAGATCATAAACTAAACTAAACACAGTCTAAATAAAAAACCAAATTATATATAAAAAAGTAACAAAGAAAAATGAATCAGAAAGTCATATACGAGTACCGGGCCAAAAGGCTCCTATCTCAGCATGATGCTGCAACATTTAAAAAGTTAATGTCGCAGCGCTGGTATTCTGATAGGGCTCGCTGTGATGTTACGGGCAGTCACGGAAATAAATAAATAATAAAATAGATAATGTGTAAAGTTAGCAAAAAAAATAAAATATTAATTTGCATTATTATTTTTTTATTATTATTATTATACTCACTTGTGCACTATGTTTCCCGCACCGAAAGTTGGTCTCCACTGAATCTGGGAGGACAATTTTTTTTTAATATTGCGCCCGTGTGAGGCAGGGTATGGTTCAGTAGTTACTCATAAAATGCATCATAAAATTATTTAGTTATAGTACGTCCGTCTTACAATCCATCCTTAGCTTTACTAATCGTAAACTTCTTAGAATTTAATACCTTTTTATAGTTTCTCTTAAGTCTTGAAAACGTTTTCGTATGAGCTGTTTTATCACCCGCATGTGGCTGAGGTGGTTATGGCTTCGGAGTTCCATAAAGCGATCTGGATAGGAACGTTTTGTTTACACTTCTTGTTGGTTCTATTCTCTTTTATGTACGCAGAACTAACCACAGGACCGGTTGATGTAGCGCCAATGTCCAGCAGTGGACACATAGTTACATAGCATAATCAGCCTATAATGTTCCCACTGCTGGGACACAGGCCTCCTCGGGTGAGCCATCATCCACCACGCGGACCCGGTGCGGGTCGGTAGATGTCATACGTCATGGAAGTTATGGTTCTAGAACATGCCGGTTTCCTCACGATGTTTTCCTTAACCGTTTTGAAAGCAGTGGTGATGAAATAAATAACACAAAGTAACCTTCCTGACTGGGTTTGAACCATTCTATGGGTTGAACCCACAACGTACAATTCGTAAGTTGGAGCCGTTACGACTGCCAATAAACAACTGTCAATTAATAGACGCTGTTACTTAGCCTTATACCTGGTTCGTCTGCACCTGCTTCCCCTGACAAGCTCCTTCAAAAGAATTCTTACGTACTACTTTTTTCTCTTTAAGAATCTTAATAATTAATCTCATCGGGGATAAAGCACGCCGAGTTCTTTCTCGCAATATCGCGTTATCAAAAACCCTTCTACAGTTATCTCAATCAAGCTGAATCAGCATATTTCTTTCTATGAAACTCGGCCGAAAACCTAACGAAGCATCTTTTATATGAAGCTTGCTTGAAACTGGGTCAAAACTGGTATAAGTGTATCACTGCATACAGGCCGCAGACTTAAAAGTTTACGTGGAAATTTTATATAGACCTAAGCTGTACTTTTGGGTACAAGTTTTTAAGAAAATTTAGGAAGATTTTAGCCATTAATAAAGAAATAAATATCGTTATTGCTGAAGACATGATCAAAACACATACTTAATAATTATATATTTTTTTAAACTTGTGGATTCGGGGGACCCCCGGGAGGAACAAAGTTCAAATCGAAGCATGAATGCGCAAAATTTCCAAATAACGAAAAATTTTAAAATTTTTCAATTACCACCATGGTCTTTTATTTTGACCTCACAATATAAGCTTCAGCACCCTCGAAAAAAATCTCTCTCTCTATCTTTCTATTGTACATAAATAATAAAAGGGGAAAGGGGGCGGAGGAGGGGGCACAACGCTTTTTCGTTACGTGACCATTTTCCCTTTTTTATTAGACCTAGAAAGCGTTTGCGTAAGAATATTTTTATTTACTCATTTCTTTATACCGCGAGGCAACGCTATTGTAATTATATTTCAAAATTAGTTCTTAACTATCGAATTAGCATATAGATCGAATAATAACTCAAAAAGACTCAATATTAACACAACAATAATTTGAATATTTCAAAGTGCCTTCACTTTCAATAAGTTAATTAAGTGAATTTCTTGCTGGAATTTTATTGAAACTTAATTAATTATTTGAAAAGATAAAATTATTGAGATGCGTTAGATTACATAGTTAACTTCGTTAGAATTTATTGAAGTAGATCCATTGTGAGATGAAGTTACAATTAGTCTATTTAGATGTAGATTAAGTGGCACGAATTTAAAGATAATTGCACGCAAGAGAACTATTTTGGTTTGTAAACGACTTTTGCAGACGTTTTGAAGTAAGAAAACGTAGTAGGTATGTAGTCATTATGTAGGTATGTATGTAGGCATGTAGGTATATTATACCTTTACATAACTTCATAAAGCAGTTTATACACTCCCACTATGTAGCGCTATGACATAAGTTAGTTATCATATTGCCACTTCAGCGGGGAATAATAAAAAAATGGGTATTATTCCCCGCGAAATCTTACCACATGCAAACCACGTCAATATTGTGTCTTGTTAAAGGCAAGGAATCGAAATGTCAAAAGTGCGGACAACATGTATTTTTACAGTTCAAACCACGCCATCTGTGACGCCATTGAGTCATAGAGAATACGTTAATAGCACATGTCGTGATTAGCTAAGGAATCCACGTGGTTTCGAAGTAAGGAATCGTTATGTGGTCATAGCCACAGTAGGGCCCTGAGCGAAGGAGGGGGCACTACTATTTGTACCTAACCTATAATTACATTATATTTCAAAGTAGTCAAATAATTTGATCGGCTCCTAAGGATCCCAGCGAGATGTTAAATAGCATATAGTCTTCCTCAAGAATTGTTGTTTCAGAGACGGTAGTTTCAGAGATTAGTGCCTTTAATATAAGTATACATAAAGATAGAAGATTAGTATACACACACACCCCACACACTCCTTCCTATAAGTAAAATTTATATCATTGTCTGGTTTTAGTATGCGGTAAAACCATAATAAATAAATAAAATAAATCCCTGGACATAATAAAATTGTATATTTGGGGCGGAGACCTGAAGGTCAATTCTCGTAATTCAAAACGTTCAAAATCTAGTCGCTCTCTCATCTCGGTGACAAACAAATGCCAAAAACTTGTCAAAATGTAGGGAAATTGGAGGTATTTTTGACAGATTGAGACTGAGATCAGACTGTGAACGTTCTTGAAATTACGAGAATTGCCCCTCTGAAATACAGGCTTCGGCTTAGCTTAGGAACCAGTCTCCCACAATATTTTTCTTTAAGCCTATGACTGGACAATATTGTTTTTTTGTTATTATTTTATAAGGATATTGTGGTGAGAAAATAAATAAATAATATTATACATAAGTATAGATGTGAATTTCATAATAATTCAAATAATAATTGGACTTCTTGAAACCAAAAGATCCTTCTGATCTAGTGCAATCATAACACGCAATCGAAAGTCGAATGCAATTCAAAGACAAGGCAATATAAATGTAAATGCATTTTCTTATCTACTAAAACAGCTGCTTCGGCTTTCAAATAAATATGAGATGGTTAGAGACGAAGGAAATTTCGAGGTGAAGGATACTATCTATTATCCTTTAAAGTGTCATTGGAGCTGATTCCCTAGTTCACAAACTAAACTAAATTTAAGTTTTGTGCATATTTTTCTTTCTATTTCATTAAGAAAAGGATAGAAGATAAAATATTTGTTTAGTCCTTTCAAATTAAGATACTCCATAGACCGATTAGACGTGATTAAAAACATGACTACTAAAAATACGTCAATTTACGTCAGGCGCTGACTAATATGACAGAAATTTATCTTCTGTCCTTTTCTAAGTTAAATAGAAAGAAAAAGATGTTTTGAACTTAAATTGAGTTTAAAAACTCAAAAACCACCTGTGGTTGGTGTATGTCTTTTTCATGATGATACATACAATTAGTAGTTAACTTTTGAGCAGATTGGTTATCGTTAAACCATATTACTTTACAAAATTAATATTCAACAATTCATGAAGAAAGCTTCTTACGAAAAGAGCTTCTTTACAACCATCTGAGAGTGCCATGTATTCAGCCTCTGTGCTGGAGAGGGGAACTATTTTACTTTCGACTTTCCCAAGAAATTAATGAATTACCTAGCTTAAAAATAAAACCAGTGAAAGACTTACGATCAAGTTCATTCCCACCCCAGTCAGCAACTATATGAGCAGTTACATTCAGACCACTCTTCTGAAAAACTAGTCTATAGTTTAACGTACCTTGAAGATATAACGAAGAACACGCTTCAAAGCTTTCCAATGATGTTCAGTGTGATACTCATAGTGATGTCTGGTCGGGTGCACACTGCTATGTACATGGAGACAGCCAAGTAAATTCCAGTAATGAGAATTTTCACTTTTATTATCACATTTAGGCAATTTGATTCCTTTTTCTAGTGGAGTTTTTGCAGGTTTGCAATCCATCATGTTGAACTTCTCCAGTACTATTTTTATGTAACCAGTTTTATCGAGAGTAATTTTATCCTGACTTTTATTTACTCTCTTCCCAAGAATGTGGTGTGCAGCTCCAAAATCCTTCATTTCAAATGTGTCCATGTAGACCAGAGTCGATAATTTTTAATTTTTTTTTTTTTTCTGAGGTCGGGAAGGCTTCCCGACCTCAGATCGCCCGTAAATTATTTTTCCTTTCATTTTTATAATATTCCCCTCCTTTTCTAATGGGTTTCATCCTACAAAAATTTTTTTAGTTTTAAAAATTATCGACTCTGGTCTACATGGACACATTTGAAATGAAGGATGGTGATGAAGGGGGTGAGTTTTTAAGGGTAAAAAACGGTTTTTCTCGATTTCCGACAAAACTAAAAGGCCTATCGAAAAAAGTCCAATGGCAAAGTTATAGGAAATAAAAAGATCTAAAACTTTTGTATTTACACTTTTTTCACATAACCTCAAAATTTATGTGAAAAATTCAAAAAACCAAGTTTTTGGTTTTTTATTTTTAACTTTTACAAAAAAAAATTTTTTTTAACGAAATTTAGTGAAAACTTACCTTTTTATGTCCCAAATACGCTGTAATTTATTTGATTAAAAATATTTATTTTTTCACCTTATTTTGAATTAATATCGAAAAAGCACCCTAATTTTCAATCGAAAATTCACCCGTCAAAGTATCAGCTTTTTTGAAAAAGTGGGTATGTTTTCTGTTTGTTGAAATCTCTACTTTCCGATGGTGAAAAAAAAAATATATGTTACTATAGTAAATCTTCTCAGAAAATGCAAAAAATCGAAAAAAACTCGAATTCAAAAACTGATAATCTGAAAAGACAAAATCGAATTAATAATGCCTTCACTATTTTATCGTGAGTATACCCCCATGAAAAAAAAAATTAAAGAAATAAATGTCAAAATGCATAAAAAATATATTAAAAATCTATAATAAATGTATAAATATATAAAAAATATTTATGTACAGTAAATATATTTTTAATAACTAACTTTTGGCCGATTTTCATGTATATTTCATATATTTTAAATATATTTTAGATACATTCAAAATATATCTTAAGAGACATAAAAAACATAGCTAAAAATATAAAAAAAATATATCTGAAATATATTTGAAATGTATAAAATAAGGGCATATTTTTTTATATATTTATTATAGATTTTTAATATATTTATAATATATTTTTTATACATGTCTGTATTCCTATTCATAAGTTTATCAAATAAACTCACAAGAACGATTCCTTATTGAATTACTGCTTTCAATGGAGAATAATAAAGAAAGCTTGTTGCATCAATCAACCCTCGTTACTCACAACATTATTGTGCACTTATAGAATCACTACGTCATTAGGTATAAGTGGAGGTCGGGAGTTTGGGGTCGCGGGTGATTAGAGTGGGGACTCTGTCGGCCCACTGAGTTACCTCAGGGAAGGTTGCGCACAGTGGTCATGTGCTGCCTTGCACACTTGCACAGTCAGGCTTCGGGGAGACCCCTTTGACCTCCCAAATGCGCTATCACGTCCCCTGATTGTCGCTGAGATGAGATTACGACTAGATTTTGAACGTTTTTTAAGTACGAGAAGTGGCCTTCAGATTAGTGTTGGCATATCTGCTATAATTAGTGTTCTCATTACACATTCAACCCGATACTAACCTGAAAATTGCAAAAAACAAAAACGAAAGAAAATTTGAAAATTTCCTTAAATTGTTAGTTTAGCTGAACGAACAACATAATAAAGAAATCTAAGCCAACCAACCAATCTAACCAAACCAACCAACCAACCAACCAATCTAACCTAAGTCTAAAATCGTCAATACGCAGTGAGCCCTAATTGCGTAACACACTATCAATCTCAATCCGTATCATTTTGAAGGATATTGCTAATCCATTGTTTCATATGTATACTACACTTATTACTCTTTATTTATTTATTTTTTTGTGAAAATCGTCTACTTTTAGAATGTTTTTAAATATGTGAGCACCATATAATTATGTATCACATAGTAAATTTATATGTAATGGTTTCATTAATCCATTTTAATTCTTTTACCTATTGTGGTTTAGTCGTTTTATTTTTAGGTGCATCGTCTTCACATATAATTATATAATTAATGTATGCAAAATATTGGAAAACATTTTAAAAGAGTAACTGTGGAGTTTCTTGCCCATTCTTCTCCATACGAACACTACCCTTTGGAAGGGGCGCCTAGAATCAATTTTATTTTAATTTAATTTTTAACGTTCAAAAGTGCCTTTTATGTGCCTACTTAGAATAAATGATTTGGCTATGACTTACACGTAAAGTTGGAGAAATTAATTGTTTATCAAAACAACTGCTAACATAAATTGGCAATATATTCAAATCAAATCTGCCATTCTTTGTCAATTGTATGAAATGGCTATAACATGGCAAATTGACGTAGCGAGTCAAATTGATAAGCAATAACAGAAACAGAAACAGCAAGTTCTACAGGCATTAGGACAAATGTTTTGTTATCAGTAATACATTACCAATAAGATGCTGCATATTGCATGGTTGTAAATGGCTTTTATTGAATGGGGCAAACTTCCATAGATTTTCTAGGACTGTCCATTCACTGATTGAACCTTACAATTGGCCCAGTCATACATGCAGTCAGGCAGGCTGCCATAACTACATACGTAGGTAATTCTACAATCTGTTCCAAAATCTAGGAACAAGGTAAACCATCAAAATTGAAGGATCAGTGTCAACCAAACCCTGATTGCTTATAATCCGGGAGTTAGTTCTAATTTGTACAACACCCAAACATCGAACCCGCCACCTCCCGAAGTTTAGTACTCCTATTCAATTTAATTTGATTAATTGGAAGGGCCGTTTACATACCTTAATGTTTGAAATGTTAACCAAACATACTGGCTTGTTTAATTACGCCATTTCAACCCCTGATATATACCTGTATGATATGAATAAAACAAGGTGGATTATTTTGTGTGTATGAATTGATACAAAATCTAAACGATGTCAAAGAAAGAAGAGTGTTGAGAGAAGAGGCCATTAAAGAAAAAAATTAAACAGGCCAAGTACACGTCCGACCACACACAATAAAGGGTTCCGTACTTACAATAAAGCTCCAGTAGTACCCAGTGGTAACGGCCGCGATTTACGAGTTGTAGGTGGTAGGTTCGAACCTAGACAGGCTTTTAGATGACTTTATGTAAATTATTTCATCACCACTGCTCCCAAAAAGGGTGAAGGAAAACATCGTGAGGAAACTGGCATGTCCTAGAACCAAAAATCCGAAGACATGTGACATCTACCAACAGTGGGAACATTTTAAGCTGATAGTGCTTATCAAGCTCCACAAATCAATAGGTGATCGTAATAAATATTAGCCATAACTCTCTAAGGGCGGATTATTTGATCCGTAGTTACATAACTCAACCAATTGTTAAAAATAGTAACTAATGGTTAAATTTTTGCAAAGTTTTTTGTTCAATTTTTAGTTTATCTAATAGTTATTTTAAATTTGACCATTAGCAATGATATTATATCATTAGATAAACTAAAATTTGATCAAAAAACACATTTTGAAAAAATTTAACCATTACTATTTTTAACAATTGGTTGAGTTAACTACGGATAAAAAAACCGGCCGTAAACTACATCTCCCTTCTAAACTTTAACCCACCAAAACATAACTAACATAAATTTCATTAAACATTCTGGTCACAGGTTAATTAAAATCTGTTTTAAAATCTTTCATTGTTCAAAAGATGCTATCTCTTCAAAACAGTTGGGACATGAAAAATGTCCGGCTTGTGCCAGCGATATGGCGAATTAATTCCTGCCGCGGACCGAGTGCTGTATGAAAATGGGTGGTACTGACAGCGGGTAAAGTGCTCGAGAATTTTAATATTGTGTAAAAAAGTGCGGTCGGGTTTGGGTGAGCAATGTTTCTTTGCCCTAAAAATATACTTATGCTTGGAATGACCTAAAGAAAACTATGGGTATTATTCTGATTTCGATTAAAGTTAGAGCACACCTTGGCTCGTCTAGTTTCCGTACGTCCTTTTCGGGTAACCACTGAAAATCAGAGCTGTGTTGTAGGTCTCCCATTGGGTATCATGCGGGGTGGAAGCCTTCTTGTCAGAGTCATGACGTGCACCTGTCGACTATTTCTGTTTTGTGCTCGTGATTAAAACTCTTTTTTGTTTTTATTTTTCTTTATTATTCGAATTAATTATCTTTTTGAATGCATGTGTTTCTGAGGCAAATAAACCTATTTTTATTAATTTATTTCTAGTTTGAGACTTATTAAGGGTGTCCATTAAGTTTGTCGTAGTACCGACGCCAGCAGGTCAAGCTACCCGAAACTGTCAAATTTTCCCAATCAGCCTTGAATCTTAATGCTATAGCGATAAAGTTGAAAATCTATTAAATAAATTTTACAGATTGTAGTAGCTTGATGTGCTGGCGTCTGTACATTGGTGGCAACAAACTTAAATATTATGAACAAAATTAAGTTGTGAGTTTGGTTTTAACTACTGATTATTAAGTAGCCTATTTATTTAGTCAAGGACTTGACTGCCAGCTAAGAGGTGCCTTTTTTTGTTTTCGCGGGGAAATCTTCAAAAGGCACCCGACGACGTCTCGGTCAATTCTCGAACTGCAAATGTAAGTTTGTAATCGCAAAAAAAAAATGTGATAAAAATACAAATTAACGATTTTTGAACTTTGTCCTTTACATGTACTGTGAGAACTTGCTTCTTGCCAAATTTTATTATTCTATGTAAACGGTAGGGTACTTTCCGTTTACATAGAATAATACAATTTGGCATAGGTAAGTATTTTTTTAGACCAAGAGACCGTACACCTACGTATTTGACATTAATTTCAACTTGATACCACTACACATTCCTGAGAAATATGGCCTTAACAGACTGACAGACGAATAAGGGTACGGAACCCTAAAAATGAGAATAAAATTGTATTGAAATAAATTATTTATTTTATGTAAAGCCATATTAAAACTATCTCTTTAAAAATAAATCGGACACTGACAAACGACATGAGCAAACCTTACACACGTAGATAACCTATTTTCTCTATCGGTTGCGATTTCGTTAACGACTGTACCAATTTAGGTATAACCCCGTGGGGGCTCGTCCCGCTAACTGCGACAATTTATAGCCAAACGTTCCACTAACACTGTCACGGTCATTTTTATGAATTTCCAACATATTTCTGGCGTTAGCCTTATTTCTTACCAGCTTCCGCCTATAGACAATTGGCTTAACAATTAATATCCTCGACTTTGCCATGATATTGTAAAGGATACGTGATACCTAGAATTCAATTTGGGTATTTATTTTAACTAAACTATTTACAAGTACTTTTGAAATTTGGTCTGTAAGTCAGAACGCCAAGTTCTTTAATACCCTAAGGACATAATAATAATAATATCCCTGGACATTTCACACAGCACCATTTGTCCCAAGCTAAGCAACCTAATGCTTGTGTTATGGTAACAAGATGGCTGATAAACTACTTATATACAATTTTTTTTTGTAAATACATACATATTATAGATAGAAAAACACCCAGACTCGGGACAAATACATGTAGGTCATACAAATATTTGTTCCGTGCGGGAATCGAACCCGCGACACGCAGCGCAGCAGTCAATCGCTTAACCACTGCGCCAACCGTGTCGTCAACATACTTGTGGTGGTTTCTTGAGCAATCATCAAGAATCCACCGCAAGTATATCCGACCGATGCCTACCTAAACCTACATTTATTTTGTGTAGAATTTCTCGTGTAAGGCAGAAGGGTATGTCTGACTGCTGTTATTTCCAATCGTCTTGCCCTTCGTAATTGACAACCGTGTAGGCCCTTTTGACGGGAAGATCGCTTCTAGTGATAAGACTGTCTAATGTGACACCCCGTGTTTTCGTTTGTTATTGTTATTTACAAATATTATTATGGTGAAAGCACGTACATACCCTGTGCATTAGGTAAACCGTTTTTTAATAGATGGAACTAGTCATTGCAATAACACATTACTTTCATTGATACAGGTACGGTATTATTATGTCTGTAAGAAGCCATAAATAAGATAACTCAATAAAATAAGGCAGTTTATATATTATATTTTACTACGTATTTTAAAGTTAACTTTTACGTAATATCCGAAATATTTCCTTCGAAGACGGTTAATCTAATGGACAGGGTATAGGTATCTATATTATTTATTCACATAAATTATTATCGGTAACTTTGATTGCACCCGAAAATGAGAGAGCCTAAAGCATAATTAGCACCAGTCAATCATCTGCGCAGCCTTTTCCCTACTATGTTGGGGTCAGCTTCCAGTCTAACCGGATGTAGCTGAATACCAGTATTTTACATAAAGCGACTGCCTAACTGACCTCCATAACCCAGTTACTCGGTAACACGATATCTCTTGGTAAGACAAGTTGTCAGAGTCGTGGGCTTCTGAGTACCCGTAACGACTTTCAAAGATCTACGAATGACAGCCGGGACCAACTTAGCGTGCTATCCGAGGTATAGTTATTACCAGTATAATCTTGTAACACTGACTGTATAATAAACTATTGTAAGTGATTTGTGAGTGACCCTAATACGTTAGTATTTTAGACGCACCATAAGGCCATGAGTTGTGGCCCAATGGTTACGGCGCCGACTTAGAAGTGGTAGATCGTGGGTTCGAGCCCAGACAGGCGCTTTACTTTGTGTAAATAATTTCATCACCACTGCTCTCAAAACGGTGAAGGAAAACATCGTCAAGAAACAGGCATGTCCTAGAACCAAAAATTCGAAGACATGTGACATCTACCAACCCGCACTGGGCCCGCGAGGTAGATTACAGCCCACTCCTTCTTGAAGAGGAGGACGCCTGTGCCCAGCAGTTGGAATATTACAGATCGATTATACTATGCTTATGCTAGGCCATCACCCTCATTTTTAATGTCGACGAAAGAAAAACCCAGACCCTGTCAAGCTTTGCCAAAATCAGTTCTAAAAACAAGGAGAACTTTAACCACAAGGTGAGTCTACGATCCTTAAAAAATATCAGCCTTACCTACTCTCCTTAAAAAAACATGAGGGTGAGGGTGGACATACTTGTAGACCTCGTTCACGGTCTTGAGCGATGCGACTTGCGTCAAGGGACAAGCGCGCACTTCACCTGGTTTCGTCCGTCGCTCCGCAAATCTCATCGCGGTGACTCGTGGCATGCTCGAAACCACTTCTTTCATGTATTTTCTCCGCAGGCGCTGTCACAAGACGCGTGTCGCTTGCGTGTAGCTCGTGGCCACATAGTTATTAACCAACAAGCGTGTATAACTTGTTTTTATCCGCCGCTCCGCAAGTCGCGTTGTGGTGACTCGTGGCATGCTATAAACCACTTCTTTCATTTGTTTTCTCCGCAGTCACTGTCGCAAGATGCGTGTAGCTTGTGGCCACGGAGTCAAGGAACACGCGCGCGTCACCTGTTTCCATCTGTTGCTCCGCTAGTCGCATCTCGGTGACTCGTGCCACGCTCCAAACAATTTCTTTCATTCGTTTTCTCCGAAGTCGCTGTCGCAAGACGCGTGTCGCTTGAGCGTATAGCTCGTGGCCAAGGGGCAGTCGAAGATATAATCGGCTTTTCTTGCGAGTGATCCTCTTGAGAAGTAGGCCGACCCTTGACCGGCCATTAAAAGTTTTTTTTTTCATCTTATTTGAGAAAACACTGGCTTTGTGTCTAACTTTTATGTGTGTGTTGTTGAGTGGGGAGAGATTTTAGGGTCAGGCTTTTTTGGAGATGATTACCTAGGGTTTGTAAAGGTCAATTTAGATACTGCTACAAGAAATGGCTACTACGAAAGATTTAAAAACAGTGTGTAGATACAGTTTTTTGATCATCACTGAAAGTCAAAGCATTAACATTATTTCAAATAGGCACATAAAAGGCACTTTTGAACGTCATAAATTACATTAAAATAAAATTGATGATAGTCACCCCTTCCAAATGATAGTTTACGTATGGAGAAGAATGGGCAAGAAACTCCACCGTTACTCTTTTAAAATGTTTTAGAATATTATGCATACATTAATTATATAAAAATAAAATGTGAAACGATGCACGTAAAATAAAATAAAATTATCTATTAATATTAAAAATATCACAATTGGTACAAGAATTGAAAATTAAACCATGACATATAAATTAATTACGTGATAGATACAGCTAGAAGGCGTCGTGGCAGACCCCGTAGAAGATGGCGGGACGAGCTGGAGAAAACAAACCAGTGGTCTACTTTAGCCCTGGACCGAAACACCTGGAAGTCATGGGGAGAGGCCTTTGACTAGCAGTGAGATGATGCAGGCTAACAGTATCAGAGGGGCAATTCTCGTAATTTTAAGAACGTGCACAGTCTGATCTCAGTTTCAACTCTCTCAACGTCCAAACTTGCAAAACGGCAGGATCCCATTTGGCATAGCAGGAGTAAAATTATATGCCAATAGGTTGAGAATTATATTCAAGGCTAGCCCGACGTGGGTTTCGGGATAATAACAGTCCATCCCGCACAATGTTTTGCACAGTAACGATGCTATTGTTATTAAAATGAAATAAGGTCAGTTCCATAAATAACGAAACCAGAATAATAATACTATTTCGATTGTTTTTCATTTTGTATTTATCTGCGTTTCCAGTGGACTGCGCTAATTCTATGAGTTATCACATATGTGTAGTGTAATCAAGTATGATTGTGATAATTCAATTAACAAATACATTATGTTAAAAAATAGTTATGTAAACATTAAAAAAATTACAAAATAGTTATGTTTTATTATCACTGAATGCACTAGGCATTCAGTGATAATAAAACATAACTATTTTATATTTTTTTATTGTTTTAATTTATATTGTTTCAAAGCAATATTTTTTATTGATCAAATAAATGTTATTATTTGGACTCACACGAATCAATAAATTAAATGTAGTTTCTAAAGCAATTCTTCCTTTTGAGAAACATTGAGTTATTGACAGATTTTGTCTGGAACCGCTAAACAAAAGATTTTCTCTAAAATGTAATTATTTATCGTACCCGTTAAATTGGATTATAAATTATATAAGTAAATAATAAATTAAACGTAATCTTTCATTTCAATAAACATCTAACAGTTTCTTATTTAGTGCCTCTGCAATGCTACGAGTCACCTACGCAGATGCTACGAGAGCTACGAGCGCTACGCAGATGCTACAAGAAATTCGGTTGAGTTGCGTCTACGAAATTATTTTATGCTTGTATGATACCTATAGTACGAAAACGATATTAGCTTGTTCTATTGTAAAAAATATTCTTAATGTACCTTCGTTAACTCATATTATGTATTTTCTGAGGTTATCTTGGACATTACTGATATCGGTGAAGGAAAACATCGTGAGGAAACCTAAGCATATAGTTAATATAAGTCTAAAATCGCCAACCCATCTTGAGAAAACGTGGTAATCAATGCTCGAACCTTCTCAAACTCAAACTCAAAGTATTTATTTCAATTAAACCAATTACAGGTACTTTTGAAATGTCAAAGGGTCGGTCAGTCAGAAAAATCGTCCATCTAGCTGGGGGGCGTCCCACACTAAGCTTGATCTGCTCCATCGGACATTCGTCCTTCGACAAAAATTGCCAGCCCACTGCCACTTCAGTTTGCATACTCTGCAAGCTATGTCAGTAACTCCGGTTCTTTTCCCGATAATTTCCTAACTTAAATTTTTACTTACTTTCACATATCTCGGGACGCTGGGGTCCCGGACCTTTGAAAGGCGTACTAGGGGCAGAAGCTAACTCGCAGAGGCCCTTTACACAATTTTAAATGATGAGGAGGCACCAACCGACGTTTATCCCTGTATGCACCATGCAAGTACACCTAAGGACAACCCCCGGTTGGTGCAGGATTACTAACTTTATTATTATGTATTTTAAATTGATAAAAAAATCTTCTTCTGCCGGAGTCCACAAAAATGAAATAATATACCTAGACATGTCAAAAATTCTTAAACACCACCAATTAAAAGCGAAACCCTAGATAGCAGACGCAATGCGATTTCATGTCACCATAAAATGCTTATAACCATCATAAAATTTCTCAAGTACGCCATTAAAATATCCCATCTCTTTATTAAATTAAAAGTTTTAGCAAACAACCGCCAAAAGATATTAAATGATAATTATAAAT
Source organism: Apamea crenata (assembly GCA_949629185.1). Taxonomy (NCBI): domain Eukaryota; kingdom Metazoa; phylum Arthropoda; class Insecta; order Lepidoptera; family Noctuidae; genus Apamea; species Apamea crenata. The sequence continues at coordinate 11,514,290 of OX451375.1, read as the reverse complement.
GATTTTATGTCGGTAAATAGGTTTCTGAAGTAGTGGTGGCCCAGTGGTACCGTGGCTTACCAAGTTGTAGGTCGTAGGTTCGAACCTAGTCAGACGCTTTCAATTTTGTAAATGATATCATCACCACTGCTATCAAAACGGTGTAGGAAAACATCGTGAGGAAACAAAAACCCCGAAATCCACCACGCGGGCCTAGTGCGGGTTGGTAGATGTGTGACATCTACCAACCCGCACTAGGCCCGCGTGTCTTCGAATTTTTGGTTCTAGGCATAGATATCCGGGACATACCAGTTTCCTCACGATGTTTTCTTTCACCGTTTTGAGAGCAGCCCTGCCTTACCCTTCGGGGAATACCAGAGGCGTGATGCTGTGGTATGTTACATTAAGACAATTACCAATACAAAAAAAAAATACTAACTTCCAAAAGTGGCCTGACTACGGTAATATACCAACTGTACAAAAAAGGTGGATTTATGTTTGATTCTCTGACGACAATCCCTGAGGGTACCACCAAGGCCCTCTAACGCGATTACTTGGGTACATGATGAGGAGAAGTGGAGAGCGATAAGCGTTTTTAACCGACTTCGAAAAAATAAGGAGGTTCTCAATTCGGATGTTTGTATTTTTTTTTTTTTTAATGTTTGTTCGCACATGACTCCGTCACTTGCCAACCAATTTGAAAAAAACTTTTTTTGTTGGAAAGGGTATAATTCCCAAATGGCCCCATACAAATTTTATCAAAATCGGACAAGCGGTTTTTAAAAAAGCAACAAAAATAAAAAAAAATATCACAACAAAAAATTTCGGAAGTCGGTGGCGAAAAACGAAATACAAAAACCAAAGACACCGACTTCAGAAATTAAAGTTATTTTTCACTTTGTAGTGTTTTTATGGAAGTCGGTTGTTTTTTTTTTGTAAAAAAGGTTTTATTAAAGTATCGCTAGTCACACGCAATACAGCTGTGGTCCTTGGGTCAGACAAAGTGGGTATTGGATGGGGGACCAACTGACCGTTACATATCAAGACAGGGGCCGTGCCTCCGAAAGCACGTCATTCGTAGATCTTTGACAGTCGTTGCCTGAAAGTCTGACAAAGACTGGTGTCTTTCCAAGGGGTATCGTGTTACCAAGTAAAGGGATGGGGTCAGCTTCCAGTCTAACCAGATGCAGCTGAATATGAAGTGACTGCCCATCTGAACTCCACAACCAGCAGTCGCTTCATGTATAAGACTGGTATTCAGCGGCATCTGGTTAGACTGGAAGCTGACCCCAACATAGTTGTTGGTTTCCACTTTCTGTTTTCCACTTTCCTATTGTAGGTATGCTGGGAAAGATTTCTTTAGAAATAATGTCAGCCTTGTGCGTATTTTTTTGTTCCTTTCTTCTTGTCTGTTATAATAATAATAATAATAATAATAATAATATGTGGTTTGTGCATAAATGGTTAAATAAATCAAAACCCCTCTGTTTTTGTCGGGGATTAAAAATAATATCGAAGTAAAACTGAACTGAATATTAAAAAAAAAAGTTATTACTGCAAGGTGTGGGAACGAGTCTGCAGCCGAAAATATAGTTTTTGGAATTTTTGTCCGTTTATCTGGATGAATGTTCCGGATTAGCGCAAAAACAGTCGAACGGATTTGGATGAAATTTGGCGCAGAGATAGTTTTTAACCTGGATAGAATATTACGTGGCAATGCTGCCAGCCTTTTGGGCACTGTTCCTGTTGACAGCGATGGGGACGAATTTTTTGATGCCCTATGATTGTTTTGCTTATTTTTTCACATGTGTACATATAATTATTTTAAATGTTAGCTTATATAATGGAAATATCGTCAAAAATTAAATAAAAAATGATTTTTTTTGTCTGTATTTAGTTTAGTTTATGATCTACATGTACGAGTTGCAATAAATACTTTTTCTTTCTTTCTATAGTTTCGAATATTGCTGAAAATCCCACAAAGGTCTTAAAACTTGCGCCACACAACTTCAACCAAAGAAGTGTGAAAACACGTGCACGCCACTGTAATTTGATATATCGACGCGGCTATATTATTTGTAACATATATTTACCATTTCCATTGTTTGATGTAGCATTTCCAAGTACACTGTACACGTCGGGCCTACGAAATTGTATTGCTTTTGAAAATGTTTGGTGCCTGATTGAGTGAAATCTTTTAAGTGAATAATGTTTAAGTCACAAACTGTTTAAGTCACTGAAAATATTATACCTGCTTTTCGATTTAGCTTCTAATACATTTATTGTAGTCTTCTCTTTAAATGTTTGATGTAAATTGATGGCCTGAAACACAGGTTTTTCATAAACCTAGATCAGGCAGGTCTACATTACAGTTAGAATTTAACTTTCCTTGATTGTAATTAATGTAAATCATATTTTTACTTTACTTTATACTTGAATCATTTTTTTTTTTTATTGGTCATACCTTGTTTTCTTCCATTTTATTTGCGGCTTTTGGACTTTTTCGCTGGGTGTTGTAACGGAAAAGGGCACCTTTGATTAGCTCGATTGTGATCGAATTATTCTCCACGTTTTTAGATACTCAATTGTCGTGATTTTTTGATTTAGAGAATGGGGTAGGAGAAATGGGGCAGAGTAATGTTCTCTAATGTATCGAGATTTGTGTTGTGTAATCATGACGGGAGACATCGAGTGTACAGACGACTAAGAGAACGTTGTGCACAAGCATGAAGCAGCGAAGAAAAAGGGACAGAACTTCCCCCATACGGGGGAAGTTCTGTAATCGTGTGGGCCAATATTTCATCAGATGGTCGCACGGCGCTTGTGCCGATAGAAAATGGCACTCTTACCGCTGTGAGATACGTAAACGATATTCTGAATGATTATGTCAGCATTTGGTCAATATTTTATTTTATTTTATTTGTTAGGGACAAAAAACAGTTACCTACACGCCAGGCTTAACTAAAAATTCTTAAATTAGCACAATACTTAGAATACAGTTACATAATCGATTCTATATTTGTGTTACTATACATGTAACCCACAACATTGTCCACGAATTCACATTTTTTTTTTTTTTTTATAATCTTTATTTATTTAGAGGCTTTTGGTTAATTCACAATATGAGCGACAATGCATCGTGTATGCATGAAATGAAATTATTTATTCTGTAAATAGGACATCGGAATCACTTTTACACGTCATATCATGAAATAAATCTGGTTAGACTGGAAGCCGACCCCAACATAGCTGGGATAATGCCCGGCCCCACAGAGCTCATATGGTTAACAAGTACCTTCAAGAAGTGGGAAACCATCAAATGGAGGGGCCAACGAGAAGCCCTGACCCTAATCTATCGAACATGCCTGGTACCCTGGAAATCGTATTAAGAGCAAGCGGAGGCAATACGAAATATAAAAAAAAAAAAGTTTCAATTTTGTAAACCCAGTTTTTAGAGTTATTTGTTTTTTCCTTCTTTAACACATTTTTGTTTCAATATTCTGTTTTTTAGTGCATTATTAAATACACTTGAATGTTGCTTTTCACTTCAAGAAGCTTTCGCACGGTTTCGGAAATATTTCATGATAAGTTAGTGGCTGTTTTATATTGCTCCTCAGTGTGTACTACGGTTGTGCGGAATAAAAGTGTTACCAAGAAAGGAGTGTTTTTATCTATACAATATAATAAAAGAAAAAAGTCATATACGAGGCCAAAAGGCTAAGCATGATGCTGAGACATATAAAAAATAAATGTCGCAGCGCTGATAAATAGATCTAAGATAGATCTAAGTAAAATAGTTTAATAAAAGTGAGATTGGTCTGGTCACATCAGCCGCATGCAGGATGAACGCTGGGCAAAAGTTTCCACACAATGGGTGCCAGAAGATGGACAGCGCCGCTGAGGTCGGCCCAGAAAGCGGTGGCGAGATGACCTGGACGCGTACCACGACGGCTGGTTCGAGGTGGCGCGCGAAAGGAGTTCCTGGAAGGACTTGGAGGAGGCCGATGCCCAGCAGTAGGACAGTATAGGTTGGACAAAAAAATGTAAAATATTAGCAAATTAAATAAAATATTTGTTTAATTCGCGCTTCAGCGCCAGACGTAACCTCATTACTTAAGTGTCAAAGGTACTCTGTGGTATTAATAATAATAGCCTCCCGATAGATTTCGGTCACGGTGGCCCATCTCAACGGAGATTAGCCAGATAGGCAGGAGATATTATACTGCACAAGTGTGTGCGTAAACACAGATGCACTGTCTGTTCCTTTAGTCTAATAGTCCGATGGGCCGGTAATCCGACACGACCGGGGAGAGATCAGGCGCAGGACCAACGGCTTTACGTGCTTCCCGAGGCACGGGGGTACTAAACCGGCAAATTCCAAACTCCGGGCTATTACTACTATTGCAACTACGAGACCAACGACAGGCATTACTGTGACGCACGGGCTTGCGGGCGGCGAGCAATGGGCAGCTCGCCGCCCGGTAAGGACCAGGCCCGGGTCGACGGCGTGTTGTGTTCCACGCGCGCCTCAAAGAGATGTCAGCACGAACTGACGGGGTCCGCTAGGGCCGATGCCTGCCAGGGCCGCGGGTTGTTTGAAAGAGATACCGTGGCCCCTGGCACAGGCAACTGAAGGAACATGGGTGGTTTTTAGTCAGTAAAAGTCTGACACGCCGTTCAGCTCAGCCCAGAGCGGGAGAGGTCATTTGAAGATTTCCCACCCAAAAAAAAAAAAGGCATTACTGTGACAAGCAAAGGGTCGCACGCGCCGACCCTCCGGTGAAAATAAATAAATATGTACATAACAAATACATTACAGACCATGCTCAAACATCAGGACCAGCACCGTTACGCTTGCGTTTGAAACACATCATTTTGAAGGATATTGCTAATCCATTGCTGCATATGTTCGAAAAATTTGTCTGCTCAACAACGTGAATAACGCAATGAATGTTGTTGATCTGTCAAACTGAAAGGAATGGCTACTGTTAGTGTGTTACGCAGTTACCCCGCAGGATTCGGCAATAGTGCTTGCGACCGCTACACTAACAAGGCAGTAAATCCTACTAATATTATAAATGTGAAAGTTTGTATGGATGGATGGATGTTTGTTACTCTTTCACGCAAAAACTACTAAACGGATTTGGATGAAATTTGGCACACAGATGGTTTATAACCAGAGTTAACATATAGGATACTTTTTATCCCGATGTTCCCACGGAATCGAAACTTATGCGGGTGAAACCGCAGGGCGCAGCTAGTAATAATAAATATTTCTACACAAATTCTATCTGTCTTGCGGTAACGACCTGTAATTTTTCTAATGAAATAAATGAGACAAGAAAATGAATGATTGTTTAAAGGATTCCGTACGTCCTAATGAAAAAGCGGAAACCTTATAGGATCACTCGTGTGTCTGTCTGCCTGTCTGTTACAATGTAAAATTTGCTCCGAATCTACTGGAGTGATGAAGTTGAAAATTGTTACGAATGTGAATTTTTGTGACCCAAATACGGATGTGTAACGTAAATAAACGAATTTTGAATATGGAGGCCCCGCGGTCACTTTTGGGGGCAAACCAGAAAATTAAAAACAAAAGTTTTGGCAAACTGTACCGTGTAACATATCAAATGAAAGAACTTGTTATGGGTCTGAAATATATATTTTTGCGTAATTTTTAAATAAACAGTTCTAAGGTTATTTAATAAAATATATGAAAATTGACCATTCATTATTGAATGTTGTGTCATGCAATAGTTCAATGGAACGGTCAAGCCATACATTTCAACCAAGATGCTGATGCTGATGATGTTTGTAGAGTTATGCCTTGTAGAATTCGAGACTTGGCTCTACATTATATATAATAACTTTTTATCAGTGAAAGGGTGAAGTAAGTCTTGGCAACCTACTTAACAGGAAACATATTTGGCAGGTCACATATTCATTATACGGAACCCTCTCCACGCGAGTTCATCTCGCACTTTTCAGGTTTTTCCTAATTGATTATGATTCTTTCGTCATTCATTTATTCTTCTACTTGAATAAGTAACTAATGAAACATATAACTTAGAACGTTTGTAATATCTATGAAAAAACTGTATTATAACTATGTAAGTCAAACTAAGTTTCGTAGTTGAGATTATTTGTTAAATCGAGAATTTTACAAAGAAACTTGACTACGAAACTTAGTTTACACAATTATTTTGTGTTGTAAAAAAATTGGAAAAAAAAAGTGTTCAAAGTACGATGGAAGACGAATAAAAAATAATGAATAAATGAATTAATCAACTCAGCATCACTTAACATCAAAAAGCGTCTATCTGTTCTAGTTCAAATGCACATCCTCAAATACTTCGGACATGTCTCGAGGCGTGAGGGAGACTCTGAACGCTTTGCCTTGTATGCCTTGTTGCCTTGCTGAGCGATGGCCGTTTTTCGTGAATGTGACGCAATGTGTACGTCATTTTTTTTTTGTGTGTGTTTGTTTTTTTTATGCGTCATGTTTGCCGCAAACAAATGTATTTTCTTTCTTTTCCTTGTCGTTCAGGGTAGAGTGGACGGCACTAGACCACGCGGACCCACCCACCCATGAGATGGACTGATGAAATTAAATCCGCAGTGGGCGATCCCTTGTATGAAACTGCACAAAAAATACCAGAAATCGGAGTAGGTGGCGAGAAATCGTGAGGAGAATCACGTCAGCTCCTAGACAAGAAACTACATGAGGACCACGAATGCTCTGACAAAAGTGCTACGACGAAGAATATGCGTTTAAAATAAAAATCTTCACTCCACAGACATTGTTACGCATATTAAATGATCCACAATAAAGTGAATGAAGACAATTTAATAAAGTTCTGTAATAAAACTTAAGCCATGCTCGAGAGCATATTAATAAATTCTGATATAATATCACTTTCTTTGCCAATATGTGTACCAATATTCCAGTAGCTAATAATAACTATTTGACAATAATATTTTTTGCTCAAGGTTCTCGTATATTCGTAAAAGTTGAATAGCAGAGGATACATACCTGAAATTGAATTGTGAGGGGACGAGGGAGTTCTCTTGCAATAAGGGGTAATATGTGTAGGGATCGTAAAGTATAAATATATTTTGTTCACAATTTTTCTAGGTTGCTTTCTGTTACTTTAGCATGATCTTTTTGTTTGAGACAAACTGAAGTATCTCGTGTACTCGCTTTAACATTAGCATTTTACCTAATAAATTCATCAGATGTATGAACGTATACGAGGCAAAAGGAGTACGTAAGGATCGTATTAAGTAGGTGGCGTCCTGTAGTCCTACCTCCATGCGAACAAGGTGTGGGTTTATATAATGTATATTTATGTACAGACGCCAGCACATCAACCTACTACAATCTGTCAAATTTCTTTAATAGATTTTCAACTTTATCGCTAAAGCATTAAGGTTTTAGGTTGATTGGGAAAATTTGACAGTTTCGGGTAGCTTGACCTGCTGGCGTCTGTACTTAATAAAAATCGTAAATTCACTGACAGACAACCCACAGCCCAAACCTCTGGGTTTAGAAGTTTTTTTTTTTTTTTTTTAAAAATCGTTGCCCCACACTAGGAATTTCTCCTGTGTCGTGGGTGCGTTTACAGACATATAAATTCACATACACAAACAGCCAGACAACTAATTGTAGGTCATACAAATATTTGTTCCGTGCGGGAATCGAACCCGCGACACGCAGCGCAGCAGTCAATCGCTTAACCACTGCGCCAACCGTGCCGTCTAAAGGAAGTTTGAATGTTCGCAAGTATTATTTTATAGCGAAGGTGAGCACTAAAGATGTATTTTTTGAAAAATCATCCCCTTAAAGGGTTGAATAAGGGATGAAAGTTTGAAAGGAAGTTTGTGATAGAAAATTCCATCAGGTACACAGCTTTGAACACAAGGTTGTTGAGCAGACAAATTTTTCGAACATAAAAAGAAATGGATTTGCAATATCGTTCAAAATGTGTGTCATATTGATTGTGTGTGATTCAGATTGTGTGTCATATTGTGTTGTGTTGTGTGTTGCTAGTGTCCAAAACTATCTCAGAAAGTACAGTCACCAAAGGAAATGAGTAACCAGAGTCGTCGGATATAGTTGAAGTTTAGTAAAAACCCGATGGATGTTTTCGAATGAAATTTAAAATGATAAATGAACTGTTTGTTTTCTAGTATTAAATTTAAAAAAATATTCAAAAACCTCCATCGGTTACTTATCTCCTTTGGTGACCGTACCTACATACAAAATTATGATCTCAGTCAAACTAAAACTTTCAACTCAAGAAACATGGCTTTATCACCGGACCACGACCACTTAGATCTCAATTACTTCTAAACATTTTGAATAGTCAACAGTTTCCACTAAAAGCCACGAGCCACACTTGATGAAATTCTTATCAATTAATTAATTTACCTAGCTCACGGACGGACATTCGGGCATTGTCGGGTAACGTCGGGTATAGCCGCCGGCAGTGACAGCGGCCACCGCAGATTGTTTCGTGTCAAGGCGTAAGCTGTTAGCGGTATAGGACATACATACATAATCAGCCTATAATGTTCCCACTGCTGGGTCACAGACCTCCTCTCGCGGTATGGGACATAAATAAATAAATAATAAAACCTTTATTGCTCAAAAGATTACAGAGATTTTACATTGGCCCCAAACTATGCAAGCCTGTGTCTTGGGCACCAATATGGAGGGCTTTTCCATTTATACATTTATTTTAAAAACATGTTCGGTAAAGTAAAAGGAAAAAAAATATAAAAGGAAAATATGTTTGCTTCAAATTGTAAAAAAAACTAAATAAAATCTAGGAATCAAAACGAAATAAAACATAACAATCAAATCGAGAATTAAATGAAAATAATAATAAAACTAGAAAAAGAAAAACGCTAGTATTATGCGTATGAGTGTGAGTACAAGTGTGCGATCATGTGTTGTGGATGAGTGTGAGTGTGTGTGATCATGTGGTGGAGAGTTTGAGGGTGTTTAAGCGTGAGATAAACGAAATAATTGTGTGTGTGCAAAACCATTTAACCACTGTATTAACCTTTTCTCCTTCGTCATATTATGACAAGTTGGTGTGCTGTAGTTGGTTGGTGTGACATGGACATCATCATCTTGACCATCGCTGAATGTGGCATTATTTAAGCGCTGCACGTATAATAATAATAATAATAAAGAAATTTATTGACATAAAAAAACAGTTGTTACATACTTTGAAGCCCTGACTCCTGAGCTAGGTAGCAACCTGTGTTACAGGAGCCAGTGTCTTCGCCCATTTGTGGTACAATTAATATCAATGTGCAATAAAACAATATAAAAAAAATAAGAAAAAGAAAAACATAATAAGGGAACGAAATGTAAGATGCACACATACTCTTAGGTATACAAAATCTTTGTGTGTTTATGTGTGTGTGTGAGGGTGTGTGTGTGTGGGGGTGTGTGTGGGGGTGTGTTTGTGTTTGTGAGGACCCCCTCACAAACACAATCCACACTCCACACTCAATCAACAATCCACACTCACCCACATACACATACATACACCCATATGTATGTGTATGTGGGTGAGTGTGGATTGTTTTATGAGTACTGATATTGTAATAGATCTTCCGTCTGGTGGTAACCAAGTGTTTGAAGCCATGCGGATATTTTTAATTTAGTTTCTTTAGTTGTGAGCGGATTAATGTTAAGGTTACGTATATAACAATGATTTACGTGTGGTGGATTTGTCCCGACTCCACTGGGCAGATACAATTTTAATACTAAAGCCCAGTATTGATGCTTACCGAATAGAGTTTCATATATATGAACTATCTAATAAGTTGCTGTTGTTGTTTTCCTTGCTGTATTATCTATTCTATAATGAGATTTATTTTGTTCGTTGGTGCAGTCAGACTCGAAAAGATGACAAGAACGACACACGATTTGTCGATGTATCTACAATTAATGTCCCATAACACTGTATCGATGTGTAGCTACCATTAATTACTCCGTGTTTAATGTTTTGTGGTTACGTATTGATACAATATTATAGAACAAAGGTTGTAGACAATGAAATTAATTCTTGTCGATGTTTACATCTGTTAGTGAGGGGCTTGTGGCTAAGTGATAGCAGCCACACGGGTCGATCGCTTGCCGTGGTTGCTCCGTGGCCAACTTACTTAGATACTTTATTTCAATATACTTTATTTTTTATTTAATCTTGAAACTTGGTATGTATAGGTACTTGGCACGTTTACGTTTGAGAGTACCGCTAACGGTGCATTGCGCTGGCTTGATCACTGTGTGGTGAGCAGCGCGGCACGACATTTAGTTTTAGATGCGTCAGTTTTGTATGGAGTTTATTTGTCGGATCATATTCCTTTAATTATTGAGTGTAATATGGATTTAATAATACCTAAATTAGTAAACCCAATCTATACTTGTAATAAGATAATATGGGGTGAAAGAGATATCTCTCAAATTAATGATTATTCCAATTTTTGTAATTCTAAATTAAAATTAATAGATTTTCCAGATGATTTTCGGTATTGCGCTCATAAAATGTGTTCTAACGCTAATCACGTGCAAATATTGGATACAATGTATACCAGTTTGGTTAGCATTTTGAAGGAAGGTGCCGACCGTACTTATTTATGTAAACAAATGCGTCACAATAGCAAAAGATACATTCCTGGTTGGAACAAGTATGTGCGTGACGCTCACAGGGAGGCTCGACTGTGTTACCAAACATGGTTGTTGTATAGTAAACCTGCCAGTGGTTATGTTTACAATAAAATGTGTCAATCTAGAAAAACTTTTAAGACCAATCTGAAATACTGTCAAGATAACCAACAGCAGATTAAAATGGATATTTTAGCTAAACATCACACAAAAAAGAAATTTGGATCATTTTGGAAATCAACGAATAGTTTGAATCCAAGGTTGAGTCCCCCTGTGAGCGTGGCGGGCGTTCAAGAGCCGGCTGATATAGCCAATGCATTCCGGCGTCATTTCCAGGTTGAGTCACCTCTTACTAGACCTGTACAGGTGGTTGATGCTGGGGCCAACTCTGGGGACGTTTCTATTGTTTTTACGGCAAAAGAAATTTCAGCCATTATAAAGAAAATGGAGAGGGGTAAATCCCCGGGTCATGATGGCCTCAGCATCGAGCACCTGAGGTACGCGGGGGGACACTTGCCGCGTGTACTCGCTTTGTTTTTTAACATGTGCGTTACTCACGGATACTTACCGGATGACCTAATGTATACAATGGTAGTGCCTATTGTGAAAAATAAAACCGGGAATGTCTCTGACATTTCCAACTACAGGCCCATTTCTCTGGCCACTGTCATAGCAAAGGTTATGGACAGTCTGCTTGACAAGCAATTGGCTAAACACCTCGAGCTACATGATGCCCAGTTCGGTTTTAGGCCTGGGCTGTCAACCGAGAGTGCAATCATGTGCCTCAAGCAGACTGTTCAATACTACACAGACAGGAAGACTCCTATTTTTGCCTGTTTTCTCGATCTGTCAAGGGCATTCGATCTCGTTTGTTACGATGTTTTGTGGCGTAAACTGGAATGTGAGACTACGATACCACCTGAAATAGTGTCAATATTCAAGTACTGGTATGGTAGTCAAAGCAATAGCGTGAAGTGGGTTGGGTCGCACTCGGACGTGTATCGGTTGGAGTGCGGGGTGAGGCAGGGGGGGCTCAGCTCACCCAGGCTCTTCAACCTATACATGAACCAGCTGATCCTTGAGCTCAGCAGCACTAAAGTCGGATGTCATATTGACGGGGTATGCATTAACAATATTAGTTATGCTGACGATATGGTGTTGCTGAGCCCATCGATCGGTGCTCTGAGGCGACTGGTCGCTATATGCGAAGAATATGCGGTGACTCATGGGCTCAGATATAACGTCTGCAAGAGCGAACTAATGGTTTTTAAAGCAGGCAGGGTGACATATTCGTGTATTCCTCATGTTGCACTGTGTGGAGAACCCCTGCGAAGGGTGGATAAATTTAAGTATCTGGGCCACTGGGTCACTGAAGATCTAAAAGACAATTGCGACATTGAAAGGGAACGTAGGTCGCTGGCTGTCCGTTGTAACATGCTGGCCCGCAGGTTTGCACGATGTACGAGGGCAGTCAAAGTTACGCTGTTCAAAGCTTACTGTCAGTCCTTCTACACGTGCAGCCTGTGGGTCAACTTCACTCAGCGGGCATACAGCGACCTACGCGTTCAATATAATAATGCACTGAGAGTACTGTTGAGGTTGCCGTGGCGTTGCAGTGCGTCAGGGATGTTTGCGGATAATAATATTAATGGTTTTGCCGCCATTATTAGGAGTAGATGCGCATCCCTGATGACGCGTATTCGCGGCAGCACTAACAGTATTCTCAGTGTGTTCGCAGATCGGTGGGATTCCCCGATGTTGCGGAGGTGGATGCAGCTCCACGCTGAATTTAATTGTATGTAGATTTGTGTCTGTAACCTACTAACACTAGAAGTTAAGTAAAATTGTTACTAACCTTATGGACTCCTGTCTGAAATAAAAGTTTTCTATTCTAAGTTTCTATTCTATAGGTATACATACCAGTGCCTCGGAAGCACATTAAGCCGTTTTTGTAGGCTGTCATTCGTCGATCTTAGACAGTCGTTACGGGTCATCAGTAGCCCGAAAGTCTGACAACCAGTCTTACTAAGGGGTATCATATTACCCAGTTACTGGGTTGTGGAGGTCAGATAGGCAGTTGCTCCATGTAAAATACTGGATATTCAACTGCATCTGGTTAGACTGGAAGCTGACCCCAACATAGTTGGGAAAAGGCTAGGCAGATGATGTTTTAAAAGGAATAATGAAAACTGCTTCAAAACGTTTTAAACTTATAACTTGGATCAAATGGACTCCTAGCCTTAAGGCGCTTCCTCTGAATTTCGTTTTTCCCTACTCACTAGGTCAACTAGTGGGTACTTACCTAGTCCCTTGATTTGGTGCTTTATCCTCCTTTCTTTTAATAAATAAACAAATATTCAGGAACCCGACTCTTGTTATTTTCGTGAAATTCCTTTTTTGATTCCCACAGTCATTTTATTACAAGCTTTTATTTTATTCGGATAAGTTCGTGGTTATATATTTGTCTGTCTTTTATTATCTACAAACGCATGCAGGCAATTAAGAATGTGAGGTATATTAGTGTGCATACTTTTATTTATTTTATTATTCGTCCGAGACAAGCAGCCGCACCGCCTGCAGCACATCTGGGTGGTACACCAGCCCGCGCAGCACTCTCGCCACGTACTTTACTAACGCGACATCAAAGACATGTGACATCTACCAACGTGCGGGTTGGTTGATGTCACATGTCTTCGAATTTTCAAGCCCCCATGGTAGATTATAGCACACTCTCTCGAAGAGAAGGCATGTGTCCCAAAAGTGGGAACATTATAGGCTGGTTATATGTATATAAAACAAAATTGCATCAATCACCTAACATAATGAGAGAAACCATTCATAAATATTATGACGCTAATTAATGAGCAAAAAATAAACCGGCCTTTTTAGAAGATGGCCGTTTTTTACTCAAACTGAGTGTGCATCAAAACTAACGATAAGAGAAATGATTTATGCTAAACCGTACCGTCTCCAAGCCGTGGCACATACGAGGTACGGACGACGGTACTGGGAACACTTTTATAATAAATTAGCATAATGCATTTATGTTACACTGTGAGGCTTCCAGTGCAGTCTACCGATTCAAAAATTTTCAATGCATTTAAATTATAGTAGAGAGTTTTCTGACCGTCGAGAGGCGAGAATGTTTCATCATCGTCATCATCTGCCAGCCTTTTCCCAATTATGTTGGGGTCATCTTCCAGTCAAACCAGATGCAGCTGAATACCAGTATTTTAAGAAAGAAAGAAAAATATTTTATTCTGCACAAAGAAAACTCACAATTACAATTAAAAATAATGATAATAAAAAAGACATAAGATACATATAGTCAAAAGACACTTTTGTCTATTGCTTGATGTCAAGGCCAGGGTGCAATTTAAAAAAAATAGAGTAGACTGACTGTCATGTGACCACAACCCAGTTACTGGGTAACACGATAGCCCTTTGGTAAGATGGCTATTAAAATAACAGTATTATACATAAACGACTGCCTCTCTGATCTTCACAACCCAGTTACTGGGTAATTCGATACCCCTTGGTAAGACGGGTTGCCAGACTTTCGGGATTCTGACTACCTATAACGATTGTCAAAGATCTGCAAATGACAGAGGCAAAAATGTGTACCTATAGTGTGTATAGGATTTCAGATGATGATATGAACCGTGGCCGGATATTATTATCATCAACATCTTCATTAGAGTAAATGCCTAACTTTAGTGCCATGCAGGAAGCATGGAACAAAAGTTAGGCCTATTCAAAAATGATTCGAAAGACACGTAGCGCCATCTAGCGTCCTAAAGCAAGTTATTGTTTTCTTTTCCTTGGGAACAGTATTTTTTTTCTGGATGAATTGTAACCTATGTCCTTTTCTATACCCCTGATAACGTATATGCAAAATTTCATGATGATCAGTTCAGTGGATCAGGCGTGAAAAGGTAACAAACAAACTTACTTTCGCATTTATAATATTAGTTAGGATTCTATGCTTGTGCGAGTCTCATACAGGTCATGATGACACCGTCTCCTACCACACATCAAACAAAACCCAATCCCATTAATAACAACACATGGCTCGATTTTGCTCGTTTATTTAACAATTTGGAAGGCAAACCTAGTCGTAAGCAAATTATCGAGCCGCCCAGATTACAGGCAATTCGTGCGGATTACACGGAACGAGACACATAATTGAAACGCTTATTTAAATGTTGATTGATCCGTGAAACTTGGGTTTTAAATTAATGTTTTTTCCTGTATTTTTTAAGGTGGTGGTGGTGGTGGCCCTGAAAATAATGATGGCCCATTGGTAACGGCCCCGACTTAAGGGTTGTAGGTCGTAGGTTCGAAACCAGACAGGCGCTTTATTTGAGTAAATTATTTCATCACCACTACTCTCAAATGATGAAAGTGCATATCGTGAGAAAACCTGCATGCCCTAGAACCAAAAATTCGAAGACATGTGACATCTAACAACCCGCTTTCGGCCCGCGTGGTGGATTATGACACACTCCCTCTCACAGAGAGGAGGCCTGTGTCCCAGCAGTGGGAACATGATAGGCTGATTATGCTATTCGAAGTAGAGTTTGATCTAAAAATCTTTTATTGAGATTTTTTAATTACATTAATTACAATTTACAACTTTGTATATAGATTAAAGGCTGTTTTTTCTAACGCCAGAAGGTCAATTCTCGTAATTTAAAACGTTCAAAATCTAGTCGCAGTCTCATCTCGGCGACAAACAAATGTCAAAATGTAGGGAAATCAGATGCATTTTTGTCAGAATGAGACTGGGATCAGAAGGCCAATTCTCGTAATTTAAAACGTTCAAAATCTAGTTGCAGTCTCATCTCGACGACAAACAAATGTCAAAAACTTGTAAAAATGTACGGAAATTAGAGGTATTTTTGACAGATTGAGAATGAGATCAGACTGTGAATGATCTTAAAATTACGAGAATTACTCCTCTGACTAAACGTTCTTAAAATTACGAGAATTGCCCCTCTGATAATTTTATCGGAGGAATAATTTTGAATTTTTGTCAGTTCTTCCATACAAAAACTGTCAGACGTCAATTTTATTCAACAAATAAAAATTATCTGTCGATTGAAAAATCAGCCCTTTAGACAGATATGTTTTAATAAAAGTAGTAATTATAAATAAAAATCTATCAAACAACTCTACACCTGCGGTAATTTAATTCTACAAGTGATCAACTTGCCGTGTATTGTGCAGATAATGAAAACGAACAATTCATGCGTTTTTCTTCGACAAAAGAAAACGAATGGGTATTATTTACTTCCAACCTTCACTATTGGCTTAACGAATCACCTAGAGTGTGGCCACGAAAGCGATCAATTAATTATTGACGCTCAACTTTCATAACAGTAGTAAAACCTTTTTTTCGCTGTGGCCTCCGGCAGATATGTTATTCTAGTACACTCACATTGCACCAGCCTAGTCTCCAAAGCTCTAATAGTTTTGGTAGTGTTGGCCCCACTGTTCGACAAACATAGAATCTATCATCACTCCTTCCATCGCAATATGGAAAGAGTGATGAGGAGCTATGGGGAAATGCTGCACTTGCACGCTGCGTGAGCGTGCGTGATCCATCCCCACTCGTTCGATGTCCGCGCACAGGATGGATGGAAAGCAGCACCTGAAGTGATTTTTTGCTCCATTGGTGTAATTGCTGTATGGCGTTCCAATGTGAGGATAAATAAATATATAAATAAATAGATAGCTTTGTCTCTTACTAAAGAGTCAAAATACTTGTAAAGGAACACTACTTGTCGTTGTGATCTTGTTGTCCTAACTGCAATCATCTACAGTCTTCTTCTAAATTTGTGTATCTATTTTAGTGTATTGTATACATAATATTTGCACCAACGACAGTCCCATTTTATGTCCAGGAAAATCACTGTCCATACTAAGGTTGCCTGGAAGAGATCGCAGTAATGCGATAAGGCCGCCCATTGTATATTTTGTAATATTTCATGTATTTTTTATGCTATGTATTTTTGTGGTGTACAATAAAGTATATATTTTATAAATAAATAAAGAGTCTACTTTATGCATGCCAACTCGAGTCACTCACATCGAACTCGTGTCGTTCAGCAGCCACTGTCATGGTACTGATCAGCATGGGATTTTGTGTTGGATCCTCAGATTGGCCAAAGTGTTATTAAGTTTTTCCATTACTGTTTTCTCAGTAGCAACCTGGAGAGTGATTTTGTGTTCATTGATGATAATAGACTTTTCAAGCTTGCTTATGGTACTAAAGTTGGCGTTTACTGCTACTTTCGATGTGCACGGGCAGAGATTAACCACGTTAGCCACGCGGTTCATTTGTTTGCCAGCCATATACTATACGTAGCCAGGGGTCGTAGTTGAAGGTCCCGCCTACATTTTAACACAAAGCGAAGCTGAGTTCTTACTGTGTTGTTATTTATGTACTAATAAACTTATTATTATTATTTCTCGTGCATGGCTTAGCCATGAGCTGCAGTGAACTGGCACCTGTAATCATAACTGGCAGAGTGTGGAATTACTTTAGCCTCGGCCTACCCAAGTGGTAGTGTTTGGGTAATATTCACGTATGAAACTAAAGTGGAGTTGGACAGGACACCTGGCAAGGCGCAATGATGACAGATGGAAACATTTTGTGACAGAGTGGCGTCCAAGGCCTGGATGACGAGATGTCGGTCGTTCGGCGGCGAGATGGGCAGACGAAATTGTTGGCATCGCGGGCAAAACCTGTTTTAGGATGGCGCTGGAGCGTGGGGATTGGCACAAGATGAGAAGCATTACCTAGTAGAGGGTATAGTTTTTATTATGTTTGTTGGTATATTGGCGTGGCTAGCTGACATATTATGGCAAATAATTAAATTTTATGTTCTGGTTTTGTAATGTTAATTACCGAACATAGGTACCTAGTATTGTATACAATCAAGTATTTTTTTTTAAATTGAACAGACAACTGTGCTGCTGGGGAGTTTGTTGCGCCACTTCTTCTTCCCAGCGATAGCACTAGGAAGTGGTGAAGGGCAGGCGTTTTTGGGGGACTGTCTTTTGTAATTTTGACGTTCAAAAAGCTGCTGATTTCAGCCTAATTTGAATAAATGACTTTTGATTTTGAAAATGACTTTTGATTTTGATTTTAGGGTGAAGGCGGCCTATGAATGATGATGATGGTTAATATCCAAGCCCGCTCCGCTCATACCAACCCGCTAACTTACCAGCCCCACAGCGTCTGCACCAAGCTAAGTCACTAAATTTATTACATTGCAATCAACCGCCAGACGCTATTTCATTGGCGAAAAGGTTCAAGTCGATGCAACCAGTTTGTTAGCCCACCGCTGGGATAGTGGGGGTAATTTATTTATTGAAAGTTATTGATTATTTTTGGTTGGGGGTAGAGGTGAAAGATCTAGTGAATTGTATTCCTTGTAAATTATGTGAAGAGTGAGAGGTTAGTTTGTTTTACTACGTCTGCGTTGAAAATTGGTTTTCCTAGAAAATTAAGTAACCTTTTTTTTGTTTTTGTCTAGCTTCCTCTTCTTCTCGATTTCTAAGGACTGTGGTAAAAACCAACCTAACTATTAGATTAGGTACATTAACAACGAACCGTGGGTATGCATAGTTTTAAATTCTCGTTATTTTTCAGTAAGTAGGTATGAGAAGAAATCCTAAGATTCAAGGTATCTTTTATGTTACCACTTAGGGCTGATGCCAACGCCAGATAATTTTATCGGAGAAATAATTTTGAATTTCTGACAGTTCTTCCATACAAAAACTGTCAGACGTCAAATCAGCCGTTAGTCAACAAAACGCTTGTGACAATTAACCCTTCCAACAAAGATTATGTGACAGGAGCTCGAACTTGTGACCCTCTCATTCAACAGTGCAACATCCAACCCATTGAGCTATAGGTGCATACCTTACCTACTACAATATTGATGAAGCATGATACCTTATTAAATATTCATCCGTTAAGTGGCAGCAGGTGGCACTGGTTCCGTTTTCTTACATTTATCTTCATAAAAGATATTATCTTTTTATACCCTCTTTATTCCAGACGATATAACTTTCTTTAAAGTTTTAACAGCAGTCACGATGAAAGTAAGTTCAGTATTCTAAGTTCAATGAAAGGGCAAAGTTGTGTTCAAAATCTGTCTATTGAAATAAGATCGTCTGTCACAGATAATGGCTTGAAGCCCACCTAAAGTTTAAAAAAATATGAAACCCTAAAAAAACTTGTTTAGTAATAGTATTCATTTTAGATTTCACACGTAATAATTATTGTTTCTTTATTTTTCAATGATTATCCTATCATTGAAAAATAAAGAAAAATAAAGAAAAAAAATAAAGAAAATTACCTAATCGATATTGTTATTATCAACCTACGTAAATATTCTGAGTAAGTACGTTTTTTTTTATGAAATGCGTGTTCCTTGTCGCTAGACACTCTTAAAATACCTTACCAGGAATTTAAAATAAAAACCCATCTTCTGCACTATACTTTCTAACTTTCCCTCGACAAATTTTTAAAAACTTTTACGTGTAAGTGAAACTGAAGTCGCTTTTCATTTATCCTCTCATCCTGACCAAACAAACTAAGCATACTCTTTTCAGTGTTTGTCACTATAGGCTGACCGCTTTATTGAGACGTTGCTTGAGGTAGCTACGCGGTGCGCGAGGGGTGATAGTTGTTACAAGTTAACGAATCACTGAGCTCTCGCATCACGTCACCACACCCCTCCTGCACCGCGCTGCTACCTCTGGCAACGTCTCAGTTAAGCAGTTGGCCTATACATGTTCATCTAAACCGCACCGTTGCCTGGGGGCCTAAAAAGGCCACTTTAAGCAATACCTCTAAATGTGATTCATTTCCTGAACTCCCAGCAGATCATAAGCAATTCCTCTAATGTTCGTAAAATGGTACCACTTAATAGCTGAATCACCTACAATTCATTTCATATTAGAATCACATTTGGTGTAAACATTGCCGCATGAAAAAAATAAAAACCGTAATTGTATCGGTAAATTTTTCATTACAGTTTTCATTAATCACATTGGTTTTTTATTTTTTATTTCTACAGTTTAAATGTTATTTCATTATAATTTACTAATAACTGTTAAAAATATCGCAGATAAGCCCTGAAAAGGGAAATTAGAAAGAATAAAAACTTTATAGGCTGGCAACGCGTACAAAGGAGTTCTAAGTATATCCCTTGAGTTATGTCAAGTTGACAACTATTATTGTAAACATCAACAATAAAACAAGTATTTCGTATTTTCGTGCTAGTAAGATCGTTTTTAAAACAAAGTAAGTGCATAATTGTTTGTCTTAGATCAATATTTAATTGTATCACTGTGCAAAAGTATTTAAATGTACCTACGTAATTTTTTGTAGGAATGGGAAGGCGTTCAGCTAGTGACTGAGACACAATGGAACATTCTGCTCGACTTTCTACACTTGTGTACAAGTGGACGCGCTGTCGGTGTTGAGCCCCCTATCAAGATCACTGCAGCCCCATGTTCGGTCAGACTCGTCCGTCAGCATCAAGCCGACCCCTGCCGATGCAACAATGGTGCCTCTGCCTAGTCGAACTTGGCAAGCGACATGCCGCAGTCGCAGTGAGTAGATTTTTCTAACCCTACAGCTATTCATGTTGCGGTTAAGACTAATGATGACTATTGAAAACGATTAAGTAGGTATGTTATATTTATTATGATTTTAGGTCACCCTCTGGCTGCACTAGATGAGGTTTGGAGAGTAATTGTATCTCAGAAGGAGATGCAACATGCTGCAGTTTATATGGCAAATGAATAGTACAGAACCTTGGGAGGCTTGCTGATGCAGTCGAAAGACATTTATTGGTTTCCCATAGAGGTAAAGTATGTTTTTTTTTGTACATGCAATAAAAAATTAAGTATAACATTAACATTCATATAATAAAATTATAAACAAATACAAAATGGAAAACACTATATTCTAACATTAAAATAACACAAAAACTTTCCATAAAGGCAAAAAGGTATCGAGCTCTATGTCCACTAGTGGTGTCTTCAACGTTGATTTAAAGGGTTAGCCTGCATCACCTGAAACATATTTCTTTGTTATAATAGGTACTCAAATTAAACAATGATGTTTGTAATTTCATTTTATTTAAAAGTTATTTTAATTATTGACATGAGTTGACTTACCTAAAAACCACAAATTTTCCTTTTCAGCCTGGTGACGTTGTTCCAAGTGAGTCTTTAAGTGGATGGTGATTCCATAAAAAGGAGACATGGTTAGCCCCTCTACAGCTAGCATCGCCACAGATCAGAGTCGCAAACCTTAATGAAAAAAAAGACTAATTAGTTTCTATTAATAAGATGAGATTGTTAATTTAAACCTATAGTAAATTATTTTTCTATCACTATTGTTTTATTTTAGTAAAAGGTATAATTTATGTCCTCTTATATTATAATGCTATTTAATAAAACTGAAGTAAATTATGACAATATAACATAACATCACACCGATATAATATACCTAAAGGGTTCGGCAGAGGTGTACTTTTAGTACTATGTGATGTGGTAAGCAAGATAATATTAAATATGCATATATGATTGCCAGCAAAAACAGTTGGTAACTGTAGGTATTCACAATTTGAGCATTTATGGAGTGATAATAGTTTTCGCTTAAAAACCTCTTCTCATATTCGGCAGGCCTAACAATAGCAATGTGAGTGCCACCAATATAGCCAAAAACCTCAGTCATTCTAAACTTCTGGTAAGACCTGACATCATAAAACTGTTAACAGTAGGTTCCCTTTGTTTATAATAGATATGTGCACCCACTTTTAGTCCTGCATGATAGGTTCCTTCTATAGTTAACAATGGAGGAGCTGCTTATCGCCACAATAACTTATAATCAAGTATTCCTACTGTATTGTACCTAGTGATATAAATATTCTTACTTACCCAGTTTTGAGTTTGACGGAGCTAGTGTCACGGCTCTCACACAGTTAGATACACTAACTTAGTGCATCTTATGCACTTGCTCCTTTATATCTCTGGTATGATCCAATGTATAAAAACTAAGTGTACTCAGCACCTAAAATGTGAATAGAAGATTGTAGTAAGTTTTCATCTAAGCATAATATGATCAGTTTTTATTTCATTGAGAGGGTACCGAGTAAACCTCTACAATAATGTCTATCTGGAACTACTTAGTTAAAACACACTACTTTTTCTTTTGAGAAATAAAGTTTTTATTTATTTTATATTATTTATTATTATTATCACAATTATTTTACTTGCCTTGGAGGTAGTAGGTACCTACTTATGCCATCGTGGCGGGTACTAGGTATAGCTCCAGCTCATGAATGGTCATGAAACACGTTTATCTATCCTATATACGCCAACAAACTCGAGGTCCGGCATTTCGAAGACTATGTTCATTTTCAGGGGAGCTACACTTCGTCGGCGATATAAAATGGTTTCCTTCGTGCTCCAGATTTTTTTAAAGGCCTAAATCTGCCACTAAAACAATATTTCTTCACAAAACCTCCCAATATGATTTGTGAGATGTTGCTTTTGACTAACATCTTATGAATCTGCTATTTGACATTAAAACTTCATTAAAGCAATTCATAATTTGTGACCATTTTACGAATCTCCATACAAAACTGTCAAATAGATGAATTACGTGATATGAATTGCGCACAGATCATACTATGAATTGTCAGTTTGTGACCATTTTACGATTTTTAATATGATTCATATTGTTATCCTATTATGATTCTGCCAAAGTGGCCTTTTTAGGCCCCCTGATCACATCATTTCTCAGCTTAGACGGTTGGCACATGTTGAGAGGATAAATGAGAGTTGACAAAAAAAAAAAGTATTTACAAGGCAAATGTGAGTGGAAACACCGGGACGAACACCCTAGGAGGACATATTGGTGATGTATATCTTCAGAAAGGTCAGGGAGCTTACGACCAGGGGCCCTAAAAAGGTCACTTTGGCAGAATCATAATAGGATAACAATATGAATCATATTAAAAATCGTAAAATGGTCACAAACTGACAATTCATGATATGATCTGTGTGCAATTCATATCACGCAATTTACGTGTTTGACAGTATTGTATGGAAATTCGTAAAATGGTCCACCTATGTTTACACCAATTAAGATTGATATGAAATGAATTGTAGGTGATTAAACTATTATGTGTAACCATTTAACGAAAATTAGAGGAATTGCTAATGATCTGCTGGGAATTCAGGAAATGAATAGCTTTTAAAGTAGGATAGGTTAGTAGGTAGGTAGGTTCTCAAATTTGGATGCTTTTTTTTGTGTCAAAAAATTAAAACGCGAAACCAACGACACGGACATCCGAAATTAAAGTTATTTTTCTCATTGTAATGTGTTTTTTTGGAAGTCAGTTGTTTTTTTTTTTTTGTTAAACAGTTTTTATATAACATAACATGTTACTATCGCACTTGTGATTCCGGAAGGGTTCAGCAAAACTGTACCACCACATTTCGCCTGAGAAATTCCTGGTGGAAACCCCAATAACACTTTGCCCGACTTGGGAATCATACCCAGGACCGTATATATATTTTTTTTTTGTCGTGAAAAACGTTGCCCCACACTAGGAATTACTCCTGTATCGTGGGTGCGTTTACAAACATTTAAACCCACATACACAAACAGCCAGACCCGGAACAACTACCTGTAGGTAATACAAATATTTTTTCCGTGCGGGAATCGAACCCGCAAACGCAGCGCAGCAGTCGTTCGCTCAGCCACTGCGCTAACCGTGTCGTCAAATAGCGTAATATTCAATAGTAGCGCTTTTTTTGCGACTACTAGACCAACGATGCAGTTCTTCCATTTGTCCTAACACCAATAACAAGGGAGCAAAAGGTTATTATGAAACCTTAAAAATGTAATATGCTCGTCATAAAGTATCTTGCAGAGCAGTGGTGGCCCAGTGGTAACAGCCGCGACCTACGAGTTGTAGGTCGTAGGTTCAAACCCAGACAGGCGCTTTACTTTGTGTATATTATTTCATCACCACTGCTCTCTAAACGGTGAAGGAAAACATCGTGAGGAAACCGGCATGTCCTAGAACCAAAAAATTCGAAGACATTTGACATCTACCAACCCGCACTGGGCCCGCGTTGTGGATTAAAGCCCACTCCCTCATGTCGTGCGGTGTCCCACAGGGATCGGTTCTGGGGCCGCTCCTGTGGGACATCGGTTACGACTGGGTGCTGTGGGCAGACCTCCCTGATGGCGTCAGCGTAGTTTGCTACGCTGACGACACGCTGGTCCTGGCGCAGGGGAGGTCGTATCAGGCGGCGGCCGACGCGATGACACGCGGGGCTGCGATAGTCGTGGATAGGATCCGGCGGTTGGGTCTCGAGGTGGCATTGCACAAGTCCGAGGCCATGTCCTTTCATGGGCCCCGGTACGGGCCACCTTCGGGATCCCAACTGATGGTAGGAGGGGTTCACATCGGCGTCGAGGCAACGATGAGATACCTGGGTCTCGTCCTCGACTGCCGGTGGAACTTCGTCGAGCATTTCCGACGTTTGGCCCCCAAACTGGAACGGGCCGGGGCCGCCTTAAAGCGGCTCCTGCCCAACCTGAGGGGGCCAAACGCCTCCTGCCGGAGGCTTTACGCGGGGATCGTGCGGTCCATGGCCCTATATGGGGCCCCGGTGTGGGCGCGTTCACTGCGGCTTCGAGCCGCACACTACCTGAACGCGCCCCAGAAGGTGGTAGCCGTAAGGCTGATCCGGGGCTACCGCACGATCTCGCGCGAGGCAGCAAGCCTCCTTGCCGGACTGCCGCCATGGAAAGAAAGAAAGAAAAACGTTTATTTGGACACAGTTCGTGAAACACAAAATACAAAATTAATAAAATAACAAAAAATGGAATCAAAAAATGGAAAGAAAGGAAATGGAATGGAATGGATGGATGGAATGGAATCATGGGATCTGGAGGCGATAGTGCTCGCGCGCCTGCATGATTGGCGCGCGGAGGCACTAAGCCGGGGGGAAACTCTGCACCCGCGGCAAATCGCTGCGGAGCGGACGGACCTCCGGCGCGATCTCATGGCGGAATGGAAGGCACGACTATCGCAACCCAGCGCAGGGCACGCTGCGATAGCGGCGATAAGACCCCTCTTTGAGGAGTGGCTAGAGAGGCGTCACGGCGTTCTCACGTACCGCCTGACGCAGGTCCTCTCCGGACACGGATGTTTCGGGAGGTTCCTGCATATCATCAGGCGGGAGGAGACGCCCGGGTGTCACCACTGCCAGGATCGCCCAGAGGACACGGTGGAGCATACGGTGGCGGTCTGCCCTGCTTGGGCGGAGCCCCGCCGTGTCCTCGTAGAGGCGATCGGCAACGGCGGCGACCTCTCGCGTCCGGCCCTGGTGCAAGCCATGGTCCGGGGCGAGAGGGAGTGGGAGGCAGTCACCTCCTTCTGCGAAGCAGTCATGCTAGCGAAGGAGGTGGCGGGGAGGCTGAGGGAGAGAACCTCACGCCTCAGCCGCCGCGGGAGACGCTCCGGGCGTCGGGAGCCGCGTGACGACTCCCGGCCACCGTAGGCGCGGGCCTGCGGGCGGTGAGTAATGGGTAGCTCACCGTCCGATCAGGACCAGGCCCGTGCCGGACGGCGCGTTGTGTTCCACGCGCGCCTCAAAGAGATGTCAGCAGAGGACGGGGCCCCACAGGGCCGAAGCCTGCCGGGGCGGCGGGATTTTCCGAAAGGTTAACCGCTGCCCTGGAACAGAAAGGGCTAAGGACGGAACACGGGTGGGTTTTAGTCAGTAAAAGTCTGACACTCCCTTCCGCTCCACCCAGAGCGGGAGGGGTCATTTGATGATTTCCCATCCAGAAAAAAAAAAAAAAAAAAAGCCCACTCCCTCTCACAGAGAGGAGGCCTGTGTCTCAGCAGTGGGAACATTATAGGCTGATTATGTATGTATGTATGTAAAGTATTTTGAATATTCGTTAGCCACCTTATCATCGAAACATTCCCTCTGCGCAACGGAATAACTTGAACATACAAAGAGACATCAATTTCAAACTTCAATACATTTGAATATCAAACTTGTACCACGCGCTTCTAACAGAAAAAGATTTCCTGCATAAATTGCTAATCGGATTTAATATGTTCTGGCTTTAGAGTATGAATTAGACTAGCATAAGGTTTTAAAGTTATATGAAGTCTATAAGCAAGTATGAACAGGGACAAGATCAAAAGCAAAACTGAGGGGAAATAGTATTTATTTAAATTACAATTATGACCAACTATTTACACTAGGCACTAAATTAAAAGAATAACTATATAAATAAATACAAAAACAAAAGGATATTTAGGCGTCAAAGTACACGTCTGCATCGCTGTCATCGGGGAAATTACGCAACACACATAAAAAAAATCATCAGAATTGAGAACCTCCTCCTTTTTTGATATCGGTTAAAAATGGCAATCGATCGCAATGCCCAAATACCGCAAAAAACGCCACTGAACTGTCATAATTACCGAAAAAAGACCCGGAATTACCCACATAGCTTGCAGAGTAAGCAAGCTGAAGTGGCAGTTGGCTGGCCATGTCTGTCTAAGGACCAATGGCCGGTGGAGCAGACGACGTCATCGAGTCACGTGGGCAGACCGCGTATCAGCAAGCATAGTGTAGGACGGGTTCCGGCTAAATGGACTGACGACCTTAAAAGATAGCTGGGACAGACTGGTTGAGAAAGACGGAGGAGAGGATGTTGTGGTGTAACCTGGGAAAGGCCTTTGTTCAGCAGTGGACTCCTATAGGCTGAGTTGATTGAGTACGGCACCAGCTCACCAATTTCTCAGCAAGATATGAAGATTGCATACCGCCCTTTGATCAAATGACACAAGAAATCTTCAACAGGTGTGCTGCATCAGTTACCTTAGTGCTTTGTCTAATTCATACCCAAAGGTCCCCCTCCAACTTCTTACAAATCTTACGAAGATTATCAACGTTGAAAAGTTTTATTTTTGCGAGTTCATACATAATTTGGTAATACATTTCGTTCTTAGCATCATGAATAAAAGAGTTTGGTGTTTTCTCCCTTTCTTTGCGGAAAAGATTTAAAATATAATAAAGCTGCAATATGTTTCCGAAGTTAAACCTCAGAGCTTATGTTTGACTTTACTGACATCGGTGGAGGAAAAACATCGCGAGGAAACCTGGGGGTCTATTCCGAAGTGCAAAGTGCGAATGTTCGGATCGGACCGACACATGGCCGAACCGAATATTATTGAAAAATGCGAAAAAAGTTCGGATTGGCTCATTTGGGTCGGGATCATAGTCAATATTCGAATGAGTGTAGGAGTGTAGGATCGGAACCGACTGAAACAAATAGTAACTTCGTAGCAGGAAACGGCCGAACATTCGGCCGATACTGCTTCGGAGTAGACCCCCAGGACTTATCTATACAACATGTCTCGGAATTAACGTACACCAAACAAACACCCCAATGAAAATATCATGTTAAAATCACAATACGTACACCGAATTTTTACTATTATGTATAAAACATGTTTATTTATTAAGGACTGATTTCAATCGACAGATAATTTTTATTCATAGAATAAATTGGCGTCTGACAGCTTTTGTTTGGAAGAACTGTCAAAAATTCAAAATTATCCCTCGGATAAAATTATCTGGCGTTGGAAAAACCTGCCCTTGATTAGTTATAGTGATTGTCGGAGCCCGTGCGGCTGTTGTTACTTAGCCACAAACTATAGCTTTTTAGCTTTTTGTTATAACTTTAAGCTTAAGTACTGTCTTCAAAAATACATCATGCAAAATTTTACGAAAATGCATTCCAAATTAAAAGCAATCCAGCACCCCACACAATCAATCTTAATGAATCATTTTGAAAGATATTGCTAATCCATTGCTTCATATGTTCAAAAAATGTGTCATGTGTCTGCACAACAACGAAAATAACGCAATGAATGTTGTTGAACTGTCAAAATGAAACCGATTCCGATTGATCGTGTGTTACACAATTAGGGTGCGGCGCAAATTTGCACGAACAGCTAGTTTTTAACAAAAGTATTAATTTATTTAAGTATTAATTTAATTAATTTTTAATAAAAGTATTAGCCCAACTTTTTTGACATTATTTGCAACATCTCTCCCTTCCTTTGCAGTATCTACTTCAAAAGTAGCTCCATTTTACATCCATGTACTCTCGATCTCATGGCCGTCTGCTCTTTGAGCTAACTTTATTTTTTATTTTGTTGAGAGCGACTGTACCGGCCAGTACTTGTTTATCGCATTCTTTTTTAATTAACTTTATTAGGTATCAAAGAAAGGAACCATTTTTACAAAAAAAAAGTTTATGAGAAGTTGCTTTGCGCGCGAAGTTTGTTTCAGCTGGTTGTCGAATAGAAAATCAGAGCTGAAAAGCTGCAGTGGCTGCAGTGTATAATTCTGTAGGGAGTAATCAATTTTATTTACTTGTATAAATTGACAAAATAACAGCTTTTTACTAAATGCATAATTATGAAAGTACTTCTACCAAAAATAAATTTTTAGGGTTCCGTACCTCGAAAGGAAAAAAACGGAACCCTTATAGGATCACTTTGTTGTCCGTCCGTCGGTCTGTCTGTCTGTCCATCAAGACCCTTTTTCTCAGGAACGCGTGGAGGTATCAAGCTGGAATTTATATCAAATACTCAAGTCTACTGACCCTTGGATCTGTGAAAAAATCAAACTTCTATGCCAACTCAATCAAAATGTACAGCCGTTTATGCCACAAATCTCCGCAAATTTTCGACATTTGCAAGAGAATCAAAACCTACAGAGTACTTCCCGTGAACTCAGAATCTTGAAATTTGGTACGAAGCAACGTCTTATAGCACAAATAAAGGAAAAATTGCGAAAACCGTAAATTCTTTGTTACATCATACAATAAAAATATTTTTAATAATTTGGAATTGTACGGACCCCTCGGTGCGCGAGTCCGACTCGCACTTGCCCGGGTTTTTTAAATTTCTTCTATCTGTGTGTTTCTGCTAATCTCCGAAACGGCTGGACCGAATTTCACTGGGAAATAGCTTATGTTATTAGGAGTAATTTAGACTACTTTTATTTTTTTTTAAGAATTTGTAAAGAGACTTATTATTGTTTTCCGACATCCACGCGTAGGAAGTACAGCTAGTTTTACATATTTTTAAAGTGTCTCTGTTTGTTTTGTGATAAAAAAATTGTATAGTCAGCAATAATCGCTGAACAAATATGAAATTACTCAACCGTCATTGGTGCCAATTATAATTTCAGTACCTCCTGTATCAAACTTTGAACAGCACTCAAATTACGTAACACACTTTCAATGACAATCTGAATCATTTTGAAGAATCTTGCTAATCCATTTCTTCATATATTATGTTCGAATAATTTGTCTGCTTAACAACGTAAATAACGCAATGAATGTTGTTGAACTGACAAAATGAAAGTAATTGCTACTGTTTTTGTTTCAGCCCAATCTCTCTCATAGAGAGGAATCCTGAGTCGCAACAGAGGAAATATCTATGGTATGACTGATTGATGTTACGTATCAATTTCCAGAAATTGCTGACCACGTAGAGAAAACAATAATCTCGTAATCTTATCGAGACTCATTTTTATTCATTAATTCTCCTGCCCTTATCCCAATCCATTTGGGGTCCGCGCAACATGTATTTTCTTCCATACTTCTCTATTAATCGTCTATTAATATACACAACACTTTTGCTACCTCGGTGTTTACTCAAAATCATTTATTCAAACTAGGCTGAGAATCAGCACTTTAACGTCAACATTGCATAAGATAGTTTCCCAAAACGCCCACCTTTACCACTTCCTATACCCTGTTCATTAGGTTAACCGTTAATATTCCAGATTACGTAAAAGTTAACTTGTAAAATGCGTAATAAAATAAATGTATAAGCTGGTTATCTTATTGAATTATCTTATTTATGGCTTCTTATAGACATTATAATACCGAACGTGTATCAATCAATGTATTGTGTGTTGCTGCAATCACTAGTTCCATCTGTCAAAAAACGGTTTACCTAATGGTCAGGGTATAGTGCTTTATCTGGGAAGAAGAAGTGGCGCCAGCAGCACCACTGTCTGTTCGATAGAGATAGAAGAATAACTCAGAACTCAGAAGCTATTGCCGACTATATAATACCAAGTCCCATAAATATTTGTTTAGAAAGCAATCAATTTCGAATACAATTATAATAATAAGCATAGTTCCAGTTAGTTAGTATTTAGTTATGAGAAACAGCAAAACAAAGCACTTCGGAACTCTCAAAGGTCAACCTGTCAAAACTCATGAATAATAGCGGTCTAACCCTTAAGCTGTACAAGTAAAGTGACGTCCCCGACTGCTGACTTAGTTTCTGAACACTTAACCACAACTTGATATATTGTCGTCACAACTTAACTGACAGGTGTACCGAAACTTGTGTTTTACATGTGCTTAACATGGAAGTTATAAATGAGTTTGGTAACTTTTGATTGTATACTATGTTGGTAAGGGTACTTTCATTAATGGGCTTTTTTTTGGGTAGGAAATCGTCAAATAACTTCTCCCGCTCTGGACGGAGTGGGAGGCGTGTCAGATTTTTACTGACTAAAACCCGCCCGTGTTCCTTCAGTTGCCTGTGCTGGGGGCCACGGTGATTCTTTCGATCAACCCGCGACCCTGGCAGGCCTCAGCCCTAGCGGACCCCATCACTTTGTGCTGTCATCTGTTTGAGGCGCGCGTGGAACACAACGCGGCGTCGATCCTCGCGCCTACGGTGGATTAATGGGCATCACACCGCCAACTCAACATGCTCGGAAAGCACGTTAAGCAGTTGGTCCTGCGCCCGATCTCTCTCCGATCGCGTCGGTTTGCCGTCCCATCGGACTATGAGAGTGAGGGAAGAGGGAGTGCACCTGTGTCTGCGCGCACATTTGTGCACTATCATATCTCCCGCACCGAAGGCTAGTCAACGTGACCGGAATCGGTCGAGAGGCTATTATAAATCTAGATTTATATGAATAATCTACATTTTCTAAGCTTCCTAGAGTATTTAATAACATTCTCAACAAACTTTGACATGCCACGGTAATCCATAATACCAAAGCTTAATAAATACTTTCTAACATTACAACAAAAAACATATATACATAGAGTTACAAATCATTTTTTTAAAAGTACGAATATTTTATTTCGTTTGTCGTTACAAGAAATGTTTTTCACATAATTCGTACAAGCCGTTAGGAGTTATTTTTTTGGAAATATTTTAAGGGTGTATATTGAGCGTGAAGAAAGATATCTTATTTCAATAACATGCCTTTGAAATGTATATAATATGTTGTTGAGTTTATTGATATGGAACCTTTGATAAATAAAACACTTCGATACATTTAATGAGAAGTATTCAAAAAAATGTTTGACTATATGGTGAAATCAATAGATGTTTTCTTTTGATAATCGAGTCTTTAAACTTTCAAATGATGCTGTTTGCACAAAACTCCTGCCAATCTCATCATCGCCTTTTCCCAACTATGTTGTGGTCGCCATCCAGTATAGCCGGATGCAGCTGAATACCAGTATTTTACATGGAGTGATTGCCTATCTGACCTCCACAACCCAGTTACTGTGGGTAACACGATACCCCTTGGTAAGACTGGCTGTCAGATTTTTGGGCTTTTGACGACCCGTAACGACTGTCAAAGATCCACAAATGACAGCCGGGCCTTAACGTGCTTTCCGAAACACGGAGGGGTCTTGGTATGTAAAGATGGTCACCCATCCGCGCAACAACCGTGGCAAGCATAGCTTAACCTGATAGATCGACCCGTGTGGCTGTTATTACTTAGCCACAAGTACATGCAAATCTATTCTGCAAAAATACTCACAGTGAAAACATAGGTTTTGTGAGCAGTCTTCAAGCCCACTTTACCAAAGTTTTAAAGTTGAGATTTTTACAGAATAGATCGGATGATGCTACGGATTGACCCTATTGGCAAGTCACTTCAAGCTTACTTGACCTCAGGGGGTGACCGTATGAAGGGGCCTGATAGGATGAAGGGGCCCAATAGGATGAAGGGGCCCGATAGGATGAAGGGGCCCGATAGGACCGAAGCCTGCCAGGGTAGCGGGATCGTCCGAAAGGGTTACCGCTGCCCTGGAACAGAAAGGGCTAAGGAAAGAACATGGGTGGGTTTAAGTTAGTAAGAGTCGGACACTACCTTCCGCTCCACCCAGAGCGGGAGGGGTCATTTGATGATTTCCCATCCACAAAAAAAAGGGGGTGACCGTGCGTACGTGTCTATTAGCATGCGTTTGATTTACATGGAGGTGACATCGAGGTAGCGAGCTAAACTGCGACAGCGATATATCGCAGTGAGGCATCTTCGGCATGTAATTTAATTACCCTTAGTTACTAAACTCCACATTGGATGTATCAGGCCAAACAAAACAACATACATAAAGGTACATCGTATCGTATTTTATCACATCCTGAACCATAAAGTTAAATTAAATTACCAATTAGAACCCTTTCATCACATTAATGAAGGGTAAAACGTTTTCCGTATACCATAACATGGAGGCAACTGAACATTGATCTTTTTAAAATGTAATAACCGTATCCCGTGTCAATATTACGTAATAGTATGGGCTTCGAAGATAATTTGTCATCAGGAAATTGTGTTAAATTATCACATGCATCCTAGCAGTGGTGGCCAGCAGTGCCATTCTGTAAAAATCTCACCGTGAAAGCTTGGGTGAAGTGAGCTGTCATGCCACCTTTATGTTAGGGATTGACACTATTGACAGCTCACTTCATCTAAGTTTTCACGGTAAGATTTTTACAGAATCGACCGGCTGGCAACGGCCGCGACATACGAATTGTAGGTTCGAACCCAGACAGGCGCGCTGTACTTTGTGTAAATAAATTATTTCTTCACCACTACTCTCAAAATGGTGAAGGAAAACATCGAGGAAATGGGCATGTCTTAGAACCGAAAATTCGAAGACATGTCACATGTACCAACACGCACTGGGCTCGCGTTGAGGATACTATTAGAATCACACACAAAGAGTTCTCCATAGGTACCTACTACGCTTTTGAATGGGCAACTAGCTTCATATTTCTGACTGATCGACTCCTTGACAATTCAAAAGTGCCTGTAAATGGTTTAGTTGAAATAAACGCTTTGAGTTTGAGTTTGAAACACACAAAATATTTATACATTAAATAAGTTTTGAACCCAAGCAGTTCCACGTCTCCAGACAGTACTGTATCCTACAAAGAAACTCGTCAACAAATGAGTGCACTCATTGCCGTCGCTTCCAGCCATTGTCTCTTACAGTAAACAATGTGTTTTAACGCGAAACTACTGGAATTGTGCACTTAATTAACTAAAACCCTAGCAGAGTGTGTTACTCACATTATTATTGTGGAAGGCACTGAAGTGGTTTAGTTAGGTAATAGTTAGTGTGTTGTGCGGCATGACACGCATTTTGATTGTGTTCTTATTTTGTGATGTTACTAGGAGTTAATTGAGGGGCTTGTGGCTAAGTAATAACAGCCGCATGCGTCGATCGATCAGGTTAAGCTACGCTTGCTGTGGTTGATCATGTTTATACCAAGACTCCTCCGCAAAGCACGTTAAGCCGTTGGTCCCGGCTGTTATTCGTAGAGCTTTGGCAGTCGTTACGGGTGGGCAGAAGCCCAAAAGTCCGACAACCAGTCCAAGGGGTATCGTGTTACCCAGTAACTGGGTTGTGGAGGTCCGATAGGCAGTCGTTCCATGTAAAATACTGGTGCTTAGCTGCATCTGGTTAGACTGGAAGCCGATCCTAACATAATTAGTTGGGAAAAGGCTAGGCAGATGATGACTTGGAGTTAATTAGAAAATGTTATGGAAGACATGGTGAATTTTATTATGAAAAATAAGGATAAGCAACCAGAGGATGGGTGCCAACGTATTAAAATACTTGTTTTAGTAAAAATACAGAGTGGCGATTAGGTTATCACCTGTGGTTATCACATTGAATAATACAGCGGTCATTACAAGTTGTTAAAAGTCTGTTAAAATAATAAAATTTAAATTTTACTAAAAATAGAAAAAAAAACAAATAAAATAATTAGCGTAAAAATTGTCATGAAATAAACCATCCTTGATAATAAGTCACTAGACACGTGTGAGGCAATGGTATCAAGAATTCAACACAAACTTTATGTTATTGTTACAAATAAACACAAATTAAGTTTTCTTTTCTTTTCTTAATTCCTTTAATTGTGTATGTTTAATATATGTTATGTAGAATACGTGGTTTCAATTCATGTGATAATCCCAATCGCCACACTGTATATGAAAATAAGGATTTATAGAAAGAAGTTTAAAAGTTGGGAAATAAATATAACAAAGAAAAAAGAGAAATTATTAATAATTAAATAAATATAATATCCTAACAAATTAAATATCTCGACTTAGCACACGAGGTTGCTGACATGTGGAACGTGAGCTCGGCTGTCATTGTGCCGATTGTCGTATCAGCCAGTGGCCTGATGGCAGAAAGCCTCGATCAACATGTATCGAGGCTCTCGTTAGGCGGTTGCCTGATTCAAAAGACAGTACTTCTCGAAAGCCAATCTGTATGCTCAGCATCATAGATATAGGAAAAAAGGAGATGTGCCCCGGTTGTTGAAAATGTATCAGAACACAATGTCGTTACCTCGATCCCACCACTGCGCCACTACTACACATGTAGTTCAGTAAAAGCAATAGATACAAAGCACGTGCACACTTGCAGTTCATAAATCAGAACGTACTACACAATCAATTAGAAACCTTAACTCATCAAACACAGCGTGCATTTACCATGCGCCGTACAACTTACTCACACAAAAACATTTGTCGCTATCGTTGTGCTGTGCAAAAGCCATTTATTTTCCTTAAACGCTAGTGATTGACTAAATCGGAAAGTTATCGATTCTCCCATTTACTATTGTACTAAAAAAAATTTGAAAATAAAATAAATATAAAACGCTATGTCCAAGAAATATTATATTATAAATCAATAAAAAATAACAAAAAAAAATTGTAAATATTTTTTTTTAACATTATATTACATCTTCTTTAGGGTCTTTCAACCGGATTTAAACGTCTTCTTTTTAGGTCTTCCAACTGGGTTAAAACGGTTGACAAATTGTCAAATCAACTACATATTTGTCGGGATAGGACATTGTTGTCGATAGCCTACGTTAGTGGATCAACACAACCACATCACTAGCTCGCCACAAGACACAGCGGCTGTACTATGCGACGCTCCGCATAAATAAAGTATCGTTGAGTAATGTTTACATTGCTTGTCCACTTCACTTTGCGACATACTTAGGTAGTGGTTAAGGAGCAATGTATTTACTACTAAAATAGTACAGCCGCTGCAATATTTGAAAACAAAAATAACGTAGTAAAACCAAGAATTATTTTACGATTTGTTGTTTTTCATGTTTTGAAATACAAATACAGTAAAATACTTGTACTTACATATGGTAAGTAATTCCATGAGATACAAAGTTTTTATTTGTACTTCGGTTTTTGCAGGAAACCACTGAACAAACCGGCATTTTTATATTTTATCACGATCACGGTCGAAAGTGCACTAATTAGCGAAGACGGGCATTTGCCTAGTTTATGATCGCGTTGATCACACCGCGACGACACAGATAAGCCTCCTTGCCACTTCTCCTGGTTTTTACATTTCTATGCTCAGCATAGTGATTAAATTGTTATTTCTTCTGTAACCGTTTTATGCCGTAACATCTTTTGAGGATGAATCGGTGAAAGAAATGAATGTCTAACATTTTGTCACGGAACCAAAACAGTTTCTTTACATCTTCCATCAGGAAAAAATAAACACAAACATAAAAAAAACTCGTAAACAAATACAGTTACATTCATGTTCATTGAATTGTTTGTTATATGTACAATTCAATGAACATAAATGTAACTGTATTTATTTAGTACCTACATACAAAAAATATAAAATCCGTAATATTCGAATCAAATATCCGGTAAGAACGGATATGACATACGGAAGCAATAATATATTTTAGGCACCTCTCCCACTGCCGACGAGGCAGCAACTAGCTATCAACTAGATATATTCTCGCTCAAGAAACAAACAAAAGATTATAGGTCCCGTGTAAGTAAAAGAGATACATATACTAATATTTGATCGCTGACTGTACAGAACTCCAGCGAGTACCTACTCACTGTCACAGTGACAAGAGCTATCAAAGTGAGTACTCGCTCAGCGACGCTCGGCTCGCTTGACGGGCAGAACACTCGCTGAGAGACTCATGCTTGGTACATACGCATCACAATATTAGCCTATAATGTTCCCACTGCTAGGACACAGGCCTCCTCTCTTCAAAATGGAGTGAGCTGTAATCTACCACGCGGGCCCAGTGCGGGTTGGTAGATGTCACATGTCTTAGAATTTTTGGTTTAAGGACATACCGGTTTCTTCAAGACGTTTTCTTAGTAAAACAGTGACATACACATACCAGCGAGAAATCGCTCGTCGCTGTTGCGAACTCGCTTTTCGTTACTCGCCAGGTCGTTTTTAGATGCAAAAAAAACCTGGCGAGCAGTGCGTAGTTCTACTCACCTCGGTGGGACACGTGCCATTCCTATCTCACTGGAACGTAGGCTGTATTTGGCAAGTTCGTATGCAAGTATGAGCCAAAAAGATAAGGTGATTTACAAGTGTCACATTTAAGTGTACAGTGGGAACCGATTCCTATCTTTGGAAGGACGTAAGTTATGCGATTGCTTAACTTCTCCCATTACTATTGCCAGGTTTTCACTAAAACTAGGCAACAACTGAATAATCAGCTACCAGGTTAACCGAATGCAGTTGAATATTTTACATGGAGCGACTGCCTATCTGACCTCTACTACCAGTGTTACCCCTGGTAAGACTGGTTATCAGATTTTCTCGGGCTTCTGACGATACGTAACAACTGTCAAAGATCCACGAATGACAGCCGGGAACAACGGCTTAAAACGACCAAATAAAACCAAGTGTAAACGGGCATATGTGTCATAGCCGTGATGGTATTGTATACATATATCGGGTCGGTAGCCGCAGCTCCACGTCCAACGCATATTTAGACTCCTGCACATATGCGCGATGAGACCGTGGAACGCTATTCAAATAGAACAATTTTATTTAAACCTCATATAATTTTTTCTACCTTTTTGCGTACCAGAAACCCAATAATCGTGATATATGTTATACCTAAAATAATTAAACGCTAATATCCACAACATAATCATTAATGAAAGCCCGAGTTTATGAATATTTATGTACCTATGTATAATCATTGATATTGGATCCATTAATTAATTTTAAATCAGGGCTCGTATTAATTAACCATTATTAACTTGATGCCGGATTTGAGCAGAATCTTGACAAAGGCTGTCAAACTGTACACGTTATATAAATTTCATACATTTAACAGCATTCCTATCGGTTTTCCGACCCCCGACAGCTAGGTGTAATGGATACCATTCATGATCAAATATCCCACAAAATTTCCAAATTTCCCTCGTCTCTTTAAAATCAATACCGTGTATGATTCGGTCTCGTACCTCGCATAAGGCAGCGAGATTTTTTTGTGTTATAGTAATTTTATTTAATTAGCTGTATCGTCTTCATATATAATTAATGCATTAAGAAAATGCATGGGGTCAGAAGCCAGAAAGTCTGACAGCCAGTCTTACCCAGTATCGTGTACCCAGCTACTGGGTTGAGGAAGTCAGATAGTCAGTCGTTCGATGTAAAATGCTGGTATTCCGCTCCATACGGTTAGACTGGCAGCAGCAGACCCAGATAAAAACCAGAGAAAAGGCTAGGCTGATAATGACGTGTGAGCACATAGAGCGATCATACGCGTCAGACATAACTCACTCAAGTTCGCTGTTGAAAATGGCTTCTCCGCTGATAATGTTACTGCTGACATAACTACAAGGTGACGTTTTGCATCCTCGTCAAATTCAAGGAGATAACTATGCTACTAATTCTCGACACAAATCAATAATAAAATAAGTAGGTACTTTTTTTTTCAAATTTTCAGAAATCGGCATGTGTGGGACACGCATTTTAAAACGCGGCCTGTGTGAGACCGAACTGTAACTGCCCTTTTACACACACATAAAAACGCGGCCGCTTATACGATACCATAACGCGATTCTGTTCTTTGAAAGTGGTGTATTCTGAAATACTGTCAAACATAAATAACTAAAAAAACAAGTAGGTATGTATTCATTACTTATTTACCAGGGATCGTAATGTTATTTGATTATTTATGTCTTTCATAACAGTCTCCTGAAATTTGACGAGGATGCAAAACAACAGCTTGTATAATCAATCTACTCAGCCTATCGCAGTCCACTGCTGGACATAGGTACCTTCTATGCTGCGCCACAACACCCTGTCCTCCGCCTTCCGCATCCAGTCTGCCCCAGCTACCTTTTTGAGGTCGTCTGTCCATCTAGATGGGGGACGTCCCACACTACACCGATTATCACGTCTGTAATTCTAATAATAATAATTTATGCTAATAATACAAAGAGGTAATATTTATTTGCTTGTTTGTATGTAGGGGGTTTTCTCCAGAATTCAAAAGTTTTGCCTTTGATAGCCCAAATCTTGAGGAAGACCATAAGCTATATAACATCACGCTGGGGCGCTAAGGAGCCGAGCAAAACGGAAAAAAGTGAGAACGAACGCTAAGCGAAAACGAAGTACGATGCGATGGGTCGGGGTACAACAAATTTCACGCAGACGAAGTTGCTGGCAGAAGCTGGTACGTAATAAGTATATTTGTAAACCAACTTGTAAACTACCTGACAAGTTTTAACGAGAGTTTTTTAGTGTCACAACTTCTTCGAAAGCAAAGTTACACGACAAGGTATATTCGTTTCACATATCGTCGCTCTAAATGTGACACACATCTTAAATACGCACCTGTAAATTTTCCAGGAGACATAAAAACTGTTAAAATTATGTATATTGCATGCTTTTAGTTATTTTATTGAATATTAAATAAAATACCGTATGTTTTCTTGTATGTACCGTAAAACGGGGTGAATCGGAATGCAGGGGTGAATCGGGACGAAACTTTAAAATGGATTTTGGCGCTGAAATAATATAGTTTGTTGCCAGAAAAGACTCTAACGTGTTCACCGTTTTTTAATTAAAGATTAAGTGTCCTTGTTAGCAACAAACTATATTATTTTAAAGTTCAAATCCATTTTAAAGTTTCGTCCCGATTCACCCCTGCATCCCTATTCACCCCGTTTTACCGTACATAAAAAAACACCTTGGGATGATTGGTGTCTATTAAACTTACAAGGTGAACCTTACAAAGTGCTTCAAAGTCTTGTTACGAGAGGTCACTAAAAGTCAGTTTTTAAGTGAAGTAAACCTCCTGTATATACAGGTATCACCAGAAAGATGGAAAATTGCGTGATGGACAATTTCGCATCAAAATGTAAAATTGACCAATAATTGCAGAACTTACGAGGTATCACATCTAGAGTGACAATCTATTTTTATTAGAATTTCAAAAAATATCTTCAGTATTGCTCCAAAATATTACTCGAATAATTCAAACTCAAACTCAAACTCAAATCATTTAATTCAACTAAACCAATTACAGGCACTTTTGAATTGTCAAAGGGTCGGTCAGTCAGAAAGATGAAGCTAGTTGCCCATTAAAAAGCGTAGGTACCTATGGAGAAGAACGGGCAAGAAACTCCATGGACACTCTTTTAAATCATAAAATTCTTACAAAATATTTGATTACATCATTCGTGTTGAAATTAACCATGTGAGAACGATGTAGAAAAGACGTGCACGTTAAAAGCGTCCGTTATAGAAAACATAAAAACAATTCAGAAATTAAAAATTACAATAAGCCGTGGCAGCTAAGAGATGACCAGTCCCTACTGACGGCGCCCGTTCACGAACATGACGTATGGATCAGCACCATTCAGCTCAACCATTTTGAAGGGAACTTAATGATCCAACACACACGCCACCACCAGCGAGACATTAGAGTGAGCATGACATACTCTCAGCCGCCAGGGCACATTTAAGTCAATGAAAGACGTACCCAGTAAATGGTAGCTTTATAGAAAGTACATAGTGCTCACACGTGTGCTATGCAATTATACAATACTAAACAATTGAGTTTATACAATGCAAATATAGTTTTCTTCCAATGTTCCGCAGCTCCAGCAATGTTTCCGAATGCTAATTAGCTTAAGCGCCCCTGTGGAGCTGGACCAGTATTGAGCCAAGCATTTTTGTCAGCGATGTAATCCCCTAACTTATAATATGCTTCCCAAGTAGCACAAAGGCAGCTATAATTGTTCACATTTAGTATAAATGTGAGCTTCAAGAATTTGTGAATAGTTATTATAGTCCACACGTGAACCTTAAGCATTGAAAACTACTAGAAACTGTATACTTTATTTTTAAAAGTGTAATAATGTCTTATTGTGTAACTTTTGGTCTTATAGAGGATGAATACGACGCTTTTTTACAGCTTTCATTTTACAAGCTGCATAACAATATTTCAACGGAAGCGAAATACGTCAATTGCTGCTTTAAGGACTACACATGCCATTTAGTATTGCTAGCATTATAATAGAGTTCATGTGAATGTCAATGGAGGCAAAAGATTTAATGAGGTTTACATCTAGAGTATTAGAATGCTAAAAACAATACATGTTTAGACCTTTATCCTGCTAATCAGCCTTGTTAATGTGCTGTATGAAAGAACTTTAATAGGTCACAAAAACCCTTAAGGTATTTATGTGTACCTTCATAAATCACGAATAGCAGGTAGCAGCAGCACAATAGCAATAGGGAAGGGATAGCGGTCAAATTACAATAGCCTAACCTTGAAGTTTTATATATTTCATTTTCATTGTACTTAACTACCTAAATAATACTGTCTAACAA
This sequence comes from Apamea crenata, assembly GCA_949629185.1. Taxonomy (NCBI): domain Eukaryota; kingdom Metazoa; phylum Arthropoda; class Insecta; order Lepidoptera; family Noctuidae; genus Apamea; species Apamea crenata. The sequence continues at coordinate 11,473,533 of OX451375.1, read as the reverse complement.
ATTAATTTATCATGCATTCAAAAATCGACCGTTCACACTGGTGTAGGCTGTAGGTAGACTAAGTAGCTAAGTTTAACGTATTTGAATGAGGATCTCTAAAACTTTTAGAATTTACAATCGAATTGTGTACCGGTTTTATAGTTCTGATAAACGGTAAAAGTGATTATGTGAACTATTAAAGATTAGAACAATAGCCTAGAACTAAATATGAGTTCACGAAACCTATAACTTACTGACATTTTCAGTATAATGGTACACATGTGAACCTCTGTACCGTCAACATCATTAATTTAGAGTTTCAATGGTTCACATGGCTGGTACCTACACGCCACCATTTTACATGACTGATAATGATAACATAAATTTAACTATTTAAATACACATTGTTTATTTACTTTGATTTTAACACTTATTAAGAATTTTTATGGCTTTTTCATTTACATAATGTAGAAATAAACAACCAAACTACAATTAAATAACATAAAAAAGGGAAATATGAATATGATTTTTATCGTCACCGATGCAATATTTTTTATTTAAGTATTAAATATGAATTATTTTTAGGGCGCGTGAAAATTTTAACACTAAATATGTACCTACTTTGACAGTAAACTTGCATTACCATTAATATTTAATACAATTAACGAGTAAAAAACAAAAGTAGCTTACACCGCTGTATATTAAGATTATCCAAAATTAATTTGTATAATGGCGAGCGTGCGGTATGCGGTGCGTTACGGCGCGGATCACAAAATTATTTTAGATATTATTTGGAGGACATGTGAACTAAACTCCTTTTAACGTAGAATTTGGACACCAAACTATGTAGAAACTACGATTTGATAGGTCACTTGTTCCATCCAATGATGCTCTAGCCTGCCTAAACAATCACATTGGCTCGCTTAAATCAGCTTTTTACACTACTGTTACCTCTTAAATTGCTATTGTAATGCCACTATTCTTCCACTATTCAGTTTTGTGAACTTAAAGCTGCATTATTTGTGCCCATTTAAGAGGTATAAGAGCGGCATAGCATGCTATACTGCTCTTGTACTGATTGATTGTACAGCTTATAGTACTAACGTTACCTAGCAGCCTACTACTATAACCCCTTCTGTGCTACTTGGGTTGGCTACATAGTGTGCGTTTAATACAAGATTTAAATTTCGTTTCATTCAGTTGGAGTATGTGGGGAGGAATTTTATTGTAACATTTTAAACAGTACCCCATGAAGGTTGAGTCTACTTTAGCCAGTCTGAAACCTGTTTGAACTAATTGGTCCCTATTTCTAGTCCTATAGTTGTGTTTTTCACCTCTTTTGTTGAACAGATTTAAATTTTTTCTTACGTACATGATGTTTTCATAGATGTATTGACAAGGTACCGTCATGATGTTAATATCTTTAAACAGTTCCCTTAAAGAATCGCGCCTGCGGAGGCCATATATTGCTCTGATGGCTCTTTTCTGCAGAATAAAAATGGACTCGATATCTGCAGCCCGTCCCCATAGTAAAATACCGTAAGACATGATACTATGAAAGTAACTAAAATAGACCAGCCTCGCGGTATCTACATCAGTAACTTGACGGATTTTTCTTACAGCGTAAGCTGCTGAACTTAGCCTTCCTGCAAGAGATGTTAAATGAGGACCCCATTGCAGCCTTGAGTCGAGCGTGATCCCCAGGAAAACAGTTTTATCGACGAATTCTAGTTTCTCTTTGTTCAATACTATGTCACAATCACTACTTTTAACATTTGGTAAAGCAAATCTTATGCATTTAGTTTTTTTCCCATTTAATACCAAATTATTAGCAGTGAACCAATTTAGTACCTGCTGTAGGGCGTTATTTACGTCGTCAATATTTGGTGCACGTCTATTTATCTTAAAAATTAAGGAAGTATCGTCAGCAAATAACACCATTTGTCCCGTCAATAAATAAGTGCTCTGAACTTAAGAGGTTTTTATGGGTTCAACGACCTAAATTGTGATTGACGATGCTTTTGAATTTTATTTAAAACATGAGTTTTTGTGAATTTGTGAAAATTTTGGTGAATTCGGGATATTCCTTTGGGTTTTATTTAATGTCAAAAGTTTTGAAATTTATTAAAATATGAGACTACCAAATGTATTACAATAATTATAATGAGCGCTTATATGTATATGTGCTTTATATGTACCTATGTGTGCTCTTGTGTGTATTTCTTTGTGTCGCCGGCACGACTGTACATATTTCTGATCTTGTTCGCCCAAAACTTCGCCAAATGTATTCACCATCATAATGTTTTAACAAAATATACAGGGTCAAATTAAATTAGCTAGCGAAACTCCGCAGACGTGATAGGTGTCGATATCTCAAAAACATAATAAAACAAAAAAAAGTTGAAGGTTTTTCTGTGCGTTCATCGACCGCAGTCAGTCACTTGTAATATCAGTTTAAAAAATCTGGTTTGTTTTGTGTAAACTTCACAGACACTACGGGTTTCGATATCGAAACACGATAAAACAGATTTTTTCAACTCAAACTTCAAGTAATAAAACCAACGGTCTTTCACCTCCAAAAAAAACAACAAATTATTTAATTTTTTTAATCGTTTTTAGGTATTGATACTCATTGCGTCTGCGGAATTTCGCTAGCTAATTTAATTTGATCCTGTATAAGTAGGTACAGTCAGGTAAATTAATTGTTACACTAAGCAAATTTATTTTATTTTAAAACACATTACAACTATCATCACATGCTTACCTAAAACAATAGTGAAGTTATTATCATATTATGTAGTTCGTTATAATAGCTTATAAGGATACAATTATTACTAATAACTTACAATTATTATGAACAACCAAGAGTTATTATACAAAATGCGGCCCGTGTGAATTCACATTTATACCCTGTGTCGATTTTCCGAATTATTTCATACAAATGCCAAAGAATGACAGTTGTGATTTAAATATATACGGATAATTTAAGTTGATATTGACTTTAACAATTAATTTCCCTGCATTAACCCATCTACTGAAAATCCGCTCTATAGAAATCATCATCTGCCTAGTCTTTTCCCAACTATATGTTGGGGTCAGCTTTCAGTCTAACCAGATGCAGCTTAACGCCAGTATTTTACATAGAGCCACTGTCTATCTGACCTCTACAACCCAGTTACCGGGTAATACGATACCACTTAGTAAGACCGGTTTTCAGACTTTAGGGCTTCTGCCGACCCGTTACGACTGTCAAAGATCCATGAATGACAGCTGGGACCAACGGCTTAACGTGCTTTCCGAGGCACGGAGGGGTCTCGGTATGTAGAGATGGTCACCCATCCACAGACCAACCACGTCAAGCGTAGCTTAACCTGATCGATCGAACTGTGCGGCTGTTATTATTTAGCCACGGATATATAGAAATACACGCTAATAATTAATACTGTAATTTAACAAGATAATTAACTCTATACGCGAAACTGTTAATTATCTTACAATACAGAGAGAAATGTGTTGAGTTACATAGTTGTTGTGTATGGGTCACAACAACTACGTAACGTGTACGTACGTAATCTGCATTCGCGATTTAGTTGCCAAAACTGTAAACAAATATGGGTTTATGGAAAATAACTTTAATTCCTACACAATAAAGTTCAGTTTACGCTACAACTTCAAACATTTTTATAACTTTTTCAATAGTGCTAGTAACTGTGAAATCAACTTAATTACCATTCAAACTTGAAATAACGTCAATTGGAAACATAAATTTGAATAGACCTTAGATAGAGTAATCTTGTCTCCATACTCGTACAGTGACGGATTTCCAGGCCATATCGCGGGCTATATGGCCATTTCCTGCCACTGTGATGAATGGCCTGCTGAGATTTATTAACATCTACACACGCTATGCCTTCATTGAGCTTACGAGTCGTGTTAAGGCGCAGCCAGAAAATAAAAATAAAGTTTTTATTTCTATTATGTTGGATCGCCTTTAGGGCTTATTTTTCCACTGCCAGATAACTTTTATTCAAGGAATAAAATTGACGTTTGACAGTTTTTGTATGAAATAACTGTCAAAATCTCAAAATTATTCCTCGAAAGTTATCAGATGATTGAAAAATCAGCTCTTATGGCTTATTTTTCCATCGCCAGATAACTTTTATTCGAGGAATAAAATTGACGTTTGACAGTTTTTGCATGAAATAACTGTCAAAATTTCAAAATTATTCCTCGATAAAAGTTATCAGATGATTGAAAAATCAACCCTCAGATGAATAAGGACTGACTTTTCCAACGCTAAGTAATTTTTCCGAGGAATAATTTTGAATTTTTGACAGTTCTTCCAAGCAAAATCTGTCAGACGACCACTTTAACCCACGAATAAAAATTTATATCGATTGAAAAGTCAGCCCTAAATAAAACAGTTACAGTAGGGGTCATCGTGGCAGAACAGCCGATCGATTCTGTAAAAATCTCACCGTGAAAAGTTAGTTGAAGTGAGCTTAGAGTGAGCTGTCTAGTGTCAATCCCTAGCATTAGTTGGAATGACAGTTCACTCCACGCTCACTTCACTTAAGTTTTCACGGTGAGATTGTTACAGAATCGCACTGCAGGACGAAGACGGAGGGACGCCGAAAGGACTGCCCCGCAATGGCAGGGGACAGACGAGTGTGGAAAAGATAAATAGAAAATATTATAAGAAAGAAGAAAGTTTATAAGAAACAGCGTTAACTTTTTTATTCCTTCCAGACCAGACATCTAAGCGAACAAGTTACAGCACCCTAATTGCGTAACACACAATCAATCTCAATCTGAATCATTTTGAAGGATATTGCTAATCCATTGCTTCATATGTTCACTAAATGTGTCATGTGTCTGCTCAACAACGTAAATAAAGCAATGAATGTAGTTGAACTGTCAAAATGAAACCGATTCTGATTGATCGTGTGTTAGTGCAGGTTATCGTGATCGCCTAACCGTGCCTAACCATGTGAGAATTAAAGACATTTTTTAATTCTATGATTCTTGTCTTGGCGTGCCCGGTCTTAGATGAAATAACTTTTGTCTATTTAGAACAGCACTTAGCTTAGAGTATACGTTTGACATTAAATGTAATTGCTTAATTATAAGCGCTACTCAGACATTGTTATAGTTGTGGCCACGAAATCCGCGGTGACATCTAATGTAGTGTGTTTGGAGCAAAAAGTTTGCAACAATACGTCTCATAGGTACAGACGCCAGCGCATCAAGCTATGTAGTACAATCTATCGAATTTCTTTAATAGATTTTCAACTTTATCGCTAAAGCATTAATAATAAATAATAATAAATATCCCTGGACATTTCACACAGCACCATTTGTCCCAAGCTAAGCAACCTAATGCTTGTGTTATGGTAACAAGATGGCTGATAAACTACCTACTTATATACAATTTTTTTTTTTGTAAATACATACATATTATAGATAGAAAAACACCCAGACTCGCAACAAATACATGTAGGTCATACAAATATTTGTTCCGTGCGGGAATCGAACCCACGACACGCAGCGCAGCAGTCAATCGCTTAACCACTGCGCCAACCGTGCCGTCATTTTCTAGGTTGATTGGGAAAATTTGACAGTTTTGGGTAGCTTGACCTGCTGGCGTCTGTACCTAACCCTTCACCAATATACGCTCTATTGAAAGAGAAATCTGAGGGGCAATTCTGGTAAATTTAAGAACGTTCACAGTCAGATCTGAGTCTCAATCTGTCAAAAATACCTCTAATTTCGCCGAGATGACACTGTGACTAGATTTTAAACGTTTTAAATTACGAGAATTGAACTTCTGACTGTGACCGTTCTTAAAATAAAGAGAAGAAGAGAAATAGACCAGAGGGGCAGCTCTGGTCTATTTCTAATCACATAATTAGTAGTTCAAGAACTCAATTTGTCGTTTTACGAGCCTTAAAATGTTACTTAGTCCAAATTAAAGGATAGACGGCCTAGCGATTAAAAATGTCTGCTAAGAATTCACTTAGTAGCGTGCCATGTCTGTCATTACGTACAGACGCTAGCACATCAAGCTACTACCATCTGTCAAAATCCTTTAACAGATTTTCAACTTTATCGTTAAAGCCTTAAGGTTCAAGGTTGATTGGGAAAATCTGTTAAAGGAGTTTCGGGTAGCTTGACCTGCTGGCGTCTGTACATACAGGCCACTTATTCGTGAATTGAACCTATGTATTCTGGAGAAATTCTCCAAAGTTTTAAGGTTTCGAACTTAAAAGCTTAGAAATGATTAAATTTTATTTTGTAAGTAGGTTTGTAGAAACACTTTTACACGTCAATCATATTTTAAAACTAGATGAGGTCGGCGTTTCCTATCTGACTAGTCTGAGAAGAAAGGCCGAAACAAACTCAGAGGTCACAGTCTCTTTTAAAGTCCAGACATAATCTTGGTCAGGTCATATGAAGACCATGTAGATCGATGTCTAAGAGAGGCTTTTCTCGACATCTATTATATGTAACGCATCTCTTTCAATCATATAAATGGTTGTTTAGTAATTAACACACAACACATTAAAACATGACCATCAAATATGCATTTATATCTAAAAGTGTCCTACTCTCAAAATTTAAACTATAAAACCGGCCAAGCGCGAGTCAGACTCGCACACGAAGGGTTCTGTATCACAAATCAAAAAACGCCGAAAAAAACTAGTTTCTTGTACGGCGACCTTTTAATTTTAACTTCATTTTATTTTTATTATTTGTACCGTACCCTAAGGGTTGGCATCTTTTGGGTACGGAAACCTAAAAAACACCATATATCTTTTACATGTGCGTGTTTCTGTGACATTAAAATATATTTTCATTGTTTTTCTAATCCAATGGTTTATAAAAGCAAAGATCACCTGGGCTATAAATAAAACACCAAACCATTGTCAAAATAAAATATATTTGACTGGAAAAAATCACTCAAAAAAAATCTTTGCACCTAACAGTACAAAATTTTTGACAACGCCACCTAATTGGGCAACACTGCCTTTGACATTATAATGCCAATTCAACTACAAATCACTTTTAGTTACTTTGGAAACCTGAAAAGCTTAGATTTGTGCGAGACATACCGTATTCATAGTCCAAGATCCGACCCAACATCGACCCACCATCATCTAATTATTAAAATGAGAAGATTTTCTTTGAAAAAAAAACCTCATTAAAATAACAGATGTAGGGTAGGTCGCTGTTGGGTCGGATCTAGTATCGTTACACATGTGCGTTTAGGACATAACTGTTTGCCACGCAACAGAAGTAGAACCACACTGAAACAATGGAAAGGTTTACGCATTATAATATAGGTACAGTTTAGTCAGAGAAGGTATGCGCTTCGGTAAACTTCGTGTTTCCGAATTAGCACGAACGTCCCCGAGAGGCAAAGCTTCTAAGTTTTGTACTACCGAGGTTTGTAGTAGTTTTCTATCATTCCGCGTATGTACACGTACGTTTTACATTTATTTTACCTCTGATTAAGCATCACTGTCAATATCACAGTGATATATCTCGTGACAATAAGGTTGCTTTTTGATTGCTGCAGCTGTAAAGTCTGTCAAATCACAGTGATCTTTATTGTTGTTGAAATAAGGTTGCTGTTTCAGCTGGAGGTAAAACAACTATGAAAGCACTGTATGAAGTTTGCTCTCTGCCGGGTAACCTACTCCGATCGCACATCTTTATCTGTCACTCAAAAGTTTTGAATAGTTTTTTCAGGTCAGTGTATTTTTTTTATTTTTTATTCAGCCATTTCTGTCCCACTGCAGGGCAAAGGCCTCCCTTCACTTATCCCTATCCCGTGCTGATAAACGCCAATTCTTGTGGAAAGAGTCGAGCTCATCCCGCCATCTCATTCTGGGCCTGCCGTTGTCGTTTGCTGTTGTTTGGGACCCATTGTGTGGTTACTTTAGCCCATAGCTCCTCCGACATGCGACAGATGTGACCAGCCCAGTTCCATTTTAGCTTGGCAGCCGTGCGACCTACATCGGCAATTTGAGTTTTAGAGCGCAGTATCGAGTTCCTTATACGATCGGAAAGTTTAACTCCAAGGATACTGCGCTCCATTGCTCGCTGACAGACCCCGAGTGCGGTCTTATTATTTAGGCTTTATTTATAAATATTGCTTTGAGTTAAGTAATGTTTTTTTTTTCGTTAGCCTATAATCATTATCGATTATTTAATGATTACCGACTGTTTTTAATTACACATTTTTGACGTTTAAATGTCTTTTATCATCAAGCAACGTTTATAAATAAATCTTCAAGAATACTCAAGTGGTTTGTTTACTCTGTATGGAAAATCGTTAGTTTAATCAAACCTTTTAAAGCAAATTTGAACCCTCCGATCCACGCTATCATTAATTCATATAATATTGATTCTACTTTTTTTAATAACGCCGCCGTATTCATTACTTCTATTAATCTATAACTAATATACCTAATTTTCATTCGCGATTTATTTGCCAAAAATGTAAACAAATATGAGTTTATGGAAAAATAACTTTGATTCCTACACAATAAAGTTCAGTTTACGTTAGAACTTCAATTTTTTTTATAACTTTTTCGATAGTGCTAGTCACTCTGATATCAACTTAGTTACCATTAAAATAAAGTTGATTGAACTTGAAATAACATAAATTTGAAACATACATTTGAATAGACTTTATATTGACTAGAATACATTGCAATAACAATAATATTAGTATTCTCAATACGCGGTATTTAATATTGAATCGTATTCCAAAGAATTATTGAATAGTACTTATTAATAATTATTTTTTTGAGAATTTGTGAAATAAAACTAAACACCACTACCATATTTTACGAACAAACAATAATTCCCATATAGTGTTTGTCCACCGCCACAATCAACAGGACGTGAACGAGTAACGAGATTATTCGAACCAAACGTGACGTTGACGGACGTGCTGTGGACACGCGGCCATAGTAAATGTATATATCACCTCGTCGGCGCCGTCTTCACGTTCTCATTGACGTCCCGTTGACGTGGCGTTGGACAAACGGCCTAAAACTCTTGTCAAACTGAAGCGAGCGAGCGAGCAAGTATGACTAGGAAGTCCTTGCTCACTAGTCCGAACACCTATACATACAAGTTAGGTGACACAATCGGTGCGAACGAATTTCGTACCGATCTCTCGCTCACTTCAGTTTGGCCAGACTTTAATTTAGAAAAAATTAAAAACATCTTACCTAATAAATAACCTATAATTGCTAGGAGTGCGGTTGATGACGACAACCAGTCCATATCGCCAAGCAAGCACTTACTCCCAAACCAAATACACTCAAAAGCCATAGCTGCCACGATGACAAATCCGATAATTATATTTAAAAATACAAGCCACACGAAAACTTGGGCGAACCCTTCTTGGTCCTGCATGTAAAAATACAAAATCATTAAACAGCATAATCATAATCAGGAAGAAAGAAAAAAAATATTCATATCAGCTTAATAATGTTCCCACTCCTCGGAAACAGGCCTCATTTCTGTAAGAGGGATAATACCCACCACGTGGGCCTAGTGCAAGTTGGTAGATGTCACACATATCTTCCAATTTTTGGTTCTAGGACATGCCGGTTCAGTCACGATGTAGTCGCGACTTCATCTGCATGTATTTTGTATTTCGTCACAAATATCCAGAATGAAAAGCAGCTTATATTCTTCTCCAGGTCACAGGCTACCAGCAGCCTACAGCTCTTTGTCAAATTTTAATCAAGATCGGTTAAGTGGTTTAGTCGTGATGAGACCAAACAAACAGACACACAGAGTTACTTTCAGCATTTATAATACTAAGAGTGGAGTGGAAATGTGGTGCTGTTCCACAAAAAATGAGACATTCAATGTCGTTTCCAACGTCTCCTGGCTATACGTTACGAACCGATAGACGCTTCTAAAAGTACCCAACTCGTTGCCAAATTCCGGGCCCTTATTTAGATAACCATGGACACACTGAGAAGAATAATATAAATATATCATCATCATCATAATCTGCCTAGCTTTATATCAACTGCGTCGGGGTCGGCTTCCAGTCTCACCGGATGCAGCTGGGTACCAGTATTTTACATGGAGCGACTGCCTATCTGGCCGCCACCACCCAACATTTACTGGGTAATAAAACGTGCCCTTTGGTAAGACTGGTGGTCAGATTCATCATTCTCCTGCCCTTATCCCAAATTATTTGGGGTCGGCGCAACATGTCTTTTTCTTCCAAACTCCTCTATTAGCCGCCATCTCGACAGTCACCCCCTTTCTAACCATATCATCATTCACACAGTCCATCCATCGTTTCTTTGGTCGTCCCCTACTCTTATAGCCATCGACATTCATACTCAAAACTTTCCTCACGACATTTTCCTCATTCCTCCGTAATACATGCCCATACCATGACAACCGGTTTCCACATAACTTTTCAATTACCGGTGCCACTTTCAAACTTCCTCTTATATACTCATTTCTTATTCTATCCATTCGTGTAACACCAAACATCCCTCTCAGCATTCTCATCTCAGCTGCATGCAATTGCCTTTCATTCATCCCTTTTGTGGCCCAACATTCTGATCCATACAAGACAGCAGGTCTAACCATGGTTTTGTATATCTTCCCCTTAAGTTTAAGGGGAATGCGGGAGTCGCAGATTGTTGTCAGATTAAAGGGATAATTAAGCACAATTACCGCAAAAGTGGAAAACATCAATAGCAGCCCCGAAAACATGAAGACCACGGCCATGAAGGTAATAGTCGTTGGGATTAAAGAGGACAAATCTGACAGAGCCTGCTCAGGTTCTGAAACAAAAGGTGTATGTTATCGCAATACCCATTTATTTAGCATAATCAATCTATGTTCCCACTGCTGGGACACAGGCCTCCTCTCGGTGAGAGGGAGTGGGCCGTAATCCACCATGCGGGCCCAGTGCGGGTTGGTAGATGTCACATGGCTTCGAATTTTTGGTTTAGGTTTCCTCACGATGCTTTTCTTCACCGTTTTGAGAGCTGTGGCGAAGAAATCGTTTACACAAAGTAAAGTCTGGGTTCGTGGGTCCAGGCAATACAGTACTTAAGCTGGTTCACAGTTTAACAGGACGTTGAGTCGACATGAGTAGCTTTATATATTACCTTCAGCTAGGTTACATATTAGGAGTACCCTATGGCATTTTCTACCAGTCAACCCAAGGGCCCAATCATATGTACCAAAATCACACCACAAAGACACCAGGTGGACGGGCGTTAATTTCCATGACACACACATTCACGCCGACCACATTTTAACAAATAGAGCATGTAAGTTAGAAAGCTCATACACATTTTCAAAAAAATGCCGGATTGCTAGCAACATCATTGTTTTGAAAATGCTTTACCATACACTCTGCCAATCTATTCTCAACTACTGCATTGTAACATGGGGTACGGACGCCAGCAGGTCAAGCTACCCGGAACTGTCAAATTTTCCCAATCAACCTTGAACCTTAATGCTTTAGCGATAAAGTTGAAAATCTATTAAAGAAATTTGACAGATTGTAGTACGTTGATGTGCTGGCGTCTGTACATAAGACGCATTTAATGAAAGTTGAGCGTGCACAACGGGCCCTTCTTAAGGTAACTTTTATGAAACCGATGCGCTTCTCAACTGACACACTGTACCAAGAGACTGGTGCTCTGCGTGTGCGCTAACTATACACTATGGCAGTGGCATTGACGTACCACAAAAATGCCCACAGCGTAGTAACATACTCCGAAGTCACTTTCGCATTTATAGTATTATGCATGGATCAGCAAACTCACACTCACGGGTGTAATTCGAGACATTTTTGTACGTTTCCAAAAGGGTGTCGTAATTGATATTTTTCCTTTGCTCCATCACGCCGAGAGTGACGGCACCCGTTGTCTGCAACAAACATGTAAAAACGGGTGTCAATGAAATCAAGTCTTTTATTCAAACTAGGCTGAGAATCGGCACTTTTCGAACGTCAAAATTACAAAAGACAGTCCCCCAAAACGCCCGCCCTTCGCCACTTCCTAGTGCTTTAGAAGTGGCGCAACCAACTCCTCAGCAGTCTGTTTATTTTAAAAACAAGAGGTGTAGAAAACGCTCAACAAAACCGAGGGTCACTTGTTCTATCCATCATTGTGGTGACTTTTTTGTAATGGACCAATACGTGGGAACCTTCTCATAATAAGATATTGAAGGTTAAAGTTCCACGTTTTTTCACTTAATACCCCCACAAGTCATATACCGTCGCATGCACCCATAAGCACAATGTTTTGCGTGTTACATTGCACGCTGCTGTTAATAGCGAGTTAATAACTGCCTCGTTGGTATTGTGGTCGCAAGCGCGACTGCTGTGCATGAGGTCCTGGGTTCGATTCCCAGGTCGGGCATAGTGTTATTGGGTATTTCCATTAGGAATTTCTCAGTAACAGCCCGGAGTTCAGAAATTGGTGGTGTGACACCCCCGTGTCTCGGAAAACACGTAAAGCCGTTGCTGCTGCGCCTCATCTCTCCCCGCTCATATCGAATTGCCCTCTCATCGGACTATGAGAGTCAAGGAACAGAGAGTGCACCTGTGCTTACGCACACACTTGTACACTATAATAAATATCTCCTGCGAACCTGGCTAATTTCCGTTGAGATTGGCCACCGTGACCGAAATCGGTCAGGGGGATTATTAATAATAGCGAGTTTTCACATCAAAAATAAATGTTATATCTCCACAATAATTTTTGCTCAATGTTACATATTACGTTATATTGCGTAGTTACGGTATAATTATTTATTTATTTGGAAAAACATGTACAATATTACAGACATACATTCAAGCTATTGCACATAGCATAATCAATCTATACTGTTCCCACTGCTGGGACACAGGCCTCCTCTCTATGAGAGGGAGTGGGCTATAATCCACCACGCGAAACGGATTACCAGAAGTCACATGTCTTCGAATGTTTGGTTCTAGGACATCCCTTTGTTTGTTTCCTCACAATGTTTTCCTTCACCGTTTTGAGGGTAGTTGCGAAGAACTAATTTACACAAAGTAATGTGCTTGCTTGGGTTCGAGCCCACGACCTACAACTCGGTAATTCACCACTGGACCACCACTGCTCTCTATTACACACACACGAACACGGCAGGCCACGGGAACAGTCTGTGACTCCCGCATAGAAAACCATGAAAGTGGCACCGGTACAGTCACGAGCACCAATATGTCAACACTTGGCAACTTTCAATTGCGATTTTTTCGTGAAATAGCGAATGCAACGTTGAAATAAGGCACATTACATAAACGTATGGATTCGAAAATGCTATGTTCGTAACACCATAACATTTCATTCAAAATTAAAGGAGTAAATCGCTTTTGAATAAAGCCGAGTGTATACATACTTTTGCTTGTGAGTGTACCTAAAAAGTTGTGTGGAAATCAGTTGGGTGTGTGAGGAATAAGGAAAATGTCATGAGGAAAGTTTTGATATGCATGTCGATGGCTATAAGAGGGTAGGGTAAGACCAAAGTAAACGATGGATGAACTTGTGTGAATGATGATATGGTTAGAAAGGGGGTAACTACCATCACAGGGGAACCACAGTAAAGTGTTTATTTACTTGTTTTCAGCCCGCCAAGCCGAATTCAGGGCAGAAGCTCTCGCCGCGAAGAATCGCAAGGACAAGTGTATGGCTCTTGGGTTCATGAAGGCGGCTAAGCAGTACGATGCCGTGGTGGAAGCTCACCATGCTGGCCAAGTCATGGATATGAATGAGCTCCCCACTCTCCAAATGATCACTCAAGCTTTAGAAGGAGGGGTTCTACCTGTGATGATATGGTTAGAAAGGGGGTAACTACTACGACTAATAGAGAATTACGGAAGAAAAAGGAACTCAAAGAAAACTTTCGAAATTAAAAAATACTGTTTGTGATTTCTTTTTTGATCACGTAACCTAACCTAATTGATAACGATTTACGCTGTTTGAAACGCATTTGTACTTATGATAATTTATTTACTCAAAACGCTGCGCTGTCTACCTTCCCAAATATTTTTTGTTTATATTCTCTCTTCCATCTGTGAAAACTTGTAATTGGCCTTATTTTTTGTTACTCTCAATCGTGCAAAAGTTTTTAGCTGTAAGTTTTCCAAAAACTGTAAAATAATATAAAATAAAAGACTTGTTGCGCTGACCCTAACTAAATTGGGAAGGGCAGAAGTATAATGACATATGGAATACAGATGCGGGCCCATTGAAACAATCTACCCTATATAAACGACACGGTTGGCGCAGTGGTTAAGCGATTGACTGCTGCGCTGCGTGTCGCGGGTTCGATTCCCGCACGGAACAAATATTTGTATGACCTACATGTATTTGTTCCGAGTCTGGGTGTTTTTCTATCTATAATATGTATGTATTTACAAAAAAAAAAATGTATATAAGTAGTTTATCAGCCATCTTGTTACCATAACAGGTAACCGCAGGTGTCCGCAGTCCGAGCCTTTGTAAAAAGCGCACTTCACCAACGGTTGAAGTTAACAGAAGCATTAAACTCCTTTGCTTATTTTAACGATGTAAAAGCAATTAGTTTTAAAGAAATACAAAAGCTTTGTGTCTAGACTGCAGACAACTGAAGACTGCCTTGTTAGCAAACTTATTGAAGCCTCCTTTAATTTTCTTGTTGTACTGCTTTTGCCCGCGGCTCCGTCCGCGTGGATGTCGGAAATTATCCCACGGAAACGTACTACCGGGATAAAAATTATCCTATGGCTTAAGACCCTGACTCTGGTCATGGTCTTCCCATGTACCAAATTTCCAAATCCGTTCAGCCGTTTTAGCGTAAAAGCGTAACAAACTCACTCTCACCTTTACCTATCCTACTATTCCTACTATATATAATATAATAATATTATAAATGCAAAAGTTTGGATGGATGTATGTTTGTTTGTTACTCTTTCACGCAAAAACTACTGAACGGATTCGGATGAAATTTGGTAAACAGATAGTTTATAACCAGGATTAACACATAGAATACTGTTTATCCCGTTATTCCCACGGGATCTAGCACTAGGAAGTGGTGAAGGGCGGGTGTTTTGGGGGACTGCCTTATGTAATTTTGACGTTCGAAAAGTGCTGATTCTCAGCCTAATTTGAATAAATGACTTTTGATTTAAAGACACGTTTGTGGGTATGCTTTGCAGAGCTTCGTTCCTTATTTTAAAGTCAGCACATTAAAGAGATGCTTGTCTCAATGAAATAGGACGTTTCTATAGTATAGGTTTCACTGCCTATTAATTCAGGGATAACAGATGTATATTAAATGTTTATTTATGTTTCAAATTGACGTCATTTCAAATTAAACAAATATCAACTTTGTTTTAATGGTAATTAAGTTAATTTCAGAGTGACTAGCACTATTGAAAAAGTTATAAAAATGTATAGGAATTAAAGTTATTTTCCATAAACTCATATTTGTTTACATTTTTGGCGAATATGTCGCGATTCAAATTTAAGGCACCTGTCCCACCGCCGGTGATTAACGAAAAGCGAGTAGCCACCAGCGAGCAATGAACAGAAAGTGCGCGACGGCGACGATGAGCGATTACCTTGCTAGTATTTGTTTGTACCAAGCATGAGTCTCTCAGAACGTCGTTGAGCGAGTACTCTCTTTGATAGCTCCTGTCGCTACCTCAAACGAGTACTCACTGGTGTAAACAGTCAGCGATCAACTATTATTTACTTACAAGGGACCTACAATCCTTTGTACGTTCCTCATTCAAGAAAACCGTTGATAGCCAGTAGATTTCTTGTCGGCGATGGGACAGACGCCTAAATAGATGCTAGTTTATAAGAAATAGTAAGCTCCTTTATTATAGGTATATCTGCTTATCCCTGCGGGGATTACAGGTGTATAGTTTACATTATAACATTATGAGTTGTGTAGTTCGACATCCAAACGAACGGTTGTGGTTGCGGTGTGTCGAGGACACGCTCTAATTTGGGATTTAGCGCGAAATACCCGCCATTTTGGTTTTAGGTAGGTACCAATATTACGTAAAATTGTGTAGTTTTGCGCGATTTAGATTGGCATATAGTGCCATCCGGTTTACTAATAAATTTAATAATTATAACCGTGGGGACGCTTGCTAAGTGGTACGTATCAAAAGTAATTACTTTATATATTATAATTTATTGGGTAGCCGGTTATTTTTCTACAATTTTCTTTTTTCTGTTCCCAAGAACAATCGTTTTAAAAGGAACGGCATTTAAAGAAAGAAAAGAAGAAGGAAACACATTTGGTGGTTTAACCGTTAAAAAAGGGCCCGACCACACAACCACAACCACACCACAACAGGCTTGCCAACTATGTTGGGGTCGGCTTCCAGTGTAACCGGATGCAGCTGAATACAAGTATCTTCCATGTAGCGACTGCCTTCTGAGCTCCACAACCCAGTTACTGGGTAACGCGAGGTTAGTTTTTTTTTTAATTAAAACTTATGTCATTTATCAAAGCCTCGTGTTACTCAGTACCTGGATTGTGGAGGTCAGATAGGCAGTCGCATCACGTAAAATACTGGTATTCACCTGCATCCGGTTACACTAGAAGCCGACCCCAACATAGTTGGGAAAAGGCTACACTACAATGACAACACGTGGACGGGCGCTGATTTATGGCAAGAAACTAACCTACCTACCTACTTTTTTTTTTGGTAAAATCCCTCTCTTTTTAGCGTGTCGATGGCCAAAATACAGTTTTTTTTTTCTTAAATTTGTTTGGCCCAAAATTCAGCAACGCGGATAGCATTCGCTGACGCAGCCATTATGTCCTCACGTGTGCAGGTGACAGGGCATGCGGTTCAAGATGGGAGGTGAGGCATTGTCTGTGGGGAGACACCGCATACACACTGGAGGTCAGAGCCTTCCATGAACCCCCACTGGTGGAGGTTGTCTTAAAATCTCTATTCAACCCGTTTGACTATATGTAGATTAGATACGGATACAAAAAACCAACGGCAAAATGACGAAATAAGTTACAAAAGTAATCAAACTTGTTACTAAAGTAAAAAACTTACTTGGACATCTTGTAAAACACGGAAATCTTCGAGACAACTTAATATCTCGCTCTTTGGTGATGGAAATAAATCAAGTGTAACAAAAAATTGTAAATCATTCGACCAACAAGTATCAATACGGGCCACGCCATCATTGTTTATATTAGGTACTTATAAACGAAGAATTTAATCACTAGATATTTTTTTGTATTTTTGCTACCGCATCCTAGGGTAATGTTAGGAAAATCGGATACTCACTATGGATAGGACTGCTATTAGTATCATCCCAACTCGAATGGATGCTACCCCACAGCAGCTTTCCACTTCTGGGAAAATCTCACACATTATTATGCCTATCTATACATTTCTACACAAAAACTGTTATTTTCATGAATAATGTGACATTATGTAACGTAATTTTGATCGAAAATGTAAATATATATAAAATCTATATTTTAGTTTGTAAATGACGCTGACGCCATGATATTTATACCATAAATAAAAGAAAATACTCTGTAACCATAAATTAAACATAGAGGAAGAAAGTACTATAGAGGTGCAAACTCCATACCAGAAACCCAAGTTGTTATCAAGATGATAATTATAAACCTATTAATTATAAAAAACGTTCCAAACAGTTTTGTTCTACGTTTACGCGCGTAGCATCTCGTAGCTGGTTTCGTAGAACCTCGTAGCAAACTGCTACGAGGTAACTGGCAAACTGCTACGAGGTAAAAGGTGTTGTGTAGATTCGAAATCGAATCTACACAACACCGTATGGGGATATTCAAATCCCGGGACAGAATATATAAATATTCGAATATATAAAAAAATTCACTCCATACATTCAATACTTTATCTAAACCTAGGAAGTATCTGGTTTTGTGTGTCGTGTGGGCAGACTTACTCGGAATCACCAAAGAAAAGATTGTCTGGATGGCATAGGTTTAATGTTCCACACACTGTATAACAATATTTTTTTTTATCTTGCTGTGTGATGTGTATATATCGATTATTTTATCATGTTTAGATTTAGATTTCGCGTCCAGCGTAAGGTAGATTGTGACTAGCGATCGGCAAGTTCCGAATGCACGGAGAAGGAATGCGTGCGCGCTTACGTCATACGACGAGTAAAATCACCGTTTACACGATTACACGATACAATATGTTTCTTGTTTGTGGTATACAATAAAATGAAAGTATTTTTTTTTTATGATATAATCTAGTGCTTGACTGTGATTCCGCCTAATGGAAAGCAGTGATGCAATCGTTGATGGTAAAGCGCACTAATTTATTATGAGCCTATTCACTCTCGCCTTGAAGACAGTTAAATTATAATCGGACGGGAAGACCGCTGCAGGCAAATTGTTCCAGTCCTTCGATGTACGCGGTATAAACGACGAGGCGAAACGCTTCGTCCGGATCGCGGCAGTGTCAACAACGTAAGGGTGGACACTCGCCGTACGACGTGTTGTCCGATGATAGAACGGTGATGGTGGAATTAAGTCATGTAATTCCCGCGCACACTCTCCAAATTTTTTTTTGGTATTTTTGACAATTCTTCCATACAAAATCTGTCAGACATTAATTTTATACTACATATAAAAATTATCCGATTGAAAAATCAGCCCTAAATTACATAAACAGGGGGGTGTTGCTGGTCAAACAGATATGAAATTGTATAGACAAAACAAGATGGCGACGTTAGTTCCAATTTTGGCCACGCGCCAGCATAAACTTGTAGCGTTGAATATCGGATGAACCGTACGGATTACGTTATTACAACCCGTGAATTACAAGAGTGAACTTGAGACCCGAGTGGCCCCTCCCGACCCCCGCGCTGTTACCGCTCTCGCCATCGACGTACAACGACGTACCGCGCGCTTAAGTCACCCGAGCGAAGTCTCAAGTTAACTCTTGCGGGTTGTATGTATTATGTGATACAATTAATGCTATTCATTATTGTTTACTGTTTTATGTTTATTTTGCTAAATGTATGGTTCGTTTGTGTTCATTAGTACAAGCCATGTAACTATATTATGTAGGTATTGCAAGTATAATGCGCGTCACCCCTTCCATAAACTTACGCTATTGAAGTAAGCACACGTTACTTATTACAAACCAAAACTTTTGCATTGGTGTCATATGAGTGCTCCTTTCGAGTTATCCATACTAATATTATAAATTCGAAAGTAACTCGTGTCTTTATGATACCCTTTCACGTCCAAACCACAGAACGGGTTTCGATAAGATTTGGCAAGGATAAAAGTTGGCACCCTGATGAAGGGCATAGGCTTTTGGCCTGGTAGCACGTACCTGTGAGACAATTTCCGACATCCACGCGGGCAAAGCCTCGGGCAGAAGCTAGTTTTCAATAATGAAACTTCAGAAAATTCATACATTTTATTGACAAGACCAAAGTACAACAAACTAGTTCCACAATCACGGATAACACTCAAAACCAATTTGGAGTCAAAACACGTTCAGATTACAATGTCACTACTTGAGAGGAACTTAAGTGACATCCTGAGACTGTTCGTCACGATTAGGAAGTACACCGTCACTGAAAAAACAATAAAATCATAAATATTCTCGATAGCTCATGATACTACTACACTAGGCTATCACATTACTTCTCATGCACGAGGTTGTGCGTTCAAATCTGGGCAAGTAAAAATCAAAAGTCATTTGTTCAAATTAGGCTGAGAATCAGCACTTTTCGAGCGTCAAAATTACAGAAGACAGTCCCCCAAAATGCCCGCCCTTCGCCATTTCCTAGTGGTTTCGCTGGGAAGAAGAAGTGGCGCAACAAACTCCCCAGCAGCACAATTTCAGCAGACTTTATCAATTCAAGTTTATTTTGGACATCACTGTCATCGGTGAAGGGAAACATCGTGAGGAAACCTGCAGTGCGATTCTACAACCATCTCACCGTGAAAACTAAGGTGAAGTGAGCATGGAGTGAGATGTAATTCCAACTAATGCTAGGGATTGACACTATTGACAGTTCACTCTAAGCGCACTTCACCTAACTTTTCACGGTGAGAATTTTACAGAATCGATCGGCTGGACTTATAATTGATATGTTAAGTTAATTCACAAAATTATATTATTATTTACCTATTTTGCTTGTTTCCGTTAAAAAGTCAGAAAGAACGCTAAGCGGAAACGCAGTAATAGGGCGATGCGATGCGACCCACCCGGGCCGGGGGAACAACGCGGACGATGTCGTGGGCAGAACTTATACCCTATCCATTAAGTTAACCGTTTTTTGACAGCTGTCATAGAAATTCCTCTGATAAAATTATCTGGCGTTAGAAAAATCAGCCATAAGCAGTTTAACTAGGACAGCACTAGTTAGGAATAAATGGTGTGCAAAAATCAGTGGTGTGACAAACTAGAAAAAAAATCCTGTTTGTCATACTGGTGTGATAATCTGGTGTGACTATGAGTCGGCAAGGGAATTCCAGATTACGTAAAAGTTATTTTTTTTTTTTTAAACTTTGCCCCACACTAGGAATTTCTCCTGTGTCGTGGGTGCGTTTACAGACATATAAACTCAAACAGCCAGACCCAGAACAACTAATTGTAGGTCATACAAATATTTGTTCCGTGCGGGAATCGAACCCGCGACACGCAGCGTAGCAGTCAATCGCTTAACCACTGCGCCAACCGTGCCGTCATAACTTTAAAATGCGTAATAAAATAAAGATATAAACTGCCTTATCTTATTGAATAATCTTATTTGTGGTTTCTTACATGCATACCGCACGTGTCTCAATCAATAAATTGTGTGTTGCTGCAATCACTAGTTCCATCTGTCAAAAAACGTTTTATCTAATGGACAGGGTATTAGTAGACTTACATTTTAAACAAATGCTTTTCTTGTTGTACCAACGCAAAAAAAAGGTATGAATAAATAAAAGATTAAAGACTCACACAAAACAATGACCACGATTAAGCCACACAAGACAGTGCCGGCAACAATACAGTTAGCCTCAACAAAGAAGCAGAAGATGGCTAGTACAAAAAAAAGCAGCACCGTAGTCGCACTGTATACTAATGCGCCCCACTGGTATATCTCTATCAGCACCGGTATATTCTGGAAAAGAAAAACATGTTATTACAAAGATTTATCGAGAACAAGCCGTTAACCCAATGGGATTTCTCATCGGCAAAAATGACGAACTTCCATACAAACGTTCATCCCCTGTTTAACGCTTTCCTTATCTAATCTAACTAGCCTGTATTATCCCACTGCCTTTTCCACACAATAGGGTAGTTTCCTGGGTAAAATAATAATAATTATATTTCGTCATTCAGTTAGATTATCGAAAAATAATGGACACGTATTTTTTCTTTTGTCAATCAAACAAAAAATGACAAAGATAAATCGCGTCAAAATTTGGGAGTGGGGTCGTGACGTCACGCCATGCTAAAAAGTGTCGCAAGCAAGTGACGTCACGCGGAACTTTAACGGGCGATATCTTCATCATTTTTTATATAATTGACAAAAGAAAAAATACGGGTTCAATATTTTTTTGATAATCTAACTGACGGAGTAATTCGATGCATTGCGTTGCTGCGTTTAGTGGGACCCAATCGGTGGTTGTCTTAGCCCAATTGTCATTTGACATGCGGCAGACATGTCCGGCCAAGTCGCACTTAAGTTAACCCCTTTAGGGGAGGAATTTTCAAAAAAATCTTCCTTGTTGCTCACTTTCGTTATGAAAGGAATCTTGCGCAAAACTTCATGTTGTTAGACCCAGCGGTTCAGGCTGAGCGATGCCTGTCAGTGATTCAAAATTTTCACTAAGTACAGTAGACTGAAAATCAACACTTTTTTAATTGACAGGTATTTGCGCCATTGCCAAATTTCAGGGACTTAGCACACCTTCGACGCAAAAGTAGTGATGGGAAACCGCTTAACGAATCCTGCTAAGAAAAATCACTACATTATGTCACGATTAGAGTAGCTGAACATCATGAGAGTCAGTTGAATACGCGGCACCGCAACGAAATAGCGAGCTGAACGTTACTGTAACTAGCTTCCAAGCAGATCTGCGAAATCACGCAAAAAAGAGATAGAGTCATATTCAAATCTGTGCGTAGACCAGGCAGTTTCGCTCCTGTTTCGCTTGTCATACAACGGAGAAGTCATGGCGGAAAAACTGCGGTTTCGCAGCTGATGTGAAAGAATGCCCACTCTTAAAACTTGTATAATTAATATAAATTTTCTTACACAGCAAGAACCAATAAGAAGCAATGCGCTAGCAAGACAAAGCATGATTGAGGCTATGCCAAGCGTCATCTGCGCCACCATCTCTGTTAACTCACTATAGTTTGAGAGCACCGTGTTCATATCCCAGAAGCCAGGCGTCTGGCTTACATTTGGGGCAAACAATACGCCGACCACCTGAAAAAGAATTGGAGATATTCAGCAAAGATTTTAAGAAGAAAAGAAGCTGTATATAGATCAAGGGTACAGACGCCAGCACATCAAGCTACTACAATCTGTCAAATTTCTTTAGTAGATTTTCGACTTTATCGTTGAAGCATTAGGGTTTAAGGTTGATTAGGAAAATTTGACAGTTTCGGGTAGCTTGACCTGCTGGCGTCTGTACAAGAGAAAAAAAGATGAATAAATAGGTTTATAGAGGCATGAGAAACAGGGTGTAAAGTTCGCTCATTCTCCATAGAAAAGGGAAGATCCTCCGACCAGACGGGTGTTGTTTCTGGTAGGCTAAGATTGGTGTTTTTTTTAGGGCTATTTTTACCGTTTTAGGGCATCAAAACATTCGTCCGCTTCACTGTCAACAGGAAAAGTGCCCAAAAGGCTGGTAACACTGCCACATTTTATACAAACTGTAACCATGAATTCAGCACAGTCTTAAAATAACTTATAAAAGCTAGTTATCTTTTAAATTATGTAAAATAAAATCTTCTATATTTGTAAATAAAGAGTTTTACATTTTTAGCAGTCATGTCACTGTATTGTACATCTAACTATACATACACCGTGTTTCCGACGATATACATAAACTTCGACCAGATGTTCGGACCATGGAAATAAGCATTTTTCACTATGGACACATTAATGAATTCTTATTTTTTATTTTTTGTTAATTTTCATACAAACTAAATACCTTGACATATATCATCCGACATGCATGCCTCTTTATCCGAAGCATTTGATAGATTTATCATTTTAATTTCACTAAGCGGCAACATAGGCCAAATTAAGACCCTTTCTTACTGCATAGCTCAATCAAATTTCATTAAATGGTAAATTACAAATATCTTTGTAACGAAGCCTTTTTAAGTACTACTTCCTTGTTAGATTTGATTTGAATAAGCTGTAGAAGCGTTTGTCAAAGTTTATGGATAACGAGAAGAACACGGTGTACATAATTATATACTATGGCTTCCAAATTATGTAAATACTAGCTTTTGCCCGCGGCTTCGCTCGCGTTAAGAAGTATAGTTTGACAAAGTTTCATACAAACTTTCATCACCTATTTTATCCCCTTGGGGGTAGAATTGATCAAAATCCTTTCTTAGCGGATGCCTACGTCATAACATCTACCTGCATGCCAAATGTCAGCCCGATCCGTTCAGTGGTTTGGGCTGTGCGTTGATAGATCACTATGTCAGTCAGTCAGTCACCTTTGAGATACATATATTTAGTTTGTATTCCATGATTTTTAATAAATAATTTATACAGTCAGTTTTTAGCAGTCATGGCACTGAACTATATATCTAACTTTATATAATTATTACACAAAAATGAGTGAGGTACGTACGAATGAAAAGATGGCTATCAACACACATCCAGCTCTAAGGAAACAGCAGAAGCAACAGCTGATAACTGTCGGCAATTTGTCCATGAACTTCATTTTGTTCGGTTTTTATCACACTTTACATCTGAAATTATTTAAAAACTCATTGAATTTACATTAGCCAAAGCTTTATATTTGGTTTGACAGGTTCATTTTGATAGCATTCTGACACGAGAGGATTTCTTCTTCTGTCATACAAGAGTGATAATTTTGAGGTTACATAAAGGAGTTTCTTGTTTCATGACTAATGAGTAATTATGCTTTCTTTTTAAAGTGTGGGAAGTCTTATTTCAAAGGAATGGGCTTATGGCAATGACCCAAGTACGCCGCAGCAAGCACCACCTCCACAAGTGGGGGTTCGTGGACGGTTCAAACCTCCGGTGTGTATGCGGCGTCTTTCCACAGACAATTACTAACCTCCAATATAGGCCCTCCCCCTCCCCACCCCTCTCCCTCCTTCCTCCTCCTCCTCCTCCTGTGTTTAGTTTAGTTTATGATCCTGTACAAGTCGCAATAAATACTTTTTCTTTCTTTCAATATTGCGCCGCATGCCCTGTCACCTGCACACACAGACTAAGAAGAGAAGGTACCCTTCCTGCACACATGAGAACCTAATGGTTGCGCCAGCGTACGGTATTCGCGTTGGTGAATTTTGAGCAAAACAAATATAAAAAGCTATACTTGTAATATATTTTATCTTGCCATTGTAAGAACTTTTATAACCATATTTATCTGCAAATAAATCTTTGGAAGAATGAGCTCATGGCTAAATAATCACAGCCACATGGGTGGTCGAAGGTTAGGCTACTTATTGAGGTGGGTCCGTGTGTGGTGACCAACTGACCATCCATTAGATATCAGACCCCTACATGCCTCGGAAAGCACGTTTAGATTTCCGGCCCTGGCCGTAATTTGTAGCCCAAAAGTCCAAAAGTTACAGCCAGCCCTACAAAGGGGTAGCGTGTAAACCAGTAACCGGCACCCTAATTGCGTAACACACGATCAATCGGAATCGGTTTCATTTTGACAGTTCAACAACATTCATTGCGTTATTTACGTTGTTGAGCAGACACCATGACACATTATTTGAACATTATGAAGCAATGGATTAGCAATATCCTTCAAAATGGTTCAGATTGAGATTGATTGTGTGTTACGCAATTAAGGTGCCGCTTGTGGAATTTGTGGTGGCCAGATAGTCAGTCGTTCAGTCCAGTAAAATACTGGTATTCAGTTCCATCCAGTTGGACTAGAAGCCGACCCCAACGTAGAATAGAATACTCTTTATTGTACACCATAAAAGTTAGAGAACATAAATAAAATATATAAAATTTTACAATGGGCGGTCTTATCGCTAAGAGCGATCTTTTAAAGACAACCTTTGGATGGATTAAGAAATTAAGGAGATACAAATATAGTAGGTAGTATGTGGTGTGGCGTAGTTGTGTTAAGACTAGGCAGATTGATTGATATGCAAAAATTGCTTCTAGGATCCACGCATATCCTGGAAGCAATTTTGGCCTTGCTTATAAAATTCAATAAAACTAGGTCGTGTTATAGAGCGAGTTCAAAAAAGACATATAACACGACAATGATGACCCCAATCCTAAATGACAATGGTATATTTGAACAATGTAATCAAATTCTGTACGATGAGCGGTCCACAATTGACAAATTAAGGTCCAGAATTAAATGAAACTTTGGAAGAATGGAGTGAATACCTCTTTCACAAAGACAAATAATTAAAAAGTAAAGTCACGAACACAAGTCCAGTTTGAAACTTTGGAAATAATTAAACAATGATTCTTGAAAAGGTAGAATTAATGATGGTTGGAAGAATTATTTTGGTTATGTTTTAATTTCTTCAGTACAATAGTAAAGAAATAACTAGGTAGATATTTTAAAATATAGACCTAATATGATTCTAATACATTTATAAACAGGATCAGACGGAGAACAGAGACGGCACGGTTTGGCGATTGACTGTTACGCTGCGTGTCGCGGGTTCGATTCCGGCACGGAACAAATATTTGTATGACCTACAATTAGTTGTTCCGGGTCTTGCTGTTTGTGTATGTGAGTTTATATGTCTGTAAACGCACCCACGACACAGGAGAAATTCCTAGTGTGGCGCAACGTTTTTTTTTTTTTTAAGAAAGGAAAGAAAGAGACGCTGGCAGAGAGCTCCACACTTGGCTGTACGCATAATAAATGTGGAGAAGCGGTGAGTATTTTTTACGAGCATGAAGTATCAATTAATAAAAAGGCCCAGTAAAATTCTTCCATATTCGTGTAAACAATGTATTGATCTGCATTTGCACCATCATTGTTTACAATGACCTCCAAAAGTTAGTTGACATTGTTCCACTTCAGCTGTGACACATCACATTGTTTTAGGTAAAATTCTAGTGATCCAAATGTTTGAACTGCTATATCGTTTTTATTGATGAATTCAACTACCTCTGACTTATCAAAAAAATAATCAAATAATCCCTTAGGAATACGGTCTGTTTTTTTATCATAATATGGAAAAATGTCAAGTAACTTTTCTAGGGCACTGTAGGTATTACTACAACGTTACATGATGCTTTATCATGCTTTCAGGTTCAAAATATATGTTGTGAAATTGTACCCTAATCCCAGTCCTGAAGATCCTACCTGTGTCTTGAATTAAGGTTAGGTATAAATAATTGCCTCCCTACCAAAATGGTCGTCAAACACAGGTAGTGAAGTACCCTCCGTTACACCTTAGTTGTTCATTTTGATATCATTCACATCCCTACTAGGGTCTAAGGCACTCAACAGGTTAAATGCCTCATTTACATTTAGAGATTCATCAAAATTATGTCAGCATAGCTATGAAGATTTTCGTTTAGACGGGCTACTTTTTGTCGCAGTAAATAATAGTTTTATACTGTCCTGTCTGTTTACTGCGGTATATAAACATTTGGGTATTGTAATAGATTTATTAAGTCCACCATTTAAATTACAGATGTACATAATATAGAAATGACAGATGATAGAAGTGTGAAGAAGAAGTGTGTGTGTGTGTCTGTGGAAGTGTTATTTGTATTTTCTGTTAGATTAATTTTTTGTCGATTTTTTTAATATAAACCGAAAGTTTAGACTAGGCTAGGTAACCCTAAATTGTGATTTTTCGATCGTTTTTCTCTTTAACCGTTGCAGTTGATAATGCGGCCAAAATAATGTTCGTAGTGGTTGTCTGATTTTTTTTTAATATAGAAATACGTCACGTGTGACGTACGTCGTCGTTTTTGTTTGTGGAAGTAGATAGTCAGTCGCTCCATCAGGTATTCAGCTGCATCAGATTAGGCTGGAAGCCGACCCCAACATAGTTGGGAACAGGCTAGGCAGATGATGATGACGTCATAATGTGCCTTCGATTAAATTTTTCGCATTTGTTTGTCTCTTTAATTAAGCACGTGAAAACAAAACAAGCTCATGTTCATTTCGTAACACAGAATGCTGTTGTCTTATTTGTGGTTTTCTTAGAGAAAAAAGTATTTTTTTTTTATGAAAAAAAACTTTTTTTTCTGAGGCCCATGCCACATTATTCCGCCCGAAATGTATAGGATTTTCTCGTAAAGGTGGATGACATTAAACCCGTACTACCTAATGGAATAGGTCTGTTTTCTTACATCTATTATAACTTGCGAATTTGTGGATTGTAATCATGTACTAGGATGGGCACAAAGAAAATTAAGCTGTGGGTGAACCCGGGCTGTGGATGATGATAATAAATTATCTACTATGAAATTGGGTAGGCAGGAAAGCTCGCTAAGCCGTTGGTCCCAGCTGTCATTTGTGTATATTTAACACTCGTTGCGGGTCGTCATAAACCCGAAAGTCTGACTACCAATCTTACCAGAAGGGTATCGTATGTATAACCCAGTAACTGGGTTGTGGAGGTCAGTTGCTTAACTGACCATGACATTATAGTCGCTCCATGTAATGTATTGTGGTATACAGCTGCATCAGTTTAGATTGGTAGCCGAAATTTGGTGGCATGCTGATTTTTTCCAAGCAATTTATCGTCCACCCGAACAAAAAAGCTCATTATCTTTTCGAAACAACTCGAAATCGCCCGTCTACAGCCCCAGTCCAGCCCTAAGGCACGAATCTCCACCAATTTGCATTCAAATAGGTCGTAACTACCGCTCCCCGAATATTAATAATTATCAACCATCCCATCTTAGTTCAGATATCATAAAATTTGCATTGCAATCTTACCAAATGACGGGCCTATTGTGGACTCGTCAAGGTTTTATTATTTATTACAAGGTTACACACAGGATGAAATTCAAAACTCGCAACCAATCAAACTAGGAGGTGCAGTAGCGCGATTCTGTAACCATCTCACCGTGAAAACTTAGGTGAAGTGAGCGTGGAGTGAGCTGTCATTCCAACTAATGCTAGGGATTGACACTATTGACAGCACTCTAAGCTCACTTCACCTAACTTTTCACGGTGAGATTTTTACAGAATCAATCGGCAGGTAACTGTTACATAATCATTATAAATTGTCATTTCCCAAATCTAAATTCTTGAACAAAATCGTGTAATTATCGCCTTAGATAGTGCAAACTAAGTGCCGTTTGCCAGGACCAACCTTCTCGCCAAAACACCATTGACCCTCGCAATTCGGGTTATTAACGTTCTTCACGTGAATATCGATGTATTTACATGCCATTTGAGTGAATTCGCAAAAATACTGATGTTCTTTTTATGTTATAGTGTAGATTAGAGTAGGCTATATTTTGTGTTTTTATTTTATTTTTATCTATGGAACTCAGTAAAGTAATTATTATTTTTAGGTGTATTATAAGTATTATGAGTTTTTTTTTTACGTTTTTCATAGTTTTAAATTGTAAGTAGGTACTTACATATTAATTTTCAGACCACGCTATCGCATTAGGTATAACCTGTAATGATAGTTATTGGAGATTTTAATAAATAAATAAAAAATAAAAAGTTATTACCTTCAAGTAGACACGAATCACGAGTATCGTAGTTCCAGATTTTTTTTTTCAAAATTTTAAAAACGAATAAGAAAATTTATTAATTTATTTATCTTCTCTTTTTTTACTACTATCTTTATTAAAGTATCAATGTTAGCGCGCACCCGATAAGCAATCCATTCATCGCTGAGTTCACAACATGAAGCAAGTTGGCAACGCGTTGAACTAGAAAGAAAGAAAAAGTATTTATTGTGACTCGTACAGAAAGATCATAAAACTAAACCAAACACAATCAAAAATAAAAAAAAATAAAACAAATAATATAAAAAAGTAACAAAACCATTTCATATAAAAAAAAAGTAACAAAAAGAAAAATGAAACAAAAAGTCCTGTACGAGGCCAAAAGGCTCCTATCTCAGCATGATGCTACGACATTTAAAAAGTAAATGTCGCGTTCTAGCGGTGTTTACCTCATTTTGACCGTTCAGTCCAACGAATAATAGTGATCGCGACGACGCGACGCGACGTTGACAAATCGCTCGCCTACGGGCACGTTGTGCATCCCTTTCCTTAATGACGGAACGGTTGGCGCAGTGGTTAAGCGATTGACTGCTGCGCTGCGTGTCGCGGGTTCGATTCCCGCACGGAAGAAATATTTGTATGACCTACAATTAGTTGTTACGGGTCTAGCTGTTTGTGCATGTGAGTTTATACGTCTGTAAACGCACCCACGACACAGGAGAAATTCCTAGTGCGAGGCGACAATTAAAAAAAAAAAAAAAATGACATGCTCTAAATTTACATTATAACACGTTGCACGTCGCATATTAATTAACAAAATATTTACATCATTTAAAATCTTAAAATAATAATAATGTACCTACAAGTATATAAAAATGAGGAGAAATAATCAAAGGGCATCAAAAAATTATTCCGCATCGCTGTCAATAGGAAACGTACCCAAAACACTGGCAGAAATGCCACGTTGTATGGCAATGCTGATTCTTTGGTCAAAAATTGGCCAGCCCTCTGTCGTTGAATAGATATTTTAATTAGTCGGACCTATTCAATTTTAGCCTGTATACCTGTCATAGACGTGAGTCTCAAAGGTATATAGGATATAGGAGTACTCACAGAAGTAATAACTCTTGGTCTCGAAGAGATTAATAACTAACTCCTGTCTTATCCTTGAAATATCAAACTCAGTATGCTAGTAAATTACGTCTCCTGTTTCGCTGTAGAGCGAAGCCTCGTCAGTTAGCGATTTCAAATAATTAAGGGAAATCTTCCACAAGATTTTTAGATTTGTTATCAAACCTCATTCTCTTGTAACTCTCATTCTTGGTATATTATTGGTCTTAGCACGGAAACGTGACACTTTACGGGGTTTGGTGTTATTAATTATGCTTTCAATTTGCATTTATTTCAGCTATCGATTTATTTCGGTTTCATGCGTGGCCGATATTTAGAAAAAAAAAATACAAATTGGCGGACCGGTAGGTATGCCACGGATCTTCAAACCCCAAATACAAGAGATTTTCTAAAACGCACTGAGGCCGCATGGTGGATTACAGCCCATTATATTTCACAGAGAGGAGGCCTGTGTCCCAGCAGTGGGAACGTCATAGGCTGATTTTGATGATGATAAAATAAGATATAACATACACGACACATCACCGGCCATCTTTATATTCGACATAATACCTCTACTTATCCATAAGCATCATAAATACTACTTACATACACATTAAAATTGCTTCAACCATAATCATAAAAACTCCGTCGACAAAGCACTTAAAAATATCTTTAGCAGTATAATAATGTTTCCATTTTGTACTAAACACCTGCACTCAAAGTGTGGCTGTAAACAGGCTATAAAACGGTTATTAACTAGCTTAGAGTCTCGGCTTTGTTCGTGAAAATTCTAGTAAAGTAACTGCAATTTTCTGTCTGATTTTCATTACATAGAAAAGTTAGTTTGACAGTATTTTGAATTACCTATTGTTGAAGGTCCGTGGCATACCTACCTGTCCGCCATAGTTTTCATTATTTTAAATATTCAGAGTTAATATTTCAAGCATCTATGCAACAAGAAGTAAGCTAGTTCAAAAAAATATAGATGTCACGTGATCAACTTTGAACCTTAAGAGGGTGCTCACAGATCCACTACCGCCAATACTTTAAAAAAATATTATCTCGTGACTGACAAGGAATTATGAAAATCTGTTCAATCAGCGATCTCGGTAAATGTGTCTAGAATTTTCTAATACCTTTTATAAAATTTCATATTGAGACACGAAGCAACAAAATTCGATCTAAAGAAAAGCGGCCGCATTCCTATATGTCGTATTTAGTCCACTAGCGCCACTGCGCTAGTGGACCGTTGTACGGGCTCTTAAATATCTAGGAAACGTGACACTTTACGGGGTTTGGTCCTGCCGGTCGATTCTGTAACCATCTCACCGTGAAAACCTAAGTGAAGTGAGCGTGGAGTGAAGTGTCAGTGTCATTCCACCTGATACTAGGGATTGACCAAGCAAATATTTACAATCATAATCGAGATTTTAATAATATTTTTATGTTAATTTTATTGCTATTTTTTTATAATTTCAAAGCTAGTATTTTAGTTGTCAAAACATTCCTATTTGGTGGGGTTTTAAAATAAAATAGAAAAACAGAAACTTAGTCAGAATCTCAATGTTGTATTTATCTCTTTTTTTTCTAGACTAGTCCTTATATATATAGCTTGAGGTGCGACCGTGCACAGAATGAAAATGCTTCTAAACGGAAGACTAGGCGGTATGGTCGAGAGACTTTAGCCTGCCCATTGGGCGAAATAAAAAAAAATAGTGAAAATGCGCATCGACATTGTTTGTTATTATGAGCGATTGTAGATGGAGTCTAATAGAGACTGCGACGATGTTCAGCGCTGTAAATAACCCAAATCGATTCAATTGGAAGAGATAACCGTGTGTGTCAAGTCATCGAGTGCTAACGGTACAGAACATAATATACCTACATACTGCTAACACGGTGTGCCTGGCTGACGGACTATAGACAACCCGACGTAGTTTGTGTGGGTGGAGTGATCACTTCACCCGATTCATGACATTTTGCTCGTGAATCGGGTGAAGTGATAAGATCACGCCGCGCTTGCGCGTTAGGCACTGTCATTATCATATTGGAGTTTTGTTTTTACTTATTTATCTAGTAACGCGTCAAGTGAAAATATTTAATGCAGATCGGTACCTACTTATAACTTGTCGATGCTAGGTAATAATAAAAGAATCATCAACAAATACATTACATTATTCAACAGTTCAACCAACACTCGCTCATCGCGCGCCCGTGTTCACTTCACCTTGCTGAAGTGATTTTACGAGAAACTCGTGAAGTAATATCAAATTAAGTTTTTTTTTTAATTTTCTGTTATTGGCGACCATGGCCATACGCCTGTTCGTAATCGAGTTCAGGAAAATAATTAGTTCATATTTATTTTAATGCTTTTAGATATTTTAATGACTAAATCCAACCGTGTTTGTACAGACGCCAGCACATCAACCTACTACAATCTGTCAAATTTCTTTAATAGATTTTCAACTTTGTTGCTAAAGCATTAAGGTTCAAGGTTGATTAGGAAAATTTGACAGTTTCGGTTAGCTTGACCTGCTAGCGTCCGTACATCATTTAAAAAGTCAGTTTAGTGCCTAAATTTGGTCTTCAAGAATTAACCAGATTTTGAATAGATATTTATCCTGTAACGCGACATGCATGCGCACTTTAACCATATGGAAAATGCAATACCAACGTCCAATAAGTGCAAAGTTCAACTGAGCTCGCAATCAGATTGTCTCCCGTAAAATTAACTAAAACCCGTATTTTCGATGCTAGTAACCCTTAAATGAACTAGTGGTTGGTGGCACTGGCAACCCTACGCCGAAGTGTTGTTGCCATGGGACAAAACAAGTTCACTTCTAGGAAACGGCAGAGCCTAACGCGCTTGCGCGGCGAAAAATTTAGGCTATTCCGAATTAGGCCATCATCGCCCACAATATTTATTATAGATAAAATCTCCCTTCACGCGAATCTCGTAACCCATCATGGGTTACGAGATTCGCGTGAAGGGAGATTTTATCCATTCCTCCATAATCGATTTGTGCGTGCTTACACCTCTTCCGAATTAGCGTGAGGGCGATAACGATGTCCCGTGAATCGAAAAAGCTGAAGTCTTATGAGTGAGCGCTGTCAGTGTACGTTACCCCAGCAAGAAAGTGTCTCCTAGGGTTATAGGAGTAAAACGTATAATTTGTGCCCTAACTGCTGTAAATGTGCCCCCACATAAAAAATGTGTGCCCCCTGTCGTTTTGGAAAAAAACGGAAAAAACGATTCCTGCTGGGGTAACGTTTTTCTAGCAGGAAAATTCTAAACGAATGATCGGAGAGAGAAAAATTGTGCATGGCCAGAGAGCTTATATGTGTGCTAAAATGTGCCCCCAAAAATAAAATCTGTGGCCCTTCAGGTTTTCGAGATATTGCATTTCCTGCTGGAGTAACGTTTTGATGAATCGTATATCTCTACAACCATTGCATGTGCCCCTGTGGAATAAACATACACGAGTAGCTCTTAATGTGTGCCCCTATGTGCCCCCAATTAGATTTAAGAAAATATTTATAGTTTTCAAGTTATCGCGGTTTCATGAAAAACCGAAAAAACATCGCAGCGCCTAAATTAGACAAGGCACAAGTTCGCTGAAAACTGTATTCGGTCCTTCTTGACGCTAATAATAACCATACAAAGTTTCAAAACTGTTCATGCATGCGTTTTTGAATAATCTTGCTAAAAGTCAAAACGATGGTGTCATAACTTTGACGGCAAAATACAAGGAACCGGCTCAATCCCAGATGTGTAGGTGTAAACCAAAATCATGTGCCTTTATTCAAAAATATATGGTGAAAATATTCAGCTTAGAATGTTTCGTATTAAGTAAATATTAACAAAAAACCAAAATATGTAAGCAACGGCTGGTTATCCGACCAAATTTGAATGACTACTAAAAAGCGACGGATTCATACATATCGATGACCTTCTTTATTGGACGTATTATACCTAAGCTGTTGTCCGTACAGTCGCGTTCAAAAGTTTTGGGGGCTAATTAAAAAATATATTAAATGCACCCTGTGACTATAATAAATGAAACAGCTTGTTGATGTGGAATTATTATTTAAATCACAGATCAGTTTTTCATCTAAGTCTAACATATAATTAGTAAATTCGCATCACAAAAAATCACAGATCATCCAATAACAACTTTATTTTATTACTTTTCTAAGTCAGTGTACTCAGGCACAACACGTGTGAACCGGTTAGTGAGTAAAGTAAAGAAGGTCATCGATATGTATGAATCCGTCGCTTTTTAGTAGTCATTCAAATTTGGTCGGATAACCAGCCGTTGCTTACATATTTTGGTTTTTTGTTAATATTTACTTAATACGAAACATTCTAAGCTGAATATTTTCACCATATATTTTTGAATAAAGGCACATGATTTTGGTTTACACCTACACATCTGGGATTGAGCCGGTTCCTTGTATTTTGCCGTCAAAGTTATGACACCATCGTTTTGACTTTTAGCAAGATTATTCAAAAACGCATGCATGAACAGTTTTGAAACTTTGTATGGTTATTATTAGCGTCAAGAAGGACCGAATACAGTTTTCAGCGAACTTGTGCCTTGTCTAATTTAGGCGCTGCGATGTTTTTTCGGTGTTTCATGAAACCGCGATAACTTGAAAACTATAAATATTTTCTTAAATCTAATTGGGGGCACATAGGGGCACACATTAAGAGCTACTCGTGTATGTTTATTCCACAGGGGCACATGCAATGGTTGTAGAGATATACGATTCATCAAAACGTTACTCCAGCAGGAAATGCAATATCTCGAAAACCTGAAGGGCCACAGATTTTATTTTTGGGGGCACATTTTAGCACACATATAAGCTCTCTGGCCATGCACAATTTTTCTCTCTCCGATCATTCGTTTAGAATTTTCCTGCTAGAAAAACGTTACCCCAGCAGGAATCGTTTTTTCCGTTTTTTTCCAAAACGACAGGGGGCACACATTTTTTATGTGGGGGCACATTTACAGCAGTTAGGGCACAAATTATACGTTTTACTCCTATAACCCTAGGAGACACTTTCTTGCTGGGGTAACGTACACGCGCTGTCAACGGTTATGATCTAATCGAATCTAAATCGGAAGGGAAATTATATATTGTTGAAGGGAGCGCTGTGGGCGATGATGCTTAATTCGGAATTGCATTTAGGTATTTCACGCCGCGCAAGCGCGTTAAAAAAAAACAAGTTCACTTCTAAGAACAAGTTCACTTCTAAGAAATGGCAGCGCCTGCCATTTCTTAGAAGTGAATTTGTTTTTTTTTTCTGTCACTAATGACCATGAACATAATATTATTATGTGATAAATGTCTGTTCGTATTTGAGTTCAGTGACAATAATTAGTTCCTAATATTGTTTTAATTCTTTTAGACATTTTAAAACTGTCTAGTTTAAGTTTTCCTGTATACCTACTGTTTTATACACTGTGTCTATGTTTCTCAGCCAACTCTCCCGTTGCCGTCGCAGGTCTACTGGAAGAAATTACTAAATAATTGATGTAAACAGTTCCTGTGTGCTCCTCTATCTTTATGTATTTTACTTTATTGAGTATTCAGTGTGTAGGTACATAAATAAAATTTACAAATTTGTATCACATCAAAAAAAATTGCTAATACATTTTTATCTACTGAGCCTGCTGCTTCCCGAGGCTCAACTTCTGAATGCCGGGAACGGAGGGTCATTGGACCCCCACCGCAACTAGCTGGAAATAATAGTAAGCATTTATTACTAAATATTTTATGTGATGTGCCGATGTGTAGTAATTAAATAAATTACTACACATCACCACATCACATCTGCAGCTCATTGGTAATGTTGCACGCCACAATTAATGCCTGATACATGGTGACATTAGTTACCACTAGCGCCATCTATTATGAAGTAGCAGAACTAATTTATCCTTCTAGAAATTTCTATACTAGAACTATCGACAGAGGTCAGTCGGGGCCGGTAGGTACTTGAAAAATAAAGTCTTTTGCAATTTTAATTCTAATGTTAATGTTATGTCTATGTTTTTAGAATAAGTTGAATTATTATAAGATACTTAAATGATAAGTCCTCTCCAAATTTTATTCATAATATCTTTTGCTGTGCCCGACAGGGTCCACGATTGTTACCTACCAAATAAATGTTTACCGCCTAAGCCTACATTGTGGAATGCAATAAAGTATTGAGTATATACCCGAACATTCTAGATGTTTCTACAATAGAAGGTACTAGAACAATCTGCTGCACTATATGCCAAAAACTTTGAAATAAAATTATGCTAAAAGTTTATATGTGCTTATCCTGTACATCAGGTTCAGGGTTTCCCTCTTGACATCTTACAATTTAAACTGCCACCGTTCATTAAGTCAAACAGATAGTATGTTGAGGGTAGCGTTAACTCCTCTCCCATCATCATGTGGAGCTGGAACAAATGACACTAGAATAAAACTTGGTGCACTTGTAAATTAATTGGAAAAAGAAAATTGAAGTTCAAATCACAGAAAATCAGAATTATTAAATAAAAAAACAAAAACAAAAATGTACTGCAAGTGAGGTATCTGAAAAACAACTTTTTTAAATAAATTATTAAAGATGTCTAAAAACTTTTGGTTGTTTTTGCCATAAATGATGGCGAAATTAAAAGTTTTTACTTTAATTTTGTGTTATTAATTGGCAGGAATTATTCACATGAATATTTATATAATATAAATAGTTAATTATAATATTATTCTTACCAGGTAGATAAGCATAATTATTATGGTCATCAAGTTTAATTTTCCGAATAGTAAAAAGGATCACAATAAATTATTCCAATATACATCTGGAAAAGAAATGAATGAAAAATTTATATTATTCATTATTCTACAAACTTGTTTTACAAAAATACTCATGTAAAACAAGTATTTAAAGACACTCGGTAATCATGATTGACAATGGTTTCGAAGGTTGCAGTCAGACTAATTAAATTTGCCATTAACTCATTTGAGTAACGTTGGACAGCCTCAAACTCAAATAAAAAGTATGCTGGCAAAGAAAACTTGTCTGGATTGGAATTAAATATACTCATTTTACAAGATTAGCAAGTAGTTAATAATAACGTACGAACCTTCTTCAGCTTCCGTGACGATTCCTGTGGTAATTTCCTCGGCCTATACCAATTATGGAAAAGACCACCATATAGCTACTACTTCTAATTTATTGATGTATCTTTTTCAATATGTTTCTGGCACACACATAGTTTGTGAAGATCTTGAGCGCTTATGCCCAGGAGCCACTTTCTGCGTCCGATCTCACTAACAGGAAACATGCTTAAATTCCTTTCAGTTAAGCCGCAATGTTCAGTACAACACTTGTACATCTTGCAATACCAATGAAATATAATATTCTTTAAAATCACTATAATAATAATAATAATAAATTTATTGAACCAATGTTACAGTAAGTTATTACCTTAAAATTAACTTAACATCAGTCTGTAACCGTTAGTAATCATCATTTGGATCTTTACGGCGGTCCCCAAACTAGGCGGCGCCTGTATCTTGGGGACCAGAGTTGTGATACTTAATGCTATTTACCACTGGAGTTTGTGTAAGAATAGGTGAGTAATTGCAAATTATATAAAACTAAATTAAATATCGAGATCAGAGTAAAGGAAAACTTAAATCGTAAATGATTAAAAACAGAAATAAAGCTTAAATTGCACTGAACAAAGCCTAAAACTAAAAATATTAAACAATTAGAAATGAAATTTTAAACAATCAAAAATAAAATGCTAAACAGTGAAAAATAAAATGTTAGATAATCAAAAATAGTATGTGGGTGTGTTGGTGTGTGCGCGTGTGGTGTGTAGGTGTATTGGTTTGTGTGCATGTGGTATGTATGTAGGTGTCAGTGTCTGTGGTGGGAGTAGGATTCCGAGTGTGAGTTGAGTGATGTGAGAATGTTTTCCGATTCATCGTATGAAAGACTTAGTAGCCATTGTTTGACAACATTTTTGCATGTGGAGAGGGAGAGTTCTTTTGGGTCACAAGG
The DNA here is from genome assembly GCA_949629185.1 of Apamea crenata. Taxonomy (NCBI): domain Eukaryota; kingdom Metazoa; phylum Arthropoda; class Insecta; order Lepidoptera; family Noctuidae; genus Apamea; species Apamea crenata. Next base: position 11,435,460 of record OX451375.1, on the reverse strand, counting down.
CAAACTACTTGTGACCTTGTTATACACAAAAGTGTGTAGATAGGCAGGGCAGCGTCTTGTTAGGAGAGATGTGGTCCGTTGTAGCGGGATGTGAAAGACACGTTTGGAAGTCAATGAGTGGTAGTCAGGTCGGATTTTTAGGGTTTTGTGTATGCGTAGGTAGGCATTGAGAATAAATAGTTGGCGGACACGTAGAACTTGAAACTCTTTGTACAGGGAGTCTGTGGGGTAGAGATATGGTTTTTTTAAGAGAACTTTTATAACAGCTCTCTGGGCTCTTTCAAGCTCAATCATTATTGTTTTTCCGGCTCCACCCCAAATAGATACGCCATATTGTATGATGGACTGGCATATGGCGAAATAAACCATTCGCAGGATGTCTTTTGGAGCGCGGTCTCTTAGTTTCTTTATTATATGTATAAGTTTCCTTACTCGACCAGAAAGAAATTGAATGTGGGGTTTAAATGATAGATTTTCGTCAATGAGTAGACCTAAATAACGAATAGATTGTGTCCGGTTAATATAATCGCATGAACAGTCTTCGCGTGATGTGTTCAAATGGTTCTGCTGACATGTGTGAAATTTCAAAATTAGGTTGGGCGGAGGGCTAGATAAATGTGATTTGGAAAATGTTATTAGTTTGGTTTTCTTTATATTGAGGGTAAGTAAGTTATGGTCCAGTGTTTGCGCTACTGTTGCTAATCCTCCTTCCGCAAGGTGGTAGACCTGTTCCCAGGTGGGTGCGTGGAATGTGATAACCGTGTCGTCTGCGTAAGATATTAGTTCAGCGTTTGGAAGAGTGAGGTTCAGTATGTCGTTCATGTAGATTATAAAGAGTGTTGGGCCTAGTAAGCTGCCTTGCGGAACTCCAAAATTGATAGGGAGTTGACCACTTGAGTGTTCACCAGATTTCACATATTGTCGGCGATTGTTGAGGTAACTGTGAAACCATTCGAGTGGTTTTCCCTTTATTCCTGCTGTGTCTAGTTTTTTAAGGAGTAGATCTGTTGAAATTGTGTCGAACGCTTTAGCTAGGTCTAAGAAGACCGCCATGCAGCGCTCACCCTTTTCTATAATTTTTGATATGGAGTTTGTTAGCAGTGAAGCCGCGTCTTCAGTTGATTTCCCTTTTCTAAAACCAAATTGTCGCTCTGAAATTAGATGATGTTTTTCAAGAAAATTAACTAGACGGGTGTTAACCACCTTTTCCAGGATTTTAGAAAATATGCTGAGTAGTGCAATTGGTCTATAATTTTCAGGTTTGTCCTTAGGACCACTTTTATGTATTGGGCTTACTGCTGCAACCTTCCACTGTTCGGGAAATACTCCTGTTTCCAGGCTGAGGTTAATCAGGTAGGTTAGAGGTATTATAATTAAGTTTTGTATTTTCTTTATGAGTTTTACACTGATTTTGTCGGGACCTGGGGAACTATCGTCTTTTAACTGATTAATGAAGTTTGTAATTTCTGTTTCGTCAGTGGGATGTAGAAAGAACGAGAAAGGTGACGTATTTGGTGATGAGTACTTGCTAGTGAGGGATGTCTGAGTTTCTGATAGTCTTGTTAGTATGGTAGCAGCCAGGTTTTTGCCTACGGATGTGAAGTACGAGTTGCATTTATTGAGGGACTCGACGGGGTTGGGAGAGCTTGTCACTAAGTTGCATGTATTGTTCGTTTGGCCGCTAGAGTCGTACATTGATTTGAGAACTTTCCATAGCTTTTGAGAGTTTTTGTTATTCTCCTGAATTTGTCGACTGTCGTATTCAATTCTGAGTTTCCGTAAGAGATTGTTGCAGAAGTTTTTATAGCGGAGGTAGATTGATTTTTTTGTTTCGTTTTCAGGGTCAGACCTTAGTGATAGATGTAGCCGGTCCCGGTGACTTATACATCTCATAAGTCCAGGTGTGATCCAAGGCTGTATGTTACGTTTACTTCGGGGAATTTTAACTTTGTGTGTGTGTGTTTCTATTAACTTTGCAAGGATTCCGGTGAAAGAGGTAGTGGCAGAGGCTACACATTTTTTGTTAAGGGTGTCAGTCCAGTCAATTTTGGCTAGGTCTGTGGCTAAATCGTCCTCGCTTAATTTAAGTACCCAGCGATTTTTATGGACTCTAATGTGGCTGTGTTTGAGAGGGATGTGAGCCATTACTATGTCGTGATCTGTAATAGAACTTTTGCATACTATGCCTTTGGGTCTGTTATTGCTTTTAACAAATATGTGATCAAGGCAAGATTTGTGTCTAGTAGGTTTGGTTATAACAGGTAATAGGCCATAAGACGCCATAAGGCACAGATAATCGTGGTGTTTATTATTTGTGGTGCAACATAGGTCTATGTTTATGTCCCCGGTGATAATGACAGTTGGATGCGAATTTATCGTTCTAAGGAAAGTGTCTAGTCCAGCAATGAAGTTTGTAAGAGTGGTAAAAGATGGTGATCGATATAGCCCAAGTATGGCTACTTTATTGTTCAGAATTAAGAGAAGGCTATCTGTATCCTGTATTGTAGGTTCGATTAAAGTAACGTCATGGTTAATTTTGGTGTATATGACTATACCGCCATTTTTGTTGTTTTGCGACTTTGTTCGAAATACATTATAACCAGGTAGATTTACAGGTACACTGAGAAGCTATGAACGAAAATTAAGCAACGCAAACTTTACTTGATCAGAAACAAAACTGTATTAGTTACGCAGCATTAGTAGCGGAACACTGAAAAGTCGAAACCCCAAAAACCGCCAAACCAAAATTCTACAGATATATTCATAAATTAATATCTATGGTAGGTTATGGTTGTTCAATGTTCATCCAACCATAGAGTACAAAGTTGTTTTTTTTTTGTTCTAGTCTAGTAATTTTCATAAATGCGAAAAAGAGAAAAAAATACTGTGTCCAATTACTGACGGATTATAATTTTATTTATGATATATTATAACGACGAATTATTTTTTCGATTTTTCAACGTTTCGATAAATGTTCATGAAATTATTTAAATTGGGCAAAGATTCGAGACGAAGAGACGTCACACACAGGACGCCTGAGAGTCGAGGGAGGATATCTCCGTCGAGGCTCGAGGCAGACCGCGGCGAAGGTGGTGTGACTATCTAATCATTTTTGCAGGGCAAACATGGCCAGCAATCGCACAACATTTGTAAGGAAAAAGGGGAGGCCTAGCAAAAACACGAGTAAGGCTATTAAAAAAAAAGTAAAATTAGTTTAGTCAAATGAACGATTTTTTTTTAAGCAAACAAACTAGCACTAAGTCTACTGAAGGTGTCCAACATCTAGCAAATTCAGTAATAATTGTAAGATTGGACAAATTGTTACAATGTTAGTTCCATATTTCGCCACTATACACTAGGTCTTTTTGGGCTATAGATGCGTTTTTTTTTGTTACATTTTTAAAAATTTTGGTAACCGTAGTCGAGCGCAAACATTTACCGGTTTATTTATAAACGCCTAAACGGTTCAGTTATTTTGTGATTTGTTTAATTTAAACATATATTTTCTATTCATCGATAGACAAAGATAACTAAATTTCATCATCTGTGGTGGATATGTGCTGTCTAAGTCTACTGTCAGAATAACCTTTTCGTTTACGAGTTTCAGAATAAATATTGTAAATAAACAAATGAAAGTTTTAACCTAATGTCAACTTTGAATTAGTTTTTCAGTGACAATGATTAGTGATCAGTCTGGTGGTTAGCTTTGCAAGGACGAGTGGTGGTATTTCAGGTATACTAAACCTAGCTAACTTGATGATAATATTAACGTAAAAGACGTATGGGCCAGAATCGTCACAAAGTAACACATAGGGTGCCTGAAGACGGGCGTCGACACCGACACGTTCCTGGCTGAAGAAGGCACAACATAAGGAAAACTGGAAAGCTATAGGGGAGACCTTTGCCCAGCTGTGGGACAACATAGGATAACTTAAAATAAAAACACAAAAGCAAGTGAATTTCATTAATCTAATATATTCTATCTTTCAGCAGATGAGCCTAGTCGACCTTGCAGTTGCTAAGACATTAAAGGAACTGAAGACAATATAAACACTGCCTCTAATTGATTCAATCATATCGATCCTGGCTGTCTGAGGTCATTATTTCACACTCTGTTTTTGATAAACACAGGAACGACATGGACAGGCACGGAGCATGGATTAAGCAATGTTGCAACTCATTGTATTATAAATATAGGAATTATTGTGGCCCTTGTGATTGACATCAGGCGCTGCTTTAAATAAATCATACTGCTATACCTACTTGTTGAAAGTACTACATTAGCTGCAGATGTGTAGTAATTAAATAAATCAAATACTTAGTAATAAATGCTTAAAATTATTTCCAGCTAGTTGCGATGGGGGTCCAATAACCCTCCGTTCCCGGCATTCAGAAGTTGAGCCTCGGGAAGCAGCTGGCTCAGTAGAAAAAAATGTATTACCATTTTTTTTTGATGTGATACAAAATGTAAATTTTATTTATGTACCTACACACTGAACACTCAATAAAGTAAAATACATAAAGATAGAGGAGCACACAGGAACTGTTTACAGCAATTATTTAGTAATTTCTTCCAGTAGACCTGCGACGGCAACGGGAGAGTTGGCTGAGAAACATAGACACAGTGTATAAAACAGTAGGTGTTCACGCAGACAAGGCGTGAGTCTTAGTCCAAGGCAGGGGACGCGCGGAGGGCGCGGCGCGGCGTGGCGCGGGACTACACCGCGGCAGCAGACTGGCCGCCGCCCGCACCCCGCATCTCACTCCAATACCGAGCACGGTCGAAGACGCGCGCGCATACTTATCTACCTACTTGTACCTATTGTTAAAGTTTAGTCCAGCATTGTACTGTCTTGTAGAACCGTATTATAAGTGTTTACAGTCCACTTTACTTTTATTCACGAACTTTTAGTTAGGTCATCAACAGTAGGTATACAGGAAAACTTAAACTAGACAGCCCAAAACATGCTTATATTCTTATATGAATAATAATAATAATTTTAATGAAAATTGTGTGTTTATGGTACCTATGCCTAAATATGTATGATAAAAGGTTTGTACTTATGTTGTACTGTGGTTTCTCTAGAGAAGATGGGATATAAAAAAAACCCATGCGCCTTTACATATTATATACGTATGTAAACGAACAATAGGTACATACACAATCACTGCAGACTTGCTTAGCACAATTTTATTAAGTTACTCAATAGCCGTTTGTTGAAAACATAATGTAGGCTGATAAAATATTTTTTTTAAATGTACTAAGACAGTGGATTTGGACAATAAAATGTCTAAAAGCATTAAAATAATTAGAAACTAATTATTGTCACTGAACTCGAATACGAACAGACATAATAGTATTATGTTCAGGGTCGTCACAATCGAAAATACGGGTTTTAGTTATTTTTACGGGAGACAATCTGACTGCGAGCTCAGTTGAACTGTTGAATTTTGTAATAGTATTTGATGAATAATTCTTTTATCATCGACGAGTTACTTATGTAGGTATCTATGTATCTACAATAAAATATTTGCTTTGCACCTATTGAACGTTGGTGTTGCATTTTAAGTGCGCATGCGTGACGCGTCACAGGTTAATGCCTAAAATAAGTTTATTTCAATTTGTTAGAATCGATTTCTGAAATTCGTCATATTAATTACTCGAATCGATTGAAAAAAAAAATCGTTTGGCATAATAATCGTTTCGCTTTCGCACATTATAACAATAAAAAAAAAACAATAATGGTCGGCGAACTCTGGGATTTTGAACACAAATTGAGTAGTGGTAATGAATATTACGTGTTATTGGACTTGTCGTGGCACTTTCTTGTTGTTTATAATATTTTAAATTATATTTGACACATTTTAAATCGTATCTCTAATAGTGTGTGTGATATTTGTGAAAAGTAAAAATGTCAACACGCATGATTGGCGCGAAACTTCGACTTTGAATATCAAAATACTTCATTACCACTACTTATTTAATTTGAACAATGGATGAATTCGTCAAATAATTAAATGATGTATGCCACCCCACTGCCCCTGCCTGTAGTGGGGTATGGATGTTCGAAATCTCCATTTTTGATGTTTTTATGCCTCAACCAGACAACCACCACTGTCATCAAAATGGCGATTATCGCATTTACAGAGTTGACTATTGTAGTAAATTAATAAACTTGTGCGCTTAATATTATGAAAGATATATTGGCGTTAACCTATGAGCTTTTATCAACTGATCTTAACTAACGCACATGCCGGTGGAGGTTCGTGTGTTAGGGTCCAATCGGAGGCGCTTCCGAACTAAACAAAATGTAGGCTGATAAAATTAACTTTTTAAATGTACAAAGACAGTGGATTTAGATAATAAAATGTCTAAAAGAATTAAAACAATATTAGGAACTAATTATTGTCACTGAACTCGAATACGAACAGACATTTATCACATAATAATATTATGTTCATGGTCATTAGTGACAGAAAAAAAAAACAAATTCACTTCTAAGAAATGGCAGGCGCTGCCATTTCTTAGAAGTGAACTTGTTCTTAGAAGTGAACTTGTTTTTTTTTAACGCGCTTGCGCGGCATGAAATACCTAAATGCTATTCCGAATTAAGCATCATCGCCCACAGCGCTCCCTTCAACAATATATAATTTCCCTTCCGATTTAGATCCGATTAGATCACAACCGTTGACAGCGCTCACTCATAAGACTTCATCTTTTTCGATTCACGGGACATCGTTATCGCCCTCACGCTAATTCGGAAGAGGTGTAAGCACGCACAAATCGATTATGGAGGAATGGATAAAATCTCCCTTCACGCGAATCTCGTAACCCATGATGGGTTACGAGATTCGCGTGAAGGGAGATTTTATCTATAATAAATATTGTGGGCGATGATGGCCTAATTCGGAATAGCCTAAATTTTACGCCGCGCAAGCGCGTTAGGCGCTGCCGTTTCTTAGAAGTGAACTTGTTTTGTCCCATGGCAACAACACTTCGGCGTAGGGTTGCCAGTGCCACCAACCACTAGTTCATTTTAAGGGTTACTAGCATCGAAAATACGGGTTTTAGTTATTTTTACGGGAGACAATCTGATTGCGAGCTCAGTTGAACTTTGCACTTATTGGACGTTGGTATTGCATTTTCCATATGGTTAAAGTGCGCATGCGTGACGCGTTACAGGATAAATATCTATTAAAAATCTGGTTAATTCTGGAAGACCAAATTTAGGCACTAAACTGACTTTTTAAATGATGTACGGACGCCAGCAGGTCAAGCCAACCGAAACTGTCAAATTTTCCCAATCAACCTTGATCCTTAATGCTTTAGCAATAAAGTTGAAAATCTATTAAAGAAATTTGACAAATTGTAGTAGGTTGATGTGCTGGCGTCTGTACAAACACGGTTGGATTTAGTCATTAAAATATCTAAAAGCATTAAAATAAATAGGAACTAATTATTTTCCTGAACTCGATTACGAACAGGCGTATGGCCATGGTCGCCAATAACAGAAAATTAAAAAAAAAACTTAATTTGATATTACTTCACGAGTTTCTCGTAAAATCACTTCAGCAAGGTGAAGTGAACACGGGCGCGCGATGAGCGAGTGTTGGTTGAACTGTTGAATAATGTAATGTATTTGTTGATGATTCTTTTACTATTACCTAGCATCGACAAGTTATAAGTAGGTACCCATATGCATTAAATATTTTCACTTGACGCGTTACTAGATAAATAAGTAAAAACAAAATTCCAATATGATAATGACAGTGCCTAACGCGCAAGCGCGGCGTGATCTTATCACTTCACCCGATTCAGGAGCAAAATGTCATGAATCGGGTGAAGTGATCACTCCACCCACACAAACTACGTCGGGTTGTCTATAGTCCGTCTGCCAGGCACACCGTGTTAGCAGTATGTATAATGGGGTTTATTCATAAACGATGACTCAAGTTAAGTAACGTTTAAACGTCAAAAATGTATGGTTAAACAGTCGCTAATCACTGCTTATCTTTAAGCAACGTTTATGAATAAAGGGGATTATGTTCTGTGCCGTTAGCACTCGGTTATCTCTTCTTATTGAATATATTTGGGTTATTTACAGCGCTGAACATCGTCGCAGTCTTTATTAGACTCCATCTACAATCGCTCATAATAACAGACAATGTTGTTGCGCATTTTCATTAGTTTTTTTATTTTTTTTTTATTTCGCCCAATGGGCAGGCTAAAGTCTCTTGACCATACCGCCTCGTCTTCCGTGTAGAAGCATTTTCATTAGTCTAGTAGCTGTGAACGGTCGCACCTCAAGCTATTATGGACTAGTCTAGAAAAAAGAGAAAAATACAACATTGAGATTCTGACTGAGTATTTTATTTTAAAACCCCACCAAATAGGAATGTTTTGACAACTAAAATACTAGCTTTGAAATTATACCTAAAAAATGAGCATTAGAATTAACATAAATATATGATTAAAATCTCGATTATGATTGTAAATATTTGCTTGGTCAATCCCTAGTGTCAGTGGGAAGACACTGACAGTGACAGCTCACTCCACGCAAGATTTCACTTCACGGCGAGCACAGAATCGACCGGCTGTTATGTTTCTGTTTGATGTCAGCTATCGATTTATATAGGTTTCATGCGTGGCCGCCATTTTGAATAAACCTAGGTGGTTATGCAAGGCTCCATATAAAAATCTTCAATCCCCAAATGATTAAACTCACATTTTTCCATGAATAAATTAATTCCTTCTTCAGGGAACAACATGCTCTGGCATCTTGTGAAAACCAGTGGGATAATAGTGTAACACACTAATAATACAACCCGCACTGGGCCCGCGTGGTGGAAGAAAGAAAGAAAGAAAAAGTATTTATTGCGACTCGTACAGAAAGATCATAAAACTAAACTAAACTAAACACATTCAAAAATAAAACAAATTATATATAATAAAAGTAACAAAACCAAATTATATAAAAAAGAAGTAACAAAAAGAAAAATGAAACAAAAAAGTCCTGTACGAGGCCAAAAGGCTCCTATCTCAGCATAATGCTACGACATTTAAAAATAAATGTCGCAGCGCTGGTATTCTGATAGGGCCCGCTGTGATGTCACGGTGGATTACGACTTCTCTCACAAAGAGGGAACGTTATAGGCTGGTTATGTTTATGCTACACTAATAATTAATTGCAATGTTTTACATATTGACAACAGGCTAATTTTTCAAACATAAAATATTTATTTATTTATAGAGCGTGGCGCTTTAAGGCTGAGGCTACAGTAGGCAGCGATTTGCGATGCGACTGGAAGAGCGAAACGAGATAAACATGGTATGGCTACATTATAAGCAAAAATCCGGCGTATATTCGGCGATGACGTGGCTACAGTACACATGCTATACAACGAATCAGCAAGAGCGATTCGTGTGGGGCTACATTTAGTAGCACTAGTGAACTAGTAGTGCAAATGAGAAATTATCTAATAAATTCGCTTCAATTTCGCTTATACGTTTATGTAGCCGATGCCGTGATTACAGTAATGTTGTTCCTATCGTTGAAAGAAATCAAAGATCGCTAGTAATATTTGATGTACGGTGTAGCCACATTCGTGAGCATACATTTATTTGTTTTGATCGCTCATGTGTCGCAGGTCGCGTCGCGGCCTAATGTAGCCTCAGCCTAATGGCGACATTAATTTAACACACGTATACGGTTTCGCGTTTTAGTTTTATGAATACGAGTATACTTTAATTTAATTAAACATTAATATTTATTTATTTACTAACAATTTTCTAAAATAGCATCTTAGAGCAACCTGACTTAAAGAACTGAAGCGCAGGGGTCATTTGCCGGGGTCACGGATCATAACATCGCATCAATGTAATTAAAACAAATAACGTGCAAAGAGAAGGCGAATTGAAGGAAATAGAGAGAGCCCTATGTCGGGTAGCGGTCCAGGTGGAAGTTTTTAAGTTACGATTTAACATTATATTTATTTTATTGCTAATATTTTACATAATTATATCTATTTTATTATTGATTTATTACTGTGGTTGCCCGTGACATATCAGCGGGCCCTATCAGAATACTAGCGCTGCGACATTTATTTTTTAAATTTCGAAGCATCATGCTTATGCCTTTTGGCCTCGTATAGGACTTTCTGTTTCATTTTTCCTTTTGTAACTTTTTTTTATATAATTTGTTTTATTTTTAACAGTGTTTAGTTTAATTATATACTATACTTTTTCTTTCTTTCTTTAATGTTATGTGAACCCAACACACATGTGTACACAACGCATACTGTGTACGCTTTTGTCATCAAAAGAATTAAACTTTAAGCCAATAATCCATACCATACACTTTGATATAACAAGCCCTCACTCTCTCAAACCATATTACCACTTACATGCAAATGAACAAAACAGAGGCAGAAATTAGGGGTCTCTCTTCAAATGACACACACAATACTGAACCCTATGGCTTTGGATTAAAGTTCAGTTTAGCAATGTCAGTTTCACCCAATTATGCTAGGACCACAGGTGGTAGTTCTTGCTAATTTGCGGTTACACAGCCGTTCATGCAAAGCCTATCTTTGTCTTGATTTATGTCAGATACCGAGGCAGGTTTAGTCTTTTGCTTTTATTTGATTTGGTTAATTAGTTTGTGGATAGTTTTGGGAGAGAAAACCGTAAAATAAAATGCTGAACTTACGAATAATTAAGCGTTTTGTGATTCAGTTTATCGTCATTTAGGTCTCTACTACTTGGATGGAGAGCATTGGTGGCCCAGTGGCAACGGCCGTAACTTACGAGTTGTCATGGGTTCGAACCCCAGCCATGCTATGGCATGGCTGGGGTTCGAACCCATGACAACTACAGTATATGTACTGTGTGTAAATTATTTCATCACCACTGCTCTCAAAACGGTGAAGGAAAACATCGTGAGGAAACCGGCATGTCTTAGAACTAAACATCCAAAATTTCGAAGACATGTGACATATACCTACTCTGAGCCCGCGTGGTGGACGGCCCACTCCCTCTCACAGAGAGGAAGCCCATGTCTCAGCAGTGGGAACTTATGAATATGCTTAGGGTACTTATGAATAATTAAGCGTTTTGTGATTCAGTTTATCGTCATTCAGGTCCATTTTACTTGGACGGAAAACTGTACCTCTGATCTTATAATTGGTATTGTAAACGTGCTTACTTTAAAGAACCTTTTGGATGTCTGATCGTAGGAGGTGGTGTTCTGCCAAGTCAAAAAGGCGTCAGTATATATTATGTATGTATGTATGAAGGAAGTCTGAAAGTGGCACCGGGAAATGAAAAGTTGTGTGGAAATCGGTTGTCAGGGTATGGGCATGTGTAACGGAGAAATGAGGAAAATGTCGTCAGGAAAGTTTTGAGTAGTGGATGGAGTGTGTGAATGGTGATATGGTTAGAAAGGGGTTGACTATAGTTCTCTATTAGTCGTCATCTCGCCGTCGTCGCGGTCGTCGTCGTATGGGAGAAAAAGACATGTTGCGCCGACCCCAAATAAATTGGCATAAGGGCAGGAGAATGATTGTATACTTGTATGTGTTAAAAACATTCGGTACTTAGCGGCAGGTTATGGAGCTCCGAAACTATCGGATATCTGAAATAAAAATATATCCGTAACCGTATCCGTATCACATGTTTTGGATAGTTTCGCATAAAGGCGGAGTCTAAAAAATGCCATGTTTCGACAGGTTTTTGTTTCACCGCTCGCGCGCCACGTGAATCTTGCAGTTTGTTTGTTATTTCTAGACTAGAAATAACAAACAAAATAGACTACACTAAATAAAATCAAATTATCACATACTATTTGTGTTTAATTTTACTTCAATCTAATGTCCGTATCCGAAACTAACGGATAATCCGAAATAATTACATATCCGTAACCGTATCCGAAACCGATATAATTTTATTCTTATATCCATATCTGTATCCAGATCCGAAATATCATATCCCTTACATCTCTACTTAGTGGCAATGAGTTTATTTTTTGCTAAAGTTAAAACAAATTGGTACCTACTGTATTTTATTTACATGTGGAAACAAACAGTAATAGTCACTTTAACCTTTATTAAAAAAGTTCAGGTCCTCACGCTTACATAGCAATCGCTAATTAATCGCTAAACATGTAACCCTTGTGTAAAGTTCCATTTAAAATTATAATTCGCTATTATTACGAACGATAAATTATAATTAAAACCAAAATACCGACTCCGCATCAAGGCTACAAACTTTTTAAATGAACTAAAATATTGCTAAAGTTCTCTTAGATAGCAATTACGTGCGGTCCCTAGATATAATCTTTGGGCCACCTCTGTCAAAGTTACACAAGTTTTAGCTGGTTATAACTGTTGACTAATTAATGAAGATAAGCTTCTTTGTCTTAGTTTTGTTAATCAGGATAATCTGAACTTGAAGTTTTGGGTAAGCCTGATTTTATTATACCGACAGGGTGACTTGTAATTTGACGTATTCCTTTCAGGACGTGATAGTGCTACCCATTTGCAACAATTGCGTCTTTCGGCTGAAATGATGATGATGATGACGTTTAGAGAATGGTTATATTACTTTAGTGACGAAATCTGGGAAATTTAAAAAAATACATAATAATTGAGTTTTCTCAAATCCCATGCCACTGTTACCTCTCAAAAGACCAATCCGGAGCCCCCTTTGTGCAACTTATTAATCCGTGCACTATAAATTGTGGCAGGCAGCGTTTAAAACAGGTTTTGGTTCTGACTCGTTCCGAGGAATCTCTTTATATTCATGGGAAGATCTATCATGCGCCATCTCAGTTTTTTATATATCATTATTTATTTTTGCAATGTTACTCAATATCACACTATTTATACATATTCGTTACTGTTTTTATCTAACACAACTTTTTTTTATTTATTTATTTAAGTATACATAACACGTAACGTTGCAGTATAAAACTGATTTCATGACACGACATGACATCCGTCACCTTACACATGGTCCAGTTGAAAAACAGCGTCAGGCACTAAGTAGTTGTCTGGCATTTTTGCTGAGCTGGGCCTTTTTGGCGCAGCCGTGAGGCACACTTTCCTGCTAATTTTTTACATCAGACTTTTCATTTCACATCATCTCGTAGAAATTGTATTACATGATAAGGATGTTTTATTTTTTAAACCTTTCTTTAAATCCTTCCTTATTACTTATTATTATACTAGCTGCTGCCTGCGATTTTGTCTGCGATACAAGATGACAATCCATCTGTGTGCAATTTCATTCAAATCCGTTCCGCCGTTTTAAGGCAAAAGCAACAAACTCTCTTTGGCATTTTTTTGTCGCGAGCACTAGCTTCTGCCCGCGACATCGTCTGCGTGAAATTTCTGGTTTCCCCCAACCCACCCCAGCGTCACATCGCATTTACCAACCCGCACTGGGCCGGCATGGTGGATTACGACCATTCCCTCTCACAGAGAGGAGGCCTGTGTCCCAGCAGTGGGAACAGTAAAGACTGATTTTTAGTACCGAAAAACCTTCGGCCAAATGAGAGGACGTTTTCCTTCATACCTACATATGGTACCTACACGAAAAGTACTTCCCATTCAGTATGCCAGTTTGTTCATCAGTCCCGTCAAAAGTTTTCGGTCGGAGTTTCGAATAGAATGCTCGGGGCTATGAGATTGGTTGGGAGATAATTTGTTCTTGTTTAAATTTGGACGGTGCGAAAGGTATTCCACGTGTAAGGTAACTTCTACATACATTATTAGGTATTTTACAGTATTTATTCTGGCAGTTTATCTTTCAAAGATAGGTTTAGCTTTGTTAATTCCAAACTAATATTATTAAGACCTTTTAAATGGAATTCGTCTCAAGTCTGTTGATTTATGTTCCAATTTTGGGGACGCTACGTCCTATCGTCCTTTTGGGAAATATTTCGATGCAACAATAATTATTATTATTAATCAATTTATTTCAGATAAAATTAATCCATACAATTTCAAATTACAAATGAGAACTTGATTATTTTTTCGTAAATATTTAATGAGGTAGGAACACTTTACCCGCACTGATTATTGCCCACTTCCTCTCACCGAGAGGAGGCCTGCCGATCGATTCTGTAAAAATCTCACCGTGAAAAGTTAGGTGAAGTGAGCTTGGAGTGAGCTGTCAATAGCGTCAATCCCTAGCATTAGTTGGAATGACAGCTCACTCCACGCTCACTTCACCTAAGTTTTCACGGTGAGATGGTTACAGAATCGCACTGCTGCGTCCACGCAGTGGGAACGTTATAGGCTAATTATGTACGTTATGTAGGAACACTCTTTTTGATAAATGAGTCTATAAACTTTTTAGGCTTTTGATATACGCTTTTTTTTAAATAATTGAGATTCGGCATCACGGCAGCATCCGGCGAGCGCTACATCTAAGATGAACGCAGTTATTTGGCTATTTAGTAGGTATTTTTAGGACACCAAAATAGGAATTATTTGAGGCTCACAAAAAAAGGCGCATATTATTTGGGGATCGATTAAAAACTTGTATTATGTTTAAAATAAAAGCTCAACTGTGACTAATGAGACACAATTACTTTTTCTATTGTTACCGAACTATACCCTGTCCATTAGGCTGACCATTTTTTGACAGCTGTCTTACAACGTACATATTCCAGATTACCTAAAAGTTACCTTTGGAATGCGTAATAAAATAAATATATAAACTGCCTTATCTTATTCATGGTTTCTTAGAGACTTTATAATACCGTACGTATATCAAACAATGTATTGTGTGCTGCTGCAATCACTAATTCCATCTGTCAAAAAATGGTTTACCTAATGGACAGGGTATAAAGGTTGATTTTACCAAAGTCAGATATCTTTTATCCGTGAAATAAAATTGATTTCTGACAGTTCTGGTATGGAAAAACTGTCAAAAATTCAAAATTTATTGTCAGGATAAGACTTATTCTAGATTGGTGAAATGCGCCTTTAATAAGTCTGCCTAGCAAACAAGCCATAATGATGTTACACACAAACACACAAGATGGTACTCCGACCAACTTTTAAGACCGCAATCTTAAAACTTCTTTGGAAAAATCAATAATGAAAAGCCAACTTTCGTATACCAACCAAATATAACCGCATGCTATAGAAAACTTCGTCAAATAAATATTTATTATGTTCTTATCGAAGTAAATGACGTCCTTAGATACATAATTCTTGTTGAAAAACATTATATTGTGAAGTTCGCAAGTCTGTGAGTCATGTTCTGACATTTTCGCTAAGTTTGTACTTACGTGACAGTTCGGAGACCAACATCGTGTACAGACAGAAAATAAAGTAGGGAACCATATTTTCTTAATTAGATTTTTTTAACTCCTAAAACAAAAAAAATAAAGCTATATATAATGATGGGGTCATGTGGCATAACCATACAGAAACAGAGAGCGAGAAAAAAACAAGACGCAATCCCGTCTCAGCGATCATAAATGTCAAAAACTTGTCAAAAATATAAGTAAATTGGAGTTTTTTTTTTGACAGATTGAGCCTGAGATCAGAATGCAAACGTACTTATATAATATTCGTCCGTAAATTATACGTGAATTTTCCGTCAGTTAACTAAGTAACTAATATTTTCAGTTGAATGCTCTTCTCTTGCTCAGTCACTGTCACCGTCTTTTGTTTCACGTGTTTTTCCTGCTACAGCGATGACGGGACACCACCTGAATTGCGTAACACACTTTCAATCACAATTAGATTTAGAAGGAAATGGCTAATAGCTAATCATGTCAAAAGGAAATGCATTGCCATTGTTATTGGCCAATCGCTTAACTACGACGTTGCCTGAGTTAGCATCGCGGTACGGGAGGCGTGTGGTGACGTGTTGCAAGAATCAGAATCAGAAAAGAGAGAGTAGGTACATGTATAAGATGTTATAAGTACATAAATGAATGAGATCGGCTACAATCTACCTTGCGGCGTGCAAATTATTAAATTAAATACATTAAAATATTGATAGAAACAAAAATAATGTCAACGAAACAAAACAGAGATTACAGTGAAGTCAATTAAAAATATTATAGTCAGGTGCATACCTACATAAGTCTTACATGGTCAAATTTGCAAGAGCAAGAGCTGAATGATTCGTCAACTTGTGACAAGTATCACCCCTCCCCTGTGGCGGATGTACATATTTGCCGCCAGTAGGCTATTCAAAGTTTGCCGCCCCTACCGACCTTTAACGTCCCATGTCTTTTGTAATATTTTCCATCGCCTTTTCTTCAAAATAGGTAGGTACTTAAAATGTCTCATTCAGCTACGAAAAACAGAGCATTCAGTTTTTTATTCTTTTCAAAAAAAACTTGGTAGGTATTTATGTATAAATATTGATCTTTTAAATGCAGTAAGACATTTTAAAAAATGTTGGCCCTAAATTTGCCGCCCCTAAAATCTGCCGCCCTAGGCTCCAGCCTACTCAGCCTGTTGGTAAATCCATCACTGCCCCTCCCGCATCGCGCAGCTACCTCAGGCAACGTCTCAGTTAAGCCGGCTATAGTGTGTTGCTACTGTTCTATGTGTGAGTTTGTGTATTGATAATTGACCCGCAGTTCGAAAGGAATCTGTAGGTCAATATGTGGCCAAGTATGATGATGGTCATACTTATCACTTTTATAGTCCCCTAGCGACTTTTACATGACACTATCAACAAGTCCAGTATGACGTACATTCCTATCGACGTATATTTTGTTATCAGAAAACATTTTACGTTCATTCACGTTAAACCCCAAGGCGATCCTTGAACACTGTTCACTATTTATTGTGCTCATAGCATAATTTATTGGACTCGCTGCAGTAATTGTTATAAGTGGTCGGTAAAAATAGTGATGTGTTTGGCTCGCTTGCTTCCCGGTATGCCTTTAATGAGGTGAACGTGTAAGGTCAGCAAAATAACTATTTTGGCAGGTGTTTAGTAGAAAATTAAGTAGATATGTTTTTGACATCTCAGATAGATGTCAAAAAAAATATCTTCGGTTGATTTGCTGTTAGCGACATATTTTTTTTTGTAAATTCATCGTTAAAAAACTCTTTTACAGGTATTTTTAACTAGACAGCGCAAGCGATTGGATACTTTAGATTATTGTTGAACCCAAAGAAAGTTGTCAGTAACAAGCTTCATGTCAATTATGGATACACTCTATTTTGACTAAGGGGCTCGTGTTTAAATGAAAACAGCTGCACGGGGCCATCGAAGGTGAGGCTACGCTTGCCGCGGTCGGTTCCTGGATGGGTGACCATTACATATTGAGCGTTTAGACGTTTGGTCCCGGCTGTCATTCGTAGATCTTGGACAGTCGATACGGATAGTTACAAGGCTAATTACCAGCTTTGCCAAGGATATCGTATTACCCAGTAACTGGGTTATGGAGGTCAGATAAGCAGTCGCTCCATGTTAAATACTGGTATTCAGCTGCATCCAGTTAGACTGGAAGCCGACCCCAACATAGTTGGGAAAAGGTTAGACAAATGATGATATCTAATGACGTTCCCAGTCTGCACGAAAATTCAATCAAAATATCCAATAGTCACTATAGCTCAAAGATAGGCAAAACTCATAATCGGTCCATCACTACTATTTATGTAGTTTGTTTGAAAAAATCACTTTTTATTTCGATGTTAGGATTTATTTGATAATTCCAAAATACTCTTATGCATTCGTATTGCCAGTGTTTCAGTAACATGTAGCTACCTCATATTAATTACTGTACTCATGTTTTACAAAATAAATATATCTTGTATCTTGTTTTCTTCATTTATTTTCGTGTTGTCATCTCCATATTGTATAAAAATATTCATTTGCAAATAAAATTCTGACTCTGTATTATAATAATATTATCAGTTCATCTAGTAATTAAAGCTTAATACCGACAGCAGTCACCAGACACATTCCTAGAATTCGTTACCGCTACAATTTCCCTGACATTCCCTGAAATCCTGGCACAAATACCTTTGATGACGATATTTAATTATTCAAATTGGTAACGTCATAGATTACAGATGGGTAGAAGCAAAACTCTCGCACCTCACGTTTTTAAATGCCTACACATTTGGGGGTTTATTCATAAACGATGACTAAAGTTAAGTAACGTTTAAACGTCAAAAATGTATGGTTAAACAGTCGCTAATCACTGCTTAACTTTAAGCAACGTTTATGAATAAAGGGGATCGAGCGTATTCTCTAAGGCACTACAGGATATTCAAATTATTACAATAAAAAAATTGTTAAGAAAATGTTGCAAAATACTGATTATAAAGACTCGGAAGAATTAATATTAAGACCCTGACCTGACACCAATAAACGAAACACAAAGGGAACAAACACACACACACACACACACACACACCACACACACGCCATACCCCACATACGCCACACGCACAACACACACACTTAAGCAAAAGTGGTCAATGAAGCAGGTGTGGTGCAGTGGTGAATAGAAAAGGTTGCCTGGACGAGACCACAGGAAGCGATAAGGCCGCCTATTGTATGTTGTACTATCGATAACAAAATGAAGACATTTGATTTCGCCATTTTGGCGCTGATAACAATGTGAGCGTTTGTGGAACTACCAGTTTTGATGGTGACTTTTACAAAATGCGCATACTCTCATGATAAAATGTTCTAAATATCTCGTAGTAAACACAAAGTACAGAAAAAAAGTCTTATTCCACGATTTAGACCTAAATTATCAGAGACATACCAAAACAACACGACGACCATTTGCAACAGTGTGTGTCAATTTTAGTTTCTGAGACGCTCGAGCGGGGCGCTTTGAATCGGCACAAAAAACCACTGTCATTTCGTATAGTATATTTAGTCCAGCGTAGGGTGCTTGTTTATAAGAAATCAGTGACTGCAGGGCACAGGCCTCTTCTCATATACAGCAGGCACGAGCATTGTTGTCCTCTGCCAGTGTCGCGGATGCAGCACACATTAATTTGTATTGTCAATGTCAATTAATGAATAAATTGTCTTTGGTCCCTGGCCCTGACATCAAGCAAAAGCACTAGGAAATGGCGAAGGGCGGGCGTTTTGGGGGACTGTCTTTTGTAATTTTGACGTTCGAAAAGTGCTGATTCTCGGCATAATTTGAATAAATGACTTTCAGCTGTTGCTGTTGATGCTTTTGTTCAGCGTACTTGTATAATATAGGGCAGTGCCTGCAGTGGAACAATAATAAGCTGGTATTAAATCAATTACGATGTCAACCGTACATGAGTTTCGTTTCTATACAAATTTCTTATTCTATGGTATTATGAGTCCATTTCCCTGGAACATTTCGCTGCCGACGGTACCTCTCATTACCACAAGGTAGTTTGCTCGTAATGAATTTATGGCTGTACATTATATATTATGTTCTTGCATAACCTTATTCGAGTGTTCTACCTAAACAAACTCGTCAGTGAGTGGCACTCACTGTTTGTTTGAGAAAACTGACAGGTCAGCATGGGTCCCATAGAGAAAACAAAAGAAAGAATTAAAACGTATTTATTGTGACGCGTACAGAAAGATCACAAACTAAACTAAACACAATCCTACTATAATATTATAAACGTGAAAGTTTGTATGGATGGATGGATGGATGTTTGTTACTCTTTCACGCAAAGACTACTGAATGGATTTGGATGAAATTTGGCACACAGATTGTTTATACCCAGGATTCACATATAGGATACTTTTTATCTCGATATTCCCACGGGATCGAAACTTATGCGGATGAAACCGCGGGGCGCAGCTAGTCATAAAAAAAACAAATTTTATTAAAAAAAAGAAAAAAAAAACTGAAACTCCTGTACGAGACCAAAAGGCTCCTATATCAGCATGATGCTGCAACCCTTTAAAAATAATAACGTTAAGGGGGCGCACTGACCCAGAAAAAATCAAGTTTCACCCGCGCCTCCTTGCCTACCCCTCTCATCAAACACGACGAAAACAAAACACAATCCCTTCCCGCCTGCAGAAACTTTCGCCCGGCCTATATAATATGTTTGAATATCCTGCCGATCGATTCTGTAAAAATCTCACCATAAAAAGTTAGGTGAAGTGAGCTGTCAATAGTGTCAATCCCTGGTATTAGTTGGAATGACAGCTCACTTCACCTAAGTTTTCACGGTGAGATGGTTACAGAATCGCACTGGTGTAGTAAGTATACGCAAAATAATCACATGAAAAGGCTCTCGACGGCTGAAAAATGAAACCTCCCGATGTTTTCCTTCACCGTTTTGACAGCAGTGGTAATGAAATTATTTATACAAAGTAAAGCGCCTATCTGGGTTCGAACCTACGACCTACAACTCCCAAGTCGCGGCCGTTACCACTGGGCCACCACTGCTCTGCAGGACAATACAGACTGATTATTATTATTGACCATTTAAGTCGGAAAAGCAAGAAGCATTTTACTCTTGAAATTATCCGGAAAAGAACCGGAGTTACCGACATAGCTTGCAGAGGAAGCAAACTGAAGTGGCAGTGGGCTGGCCATGTCTGTCGAAGGACCGGTGGCTCGTGGAGCAGACGAGTCCTGGAGTGGAGACGTGTGGGACGCCCTCCAGCTAGATGGATGGACGACCTAAAGGCGGTGGCTGGGGTAGAGTAGATGTGGAAGGCCGGGGACAGGGTGTTGTGGCGCAGTCTGGTGAAACGTGGCGCAGTCAGGCCTATGTCCAGCTGTGGACTGCGATAGGCTGAGTTGATTGATTGATTTAAGCTCTTATTGAATTAGCTAGCGGATAACCATAAATACAGCACATGATCCCCCCTAGAGTACAAATTTTTCGTCGGTTATCAAAAACAATCAGGTGTTTCATAAAAAAATGCGCGTGGTTTCGACGCGGTCAAAATGCACAGCTATTTTTTTGTCTACAATCATAATTATGCTGAATTCATCGTTACAGTTTGCACGTTGATGCCCCCGTATTATTTATCAATTCTTAATCACAATCAATTCACCGCTACCAAGTCCTAAACAAAATTCAATCAACCCAACAAAACCCACAACCCTACCTTTATGTAAAGTAGGTATATACCTACCGTCCCTGAATTGGCAAACCAAATTATTTTACCGGGAACATTCCACTTTGCTGATACAGTCGGCGGCATAAGTCGATGAATTTTTCATAATATTTATTATTGAACTACCTGCTGCCTGTGACTTCATCTGCGTGAAATTTTTGGTTCCCCCGTCCTACCGCGTCGCATCGCATCGCCCGCCCGCGCTATTACTACATTTTCGCTTAGCGTCATTTCTGAGTATTTTTATTGATTTATTTAACCACTAGCTGCACCCCGAGGTTTCACCCGCATAAGTTTTGATCCCGTGGGAATATCGGGATAAAAAGTATCCTATATGTTAATCCTGGGTATAAACCATCTGTGTGCCAAATTTCATGCAAATCCGTTCAGAAGTTTTTGCGTGAAAGAGTAACAAACATCCATCCATCCATACAAACTTTCGCGTTTATAATATTACTAGCTGCGCCCCGCGGTTTCACCCGCATAAGTTTCGATCCCGTGGGAATGTCGGGATAAAAAGTATCCTATATGTTAATCCTGGTTATAAACTATCTGTGTGCTAAATTTCGTCAAAATCTGTTCAGTAGTTTTTGCGTGAAAGAGTAACAAACATCCATACATCCATACATACAAACTTTCGCATTTATAATATTAGTAGGATAGTAGAAAGGATTTATGTACACACATAATTATATAAAAAGACAAGAAAGAAACAGAACAGAAAAATAGGTACAGGGATTTTCTTTTCGCTCACCTCCTAAAAGTTCAAGCGTGATACTAAATACTCTTTAGATTTCCTAAGAAATGAGCTATCTACCGCAAAAAGAATTTTTCAAATCCGCCTGGTATTCCCAGAGATTTAGCGCGTTCAAACAAACCTCTCGTAATTTTTGACGCTGACCGTACATAGTTACCTTCCCCGGATACGGACAGACGAGTTATCATACGAGACAGGTAATCAAAGATCCAGTGTGTGCAAATTGGAGCGTCAGATACAGGTTGATCACTTGATCAGCCTCATGGAATTCATTAAATTTTTTACTTTTTCGGTTAGAAGTCATCACGGCCCGTATTCCTGTAATTTAAAATGTTCAAAATCTAGTCGCAGTCTCATCTCGGCGACAAATAAATGTCAAAAACTTCTCAAAATGTAGGGAAAATAGACGTATTTTTTACAGATTGAGACTGAGATCAGACTGTGAACGTTCTTAAAATTAGGAGAATTACCCCTCAGGTGTAAATACATAATTATATGACATGGTTCAGGGCCACTTAATACCCTGAAGTCAAAAGTAATTTATTCAAATAAGGCTGAGAATCAGCACTTTTCGAACGTCGAAATTACAAAAGACAGTCCCCCAAAAACGTCCGTCCTTCACCACTTCCTAGTGCTTTCGCTGGGAAGAAGAAGTGGTCCAACAAACTCCCCAGCAGCACAGCTGTCTGTTCAGTTAGAAAATACTTGATTGTGTGCAATACTAGGTACCTATGTTAAGTAATTAACATTACAAGACACAGAACATAAAAATAAATTATTTGCCATATGTCAGCTAGCCATTCCAATATACCAGCAAATATAATAAAAACTATACGTACTCAAGCTAAAAAATAATTAATTAAAATGTAAATAAAAACTTACTACCTAAATAAAAGCCTCCAGGCGTAAAGGGCGTGACAGCTTACATATTTATGCATTGCTAGGTTCTGTTCACATAGCTGTCACTTGAAGTCACAAATGATAAACTAGGACCATCGAAGTAAAACCAATAAATTAGTTAATCATAATAACAACGACCTGTCAGTAAGCTAATTCTGGATTCATAAACATTGTCTTGAGTTAATCAATTTTACTTGAACTTTAAACGCATTAAAAGGCAAGTCTAGCAAAGAAGAAAATAAAGCCTACACCACTTCTAAAGCTGTTGATTTAGATATTAAATCATAGGAACTGATATAACCTAGCATTGATATATTTTCTTATACAGGGATGCCGTGATATCGACGCGTAACCTGTTACCATTCATTCGGTACATGATTCTGAACATGCGTTGAAATTTTTTGTGGATTAATAAAACAAAAATGCTCTGCCATACATTTTGACCGCGTACTATTGCACTTTTCTATGAAACAGCTGACGAAAAATATCTACGCTATATTATCTACGTCTACATAATGTAGTCAGACGCCTGGAAGACTGGTCAGACTTGAAGCCCCCCACACTACGAATTACTCCTGTATCGCGAGTGCGTCTAAAAGAAATGTGATCTTCGCCGCATATAGACACCTGAAACTCCCTACGGATTTGCCGAAGCGCTGCTATCCTTAGAGACAGTATTGAATTCTCTTTTTATAGGAACATGAAAATGCTGTTTGATAGAAAATAAGTAAGCATCGAACTAAAGTTGTCGACATAACTCACAGAATAAGCAAGCTGGAGTGGTAATGGGCCGGCTATACATATATAATATGTATTATGACCGTTGGGATAGACGGCAGATCGCGAATCGGCAAACGTAAGCTGGGTGGACCGACGATCTTTGTCTAGTGGCTGGTAGTAGCTGGATTAGAGTTGCCGAGAATCGAAATGAATGGAGCGCAAATGGAGAGGCCTATGTCCAGCAGTGGACTGCTGTAGGCTGATGATGAAGTAAGTATCAAAGTTCATCTGAAAAAAAAAAATTTACAAGCAAGGAATACTAAGTCTCAACCACAGACAATTCAGTTTGTTAACGATTCCTTGCGAGAAAACTTCAAATAAATTATTCATTATTTTTAATTCTAGCGGTCCCGACAGACGTCCTGTGATCCGAATTTCAATAATTCCTACAGACGCCCCCCAGCAATAAGTCGATAATCGTAAAACTCAAATTTTAAAGGAGAAATGTTCTTCTGTTTTTGTTTTTTCAACGAGTTGGAATATTAATGCCATCGGCACATCAAACGAAAGATATTTTTTTGTGGAATTCCATTACGATGTCAACATCAAATTATATGTGTGTTGAATTTAAGAGAATAAATATTTATTTATTTATTTTAAAACCATACAACTATAATCACAGGCTTACCTATAAGTTTGAGTTAAAAATGTTGATACGTAACATTAGATTGAAATGTTGATACAGTTCCATCGATTATTTTTTTCGAAAAAATGAATTTTTCTTTACATGAAACCTAATTCGGACTATTACGAACATTTTAAAACAAAAACTAGCCAAATCGGTCCAGCCGTTCACAAGTTCACTTGCCAAGGAACAGCATTTCATTTTTATTTAAATAGCTGTTCCATTAATTTTGACCGTGTAGGTATTGCACTTTTATATGAAACAGCTGATTTTTTGTCTTGATAACCGACGAAAAATTTCAACACATGGTTTCAGAGTCATGTACTGAATCCATGCTAAACTGGTTGCGCGTCGATGTCCCGGACACCCTGTATAGATTTTCATTTCTTATTGCGAACATCGTGAACCAAAGACTCTCATAACTAACACTAAAACCCTAAAGTGGCCGAGATTATTCCCAGACAGACAACTAAACGCTAAACTACAGTGGGACGCGAAATCTCGTTAGGTGACGTAAATTGTACGGGAGCGTGACAGGTGTCCCGCTGGTGTAGCCTTGAAACACTTTAGAAAATAATACTTGAGAATGTAGACTTTTGAAGTTGGCTTTAGAAGTCTGTGATAGAAATTGATTGATATAGACATATTAAATATGGAAAAACAGAATTTTTGATAAAAAAATATCAATAAGTTAATATGAATTTGGTTAGGTGACTCAATTTATACGGCAGCTTGACGAGTGTCCCGCCGCCGCCGGTGTAGCCTTGAAACACTTGAGAAGATAATACTCGTGAATGTGACAGATATTGATTGATATAGACTATTAAATATGAAGGAAACACACATTTTAATAATACAAATTACAGTAAGTTAATATGAGTTTCGTAAGATGCCGCAAATTGTATGTACTGAAGCGTGACAGTTGTCCCGCCAGTGCAGCCTTGAAAAACTTGAGAAGATAGAATGTCGACTTTTGAAGTCTGTGACAGATATTGATTGTAGATTATTAATTATGACGGAACCCCACTTTTTGATAAAAATATCAATAAGTTAATATGAATTTCGTTAGGTGACTTAAATTGTACGGTAGCGTGAAGGGTGTGCCGCTGGAGTAGCCTTGAAACACTTGAGAAGATAATACTTAAGAATGTACACTTTCAAAGTTTTCTTTAGAAGTTTGTGACAGAAATTGATTGATATTCATACTGTTCGTTGTACTAATTCATTTCTACAGGTTACATACTTCATTTAAGTAAGAACTATTTATATTTCTTTTATTTTGTTGTTAAATTTTTCATTTGAATACCCACTATGTAATTGTTTTTACATTTTTATTCTCTGGCTGTTGCCTAACATTGTTCATAATTTATACCTAGCTATAAGCCTTTTTGTAATATCTTTTACACATTATGGAAAGCAGTAAATGAATATGAATATACTCGTATAAAAATTTGGGAACAATACAGTATTCTCATGTTTTTGTCAAAGTTCCAAAACAAATAATCAAACATTTGGTATACCTACCCACAAATAAAATTAATCTTCGAATTTTCTAAATAACAACGCACCCCGTCACAAAGCTACCATTGAATTATATATCTAGATTTCCAGAAATCGGCGTATTCAATACTCGCTAGATTTAAATTCCCAGAAATTAGATTGTGACTACCACAAATCTACCATAGAATATGTAGGTATTAAATTGCCTTCTTGAAATCTGCGTATAAGCATATTGGCTACGTTTAGGTTCACAGAATAGGTATAATATTAGTTCCCAGAACTAGATAGCCCATTAGTAACTCTTTAGAAGTATATTATACTAAACTTATTATATACTTCTTCATAAGAGGGGCTTCTGGCTAAGTAATAACAAGGTTAATTTGATAGCCCAATTCTTGACAAAGGTATATAACATCACGATACAACTATTAGAAGCCGAGCAAAAATAAAAAAGTCAGGAAGAACGTGAAGCGATATCGATGTAATAGCGCGGGCTGGCGATGCGTTGCGACGCGGTGGGTCAGGGAAACAAGAAATTTAACGCGGACAAAGTCACAGCCAGAAGTTAGTCATCTATTATTAAATTAATCGCCTCCAATTTAAACGATTTTCCTCCCAACACTTCCTTATAAAAAATATCATCCATCTTCCGCTGTCTCGATCTCTAAACAGGGCTAATGATCTATCTACTGCCAAGAAACTCACGCTAAAACTGGCCATTAAATAAAACTTTACACCATTATTATAAGGTTTATTTTCCATTGGCAGCTGAAGGTACAATAAAAAGATAAACGGCTCGCTTATTGTCCTGAGGATTCTTCGAAGAGTTTTAGTAAATAATATCGCTTCGGGGGACAACTTTTCTGTATCATATTAAGTGAATATCGCCTGGTGACCTGAAATATTAGATGGTAAAGAAGACTTAATTTTCTTTGGCAGACTTTTTCTATAAAGTCGATAAAAGCAATCGTGGAACTGAACCTGCAATTATTAGCCAAATAATTGATTATTGTAAGGCCCTTTGTGCGCACACGTTTTTCTTGCCGTGAAAAACTACGATTTATTCGCCGTGTGTAGACACAGTTGTCAGAGTTGTTTGGATGGCTATGGAAGCTTATGAACAGACACGTTTTTCTACGGCGCAGCTTATACTTAAACCGTGTGTAGGCCGGTCGTCAGTGTTGTATGGATCACTATGAAAGCTCGTTGACGTACACGTTTTTTGTACGGCGCGGTTTATACACCGTACCGTAAAGAAACCGTGCCGTTTAGGCCCGCGGTTTATACGCTGTGCCGTAAAGAAACCTGCACACACGCTTTTCTTTCCGTGAAACACTACGGCTATTCGCCGTGTGTAGGCACGGACGTCAGTGTTGTATGGATCACTATGAAAGCTCGTTGACGGACACGTTTTTTGTACGGCGTGGTTTATACAACGTACCGTAAAGATACCGCGCCGTGTACTAAGGGCCTTAGACCGCGGCGCAGGGCAAAAGCCTTTTCTTGAACCAAGGAAGTAACTAACATTGATAACCAGAATTACTTGGTTTGGCATTTCCGGCCATCAAATCTAGATTTTCTTCAGATTTTTCCCGTAATTTAATATTATAAGCACATTTTGTTACACTGGCGCCGATTCCCTTGTTCACAAACTAAACTAAATTTAAGTTCAGTGCATATTTTTCTTTCTATTTAATCAAGAAAGGAACAGAAGATAAAATATTAGTTTAATCCTGTCACATTAGTCCGCGCCTGACGTAAATGGACATATTTTTAGTAGCCAGGTTTTTAATCACGTCTAATTTGTCTACGGAGTATCTTAATTTGACAGGACTAATCTAATACTTATCTTCTGTCCTTTTCTAAATGTAATAGAAAGAAAAAGATGCACTGAATTTAAATTTAGTTTAGTTTGTGAACAAGGGAATCGGCGCCATTGTCTTATAACTTAAGGATTATTTGCACCAAACGGCTCGCATCGCATCGGTTCAGAAAGGATACGAACGGATGCGGCGACCGCCGATCGCGTCCGGCAGGATGCCGACACATAAGATCGGCTCCGTACCGTCGCTCGCGAACGTATCCGTTTCTGCGCCTAGTCAAATAGTTTCATTCCCACCGTATTGACGTGTTCTAATGCCAAAAGCATTGGATCGGATATGACGACAGGTGAACAGAGCTGATCGCGCATCGCAGCATACTTTCGGCTGCGATCGCGTGTCACGGAAGACGTCCGCGGTCAAGCCACTGTGTGCGGCTTGGTGATATCGACTTTAAATACTGTATACACGATTTGATATGTTTAAATATTGTAAAATCCGTTCCGATCCGATGCCATGCCAGCCGTTTGATGGAAATCATCCATTATCTTACGAGGATATTAACATACATATTAATAGAATCGCACATTTAAGGTTGTACGGCAAAACTATACACTACCCATCGAGTACACTAAACATTTTTACGTAACTTCATTAATTCTTCTTTTATCCTTCTTCTTCAGCCTTACGCCACCCAACGCTGAGTGTAGACATCCTGCAATGCACTCTTCTCTGTCTCTAGCCTTCCTAAGCCAGAGTCGTCCAGCAATCTTTACCAGGTCGTCGGCCTTCATTGGCTGTCTGCCCACACTGCTGTCTTTCTACTACCAAATCTCAGTCTCCACACCATATGCCATCCATTGTCTTCATTAATTAATATATATTAATTGAGCAATTAGTACATGATTAGCGGTCATCGCATGTGCTCCCTCGCTCCTTTATATTAAAACCTTTTGTCCGTTAAATACATTTATTTTACCTTAATTACCGCACGCACATTCATAAGATTTGAAGGTTAGCACAATACATATTTACATAATGAATTTAGGGTGTCGTATTTCGTTATTCTTGGGTCCGATGGGACGTTACTGAGCCAGCGTAGGTTTGTGTGTTCGGGTCCATTCGGGGTCACTTCCGGACTATACGGCTAAACTCAGAGATACCCGTCTAAGATAAACTAGGTATAAAAGAATAGTAAATAATTATAAAATTGCAAATGTCTTAAATTAATAAATTTCAGTAGACATTTTTTTCAGGATTCCTGGAGAACCTGCCCAAAAACCACAGCATAGAGAAAAAGATATGAAAATAAAATCCTCATTCGTTTAAAATAATATTGCAATTTTTTAAGAAGTTTTCAATATCGGTCGTGGAAGTAGCCAGCGCTTTTCAAGCGGCTTATATCAGATGGACTGAGGTAGCCTAGATTCTGGGCTAGATATTACAGTGGCTATCCAATACTGGCACACGTCCAGAAATTGCTATTTCAAGAAATTGTGTGATGAAATTATCGGACATTGGGGCACGTAATACTGATAGATATAGCATCTATCTACATCGGTAGTAGTATATGTTACTGCCCCGTTGGTCTCGTGGTAGCAAGCGCGACTGCTGAGCCTGGGATTCTGGGTTCAATTCCCGGGTCGAGCAAAGTGATATTAAGTTTTTCCACTAGGAATTTCTTAGTAACAGTCCGGAATTTAGAAGTATGGTGGCTTAATATCGCCGTGGCTCGGAAAGCACGTAAAGCCGTTGGTCATGTCTGTTCTCTCCCCGGTCGTGTCGGATTGCCGTCCCGCCAGACTATGAGAGTAAAGGAAAAGAGACTGCACCTGTGTTTAAGCACACACTTGTGCACTATAATATGTCCTGCGTACCTGTCTAATCTCCGTTGTGATTGGACACCGTGACCGAAATCGGTTGGAAGGCTTTTAATATGTATGTTAAGTTCTTCTAAGTAAACAGATAGCTGTGCTGCTGGGGAGTTTGATGCGTCACTTTTTTTTCCCAGCTATATCACTAAAAAGTGGTGCAGGGCAGGCGTATTGGGGGACTGTCTTATGTAAGTTTGGTTTATAAAAATAATTGAGGATAGTTTTCACGCAAATCAATTTTTAATGCTGACTGAAAAGAAATTTAGAAATGGCCACTTATGCCACGTCACTCTTCAGCTGGCTACATCGTCTAACAATAGATGTGCATGAGCCGTGAGACTGCATCACATGTTGTCAGGCTTTTAGAATTATTGGATACCCTTCTAGATCTTATTTATAGAAGCAACAAGAATGGAAATGGAGTCTGTTTTGTTTTGGTTGTTGGAAGAGATGTCAGTAATAATTTGATTTGGCTTTACCGTTTCTTTGTGAAATAATAAAATAGGATTAATGTTATCATAATTATTCATTTAAATGATCTGTTCAACTCAACAAAAACTTTAAACTCCTAGAGAGATCCCTTAGCAAAATTCAGCCTCGCCACTAAATTAAATGTTTTCTGGTACATATTTAAAATCAATAAGAGGTGTTCATACATAACTGCACCTGCGTCAAATAGTTATAGTAAAAAACCGCGTGTGACACGTCTGTCACACGCGAAGGAAAATATTATGAAATCCGGTGTCGGTACGTCTACCGACACCGGATTTCATAATATTTTCCTTTTACTCGTTTCGGCATTAAATACTAAAAACGCACAAGAACTTTTAGGTGTGTAAAAGCACGAACATGTCAAGTGTGTATGCGTGTGATAGATAATTTTTGAACTCAAACTCAATGCATTTATTTCAAATTTAAACCAATTACAGGCTCTGTTGAATTGTCAAGGTCGTGGTAAAGTCCAAATGGTTAATAAACTTCTTCCTTTAACTTTTAACGGTTTGGTGTTTTAGAAAATTATATATGTAGATACTTACATCGAAAGGTTTATTGAAGTAAACTACCCAATGGAACAGCAATTGAAGGCCATTGAATTTGAGAGTTTCGAGAAAAGCTATATTTAGTTACGAATTCTGGGAATTTTGAAAAAAGTCATAAAAGGTGGATTTTCTCGAATCATACACCTCATAATTTTTCGCCTAGGCTTTATGTGGTGCTTAATTATTGCAAATGCATCACACTATCCTGAAAGGAATACGCAAAATTACAACTCACCCTGTATATCCTTATAAGTACCAAGACCTTTTCTTATTTATGTACACCTACCAACCTTGACTTGCTGACAAGCTATCTACTTCGCTATGAAAATTGGACCGCTGTTGTTTTTCCAAGAAACAGTGATCAAACAAATCGATTGTGGGCCTCATCAATTTTGTACACCTGCTTGTAGTTCAAGGGCAATCATATTGATTGAGACAGAGACAGATAGTTATTCCGATACTCAATTTTATTTATTTATTTATTTACACAATTTATTAGCTTAAGTGTAGGGACATTACAATATATGAGGCCGCCAGTAACAGTCACAATACCCCCTGTACTTTATTACAGTAGGGTATTATTCCTCATTCCTGTGACCCGTACAGCAACAAGCGAGTGAATTGTTTCAATTTCTATATGGGGTTTTACATTATTAAGGAGTTGGTTTTTTAAATTAATTGAAAACTATAATTCCTTGGAAGTTAGTTACTGTTTTAGTATTATATATTCCAAAACTAGCTTTAACATAATCAGCCTATAATGTTCCCACTGCTGGGACACAGCGCGGGTCGATAGATGTCACATGTCTTCGAATTTTGGTTCCGGTTACCTCACGATGTTTTCCTTCACAGTTTTGAGAGTAAAGCGCCTGTGAAACTAGGACCTACGACTCGAAGTCGCGGCCATTACCACTGAGCCAAAATACCTTAATTACGGTTAAATAGAAAAGGAATACCAAAATAAAGCAAACTTATTTCTCCCCAAAACACTTTTTCTTACCTATTCAATACCATCAAACGGTTCCCTAATCCGAGGTTATTGCTATATTTTGTAGGAAAACCTTCCTGATCGCCACACACCGGTATTTATCGCAAAAACAATAATAAATCAAACGTAATCCCAGGCGGGAAGAAGAGAGGACATTAATGTCTTTTAGGGTGGATATTATGAAGGAAAGGTTGGACTTTCCTGTATTATTGAAGCTCAAAACTTCTTTAGGCGCACTTTGCGCTCATTCCGAACAGCGAATGAAACAGAACCATCACGCTGTGCATTCGAAAGTATATTGCTAATCCATTGCTTCATATTTTATTTAAATGTGTCTCCTCAACAACGTAAATAACGCAATGAATGTTGAACTGTCAAAACTGTGTGTTACGCAACTACCCCGCGGGTCGGTGACGCTGAATCGGGTATACTCGGTTACAGTTGTAAGTTTTCACTTCTGTCGCGTGACACCTTTTTTTGAGAAGATTATAAACATGCGGTAACCTAGAATATAATTTTATTTATTGCTAAATGGGCGTGCTCTTAACCTCAATCACGCCTGATGTAAAGCGATGGATGAGGTCTATGTTGGAACGAATGAATATTTTTATTTAATCTAGAATTGATATTTTGTTTTTGATGCAGATGTTTAACAAATAAAAATATTTACAATAAACCTACGGCTCCAGAGTCTAGGGTAAAGAAAACAAATATAAAGAACAATAAAATAGTGATAGGGTGTTCTATAGGTACAACTCTGTATAACCCATCGGGGAATTCAGGCGTGATGCTGTGTGTGTGTAAATATAAAGAATAGTTTAAATAAACAAAAAACTAAACTACGTATTTACATGAACGTTTCTAAATAATAACCTCATGAATAATTCTACAGTACCTCATATAATACCTACACATTAAGTGTATTTTTCGTTTCATTGCATGACAATTAACTACATCAAAGTATCCAAGTAGTGCTTCGAATAAAAAAAATATAAATTAGTGCTACGCTTTAGCTACGCGTGGCTACGAATTTGCTACGCACGGCTACGCTCGTAGCAATTCACCGACATAATTTAATTTGAGACCGTATTCATTCCACGAATAAACTTCTAAGTACTCACTTACTACATAAGTTCACTAAAGGATTTCTTGTTTTTTTTTTTACTGTAAATTGTATTATAGAGGCTGTAATAAGACCCACTGCCGTTACCTACGCATTATGTACATCAAACTAAGCAACAATGAGCAAAAACAATTTTTTTTATTTTTTTTTTTTATTTAGGCAAACCAACTAAATACACATAAAAACATTCAAGTACATATCATTTACAAATACAATAGCATTGCATGCATCTAAATTAAAGGTGAGCACAGCACTTTATTGAAATCTCGCTATACAATAATAATTAACAAAAAGATGAATAACAATGTAATTAGAACTAATATCGATAATCTCTTATACTTAAAATCAATTTGAATTAGATAAGATTAAATAAGATTGGATTAAATTAAATTGTATTAAATTAAATATGATTGAATTAAATAAAAAATAAAAAAATAAAAAAACTATTGCTGGGAAACTACTTTTTTTGTGTGAAAAACGCTTTTTACGGCAGCGCGCAATGTAACTTTAGGGTGCATGGAGCGCACAGGAGTCGAGTAAAAAAGTTGGAACTTTGTCCTTCAATATCTCCGTAACCAGAGGGTTCCCAGATAAGGTCCAGCACAAAAAATATCACAATAAGGGGGAGTACAAGCGACTCTCGGCTTCTTCAACCGTATTTTTATAACCATATAGTCTTAAAGTAAATAAATAAAAAATATTCTCCCATAACTATTCGTCCATTTGCCTATCTTTGAGGGGTCATCCTACACTCTCCCCAGACTTAGTCCATGTCTGGACGCCCCGGGCTCTCATTTCCGTCGACGAACTTCCGCAGTCGACAATGGTCGACACTAAGGGATACAGAAATATGGACCCGAAACGCTCCACTGATCTTAATGTTACTGACTTCTCTTGACTGAGACATATTTTACTAAGGAATTCTAAGCTTTTGCAAAAGAAATTCTTCTTCCATTTGATTATATTCCTAGTTCCGCTTTGTAAATTGGTTAGTTGGGAATTAAAAGAATGTTATTAAAGGTGTTGGTATTTATCTATAAATGGGCATCTGGCTGAGTAATAACAGCCGCACGGGTCGATCGATCAGGTTAAGCTACACTTGCCGCGGTTAGTCCGTGGATGGGTGGCCATCTTTATATACCAAGACACCACGTGAAGCCGTTGGTCCCGGCTGTAATTCGTGGATCTTTGACAGTCGTTACGGTTTGAAAGTCTGACAACCAGTCTTACCAAAGGGTATCGTATTACCTAGTAACTGGGTTGTGGAGGTCAGAAAAGCAGTCGCTCATGTTAAATACTGGTATTCAGCAGCATCCGGTTAGACTAGAAGCCGACACCAACATAGTTGGAGAAAGGCTAGGTGGATGATGGTTTTATTTATTACCTACTTGGTGCTTGTTTATTTATTTGGGTAAAACTTTTCAACTTTGACGGTTGATCTTTGCGTAGTATCCCTCGATACTACGCAAAGATGCCTACAATGTTACCACTGCTGGGACACAGGCCTCTTTGTGAGAGGGAGTGGGCTGAAATCGACCACGCGGGCCGAGTGCGGGTTGGTAGATGTCACATGTCTTAGAATTTTTGGTTCTAGGACATTCCGGTTTCCTCACGATGTTTTCCTTCACCGTTTTGAGAGTAGTGGCGATGAAATAATTAACACAAAGTTAAACGTCTGGGTTCGAGCCTACGACCTTCAGCTCATAAGTCGCGGCCGGTACCACTGCTCACGCCTAGGCGTTCTATCAGCCATTATAATGATGGAAAAGCTAAAATGTATTGAACTGACATAAGCTACCGAAAAGCTTATGTCAATCCTATTGAAAGTCATTGTTAGGGAAATACAAGACGCTTTGAAAGCGATTTCCTCCTATCTAAGCCCTCTGTGGTTTCATTAAACTTTTATATGTGTTGCTACCGGAGTTCCTTTGTCTTCATAATGAGAACAGCTCACTAGATAAGTGCCAAATCTCTCCATGTACGTTCAGTCACTGAGTCACCAAGGAGATAAGTAACCAGAGTCGTCGGATTTAGTTGAAGTTTAGTAAGAAACCGCGATGGATGTTTTCGAATGAAATTTAATTCGATAAATGAACTGTTTGTTTTCTATAAATCAAATTAAATTCTATTCGAAAACATCTATCGGTTTCTTACTAAACTTCAACTATATCTGAACTTTGGTGACCGTACCTTCTTTTTTTTAGCTGATGGAAACAACGAAAGATTTTCAGATGTTTTATGCCAAATGAATGGATTACGATCCACAACAATTTTGAGAAGTTCTAAGCCCCAGGAAGAGAATTTTTTTTTTTGCCACACATCCATTCTTAATGTTATAAATGTTACTTACTTTCGGTAACTCTGTCTGTCTGTCCGTCGGTCTGTATGCCTGTCTATCTGTTATCTTTTCACGACTAAACGGCGGAACAAATTTGGATAAAATTGGCACACTGATGTCTAAACTCAGTTCACGGTGGACCTGAGTTAAGACATAGGATATATTTGATACCGGTACTACGTTCCCGTGGGATAATTTCCGATCTCGACGCGGATGAAGCTACGGGCAGTAAAGAGAGCATTTGATTGTTTGTATGTTTGTTTGTTACGCTTTCACACTATAATGGCTAATCGAATTTTCATGAAATTTGGCACATCGGTGTCTACCTATGTGCCAAATGTCATGAAAATTCGATTGACATGACGTGGATTAGACCATAGAATACATTTTATTCCGTAATCCCATGGAATCCAGACTTATGCGGGTGAATCCGCGCAGCTAGTTTCTTCACAAATATATACAATAATACCAACTTTTATTGCTTTTACAATAAAGATGAATATTAAACCATTACCTTTCACAACTACCATATAAATGCAGCCATATCCTCAAAGCGCTGTTAAGACCCTCGATATCCCTCTAACATGGGATAATACTCTACAATAGAACTGCTCCATCGAATCTTTTGCTCATACAGCCGAGGAAGTAAGACGTCTCAATAGGATATTACAAAGAAATGGGAACGTCGACGATGCAATCTGAACGTATGGAATTGTATGTTTTCTGCGTTTACGTAGCTGTGTTTTGGTGACAGTGTTTTGTTTTTTATTCAAATAAAAAAATAGTAAAGGAAATTTTGCATGACACTGCACCCTAATTGCGTAACACACAATCAATCTCAATCTGAATCATTTTGAAGGATATTGCTAATCCATTGCTTCATAATTATGTTAAAAAAATGTGCCATGTGTCTGCTCAAAAACGTAAATAACGCAATGAATGTTGTTGAACTGTCAAAATGAAACCGATTCCGATTGATCATGTGTTACGCAATTAGAGTTCTGGTTATAATGACTCGGAACAGTTAATATAAAGATCCTGACCTGACACCAAATCAAACGAAGCACAATGGAACAAACACACACCAGACACTACCTGAAATCACCTGTATAGCCTCCACTCTGGAATTCGTACTCCAAGCCCCAAGATACAGACTAACTGTCTAGTTTGGGGCTCACTAGCAAATATCATATTGTAACCTAGCTGTAGGTAATATCTTAAGCCACTCATGTCGTCTTAACTTGCTGTTAACCTGTGAACCTGCTTACTGTATTACCTGGACAATCAAAATTTTCTATTTCTATTTTCTATTCATCATCTGCCTAGCCTTTTCCCAACTATGTTGGGGTCGGCTTTATTTATTTATTTAATCGCACACAAAAAGGTACAAAGGCGGGCTTCCAGTCTAACCGGATGCAACTGAATACCAGTATTTAACATGGAGCGACTGCCTATCTGACCTCCACACCACAGTTACTGGGTAATACGATACCCCTTGGTAAGACTGGTTATCAGAGATCCACGAATGGCAGCCGGCATTAATGGCTTAACGTGCTTTCCGAGACACGGAGGGATCTTGGTATGTGAAGATGGTCACCCATCCACGGACCAACCGCGGCAAGCGTAGCTTAACCTGATCGATGTACCTGTGCGGCTGTTATTATTTAGCCACAAGCCCCTCAAGATGTTGGTAGATAAGTACTTATCCAAGAAAAAGACTTGTTGCGCCGACGCCAAATAAATTAGGACAAGGGCCAAATAATGATGATAATGCAGGTAGGTAAATATTTATGCAAACAAAGAAATATTCAAACCAAATATTGTCCAACACATCAGCTGTTTTAATCCACAATAATTTCACAATTACAATATGTACGAACAGACGACATAAATTTGAAGAAAATCACGTAGATTTCACTTAAAGCT
This sequence comes from Apamea crenata, assembly GCA_949629185.1. Lineage (NCBI taxonomy): Eukaryota > Metazoa > Arthropoda > Insecta > Lepidoptera > Noctuidae > Apamea > Apamea crenata. The sequence continues at coordinate 11,398,716 of OX451375.1, read as the reverse complement.
TCGATATTGAGCGTTCACACAAGCCACCGTCGATGGCTCCGCAAACATTGATCACCCTGTATCTACCTGACAATTTTAAACATCATCAAAAACACAGAAATATCAACCTTATAACCATGAGAATAAGGTGTGGGAAACGGGAGATATAGGTTGGTACAGCGCCCATTGTTTGCAAGGTTTGATGGGTCGAAAAATTGTGCTCCAGAAATAAATCCCAGCTTTCAGGTACTTCGAACGTATTTTCACATGTTCCGATTTAAAAAATGGGATGTTTTAAACACGACTGTCTTTTGTCTCAATACGGGTTTTAGTTAAAGGGAAATAATACGTGTACAGCACATTGAGAATGCCAGCACATCATTACAGAGACTTTGATTCTGATATTGATTTTATACTATACCTACTCGGAAAGTACTCGTACCTTATTACATAATCAGCCTATAAAGTTTCCACTGCTGGGACACAGGCCTCCTCTCTTCGAAAGGAAGTGGGCTATAAACTACCACGCGGGCCCAATGCAGGTTGGTGAATGTCGCATCTTCTAATTTTTGGTTCTATGACATGCCGGTTTCCTCACGGTGTTTTCCTTTACCGTTTTGAGAGCAGTGGTGGTGAAATTATTTACACAAAGTAAGGCGCCTGCCTCGTAAGTGAGGGACGTTGCTACTGGGCCACAAATGATCTCAGTACCTTATTACTTTTTTAAATTAAGCAGAAAGTACGTCATTACTGTTGTACAAATATGCGAGTCGAAAGTGTATGAAAATCCATGTATCATCCAATTTAGGGCATATTATCCAATTTAGGGCAATTCGGTAGCTAACGCCGCACCGCGAATGGTCGTGGCCTTCTTCCAAATATACTGTATAATTATTATTATTAACCACAATAATATAAATGACATTTCCTTGGATAGACTTTTGCTAGACAGGACACTTGTGCAAAAGACAAAATATTAAAAGTAAATGCGAATCTATAAACAAATGAAAGTGAGGAAATTGTAATTCCCTTTTTCATTTGTTTGTGTATCATGTAGATTAAAATCCATACTTGTTCAAAAGTGCCTTTGAGGGCCTTTTCACATGCATACAGTCACGGCACGGTTACCGTGCCATGTAAAGTAGAAATGTACGAGTATGAGCTACTTAGACAACTTTCACAAGACACGGCAACCGTGCTGTGACCGTGTGTCGTCCGTGCTTATCCACTATAAACACCACCCCTTCTCGCCGCCGCCGGGCGACCGTGCGTAAACCGTGTACATCTGAAAGAGCTAGCACGGCACGGCGCCGATCCATTTAGGCGGCAACCGTATGCATGTGAAGAGGCCTTAAGTCTGTCTGTATGTTATCTTTCACGTCTAAACCACTGTACGGATTTCGATTTTGGCAAGGAAATAAAACGGAAAAGTAGCCTACTTTTTGTCCCGATAGCACGTTCCTGTAGGATAATTTCCGACAAACATGCGGGCGAAGACGCGGGCAGAAGCTAGTATCAGGTTTTTGTCATTAACATTCGCAGCAAAGCCACAAATAAACAGCAATAAGAAAAATAAACATCAAACGTGTTTATTTCTCTAACTGAAAAGAAGTTAATTTTCACAAGATAAGGCGTCGTTAATTAAAGTTGATAAACTAGTAGCGATATCAAAGAGATTCTGGCTTGCAAAGAAAAAATGGCTGCATGAAAGGTACAGAAGGTCAGCTCCATACAACGAGTACTTGCGTTATGGGGGAACACTCGGTCGATTTTCATCGTGCGGCTCGTCGCCTCACAAGCCGAATACACAGGTTCATAAAAATCGCCGGTGACTAGTTGATTTTGCATCAAAATATAAGTGACAACCCCTATATGCGGCGCGCAATCGCCTACGAGTGAGCATTTTAACGATCGATTATAGTCACCCACCGCATGCGATCTGTCGCCGCACGACAAAAATCAAGACGTACTACTTTGGAACTTGCCTATCCGAATTGCCATTTAGACAGTCGATTTTTGCCATGCGGCGCAAATCGTGCGGCTATTGCCACCTGTATAAAGCCCTCATTACGCACACATACACTTCAGATACAGCAAATGCAAGGGCACTCGCGACTGGTATTCTGTTGAGATGCTTGTCAGACGGGTGACCATCAATTTTATAACATTGCATTTCGTCGGGAAGAGTCCGTGCCTCAGAAAGCACGTTTAGCCGACAACCAGTCTTACCTAAGATTATTCTGTTACCCAGTTACTGGGTTATGAAGAAGGATGTTGATATAAACATGCCAACGCCCTCGCAACTGGAATTAGTATAAGATCGGGCGCCATAGGTACGAGTCTATGTGTGCGTGCGTGCACCTGTTTTCGCTCATTGTATTAAACTGGCCTTCTGTATACTTCTCTAGTTTGTGGCGGCGATAAGCAAAGGGAAGTAAGTGGGTGTCTTGCGAATTGCTAGTGGAAGTGGGCGACTTGTATTTCATTTGACTTCGGCGCTCTTGTAATGTCGTAATTATGTCAGTTATTTATTTTGAGGGCAAAGATTAGTAGGGATTCTTAGAATAAGGAACTAATTGGATTTTAGGTACCTGTTGCACTGCCAGCGATTAACGAGAACGGTTTAAATTTGTCTACTCAATCCCAAAAAATCCACCCTGAGTTGGATACCCGGAAAAGCATGTCGGAAAATCCACCCTAGGCCTAGTTCAATAAACGAAATTTGTAGGTTTAGGGTGGATTCTCGGACATGTCTTACCGTATCCACCTTAGAGTGGATTTTGGGGTGGATAAACGAAACATCTGAAGAGAAGCAAGTAGAGCTAGGAACTAAAAACGAGTTGACTAGCAGCCAGTACGCGACGGTGACAAGCAATTACTCGCTGGTAAGATTGAGTCTCTCAGCGAGTGTATTGCCCACCAAGCGAGTGTCGCTAAGCGAGTACTCTCTTTGATAACCCTTGCCTCTGCAACAAACGAATGGGTATTACTTACCGTCGTTGGTGTGAACCGTCAGCGATCAACTATTAATATATAACAAAACATCACGACTGTATTCCTTGAAGGGTTTGACAGAGGTACCTATACCTAGTACATCCACATTTCGCCAGTTATGTTTACGTTCCATTTAATAGGGGGCGAGCCTTTTACCATCAACCAGGTCCAAATACATTCTCCGGGCTATTAAGAAATTCCAGATGGCAAAAAACCCAATAACACTTTGCCCGACCTGGGAATCGAACCCAGGGCCTCATGCTCAGCAGTAGCGCTTGTGACCACTAAACCAACGAGAACAGCTATCAATTAAAATGTGTATCTCTTTTACTTACACGGGACCTACAATCTTTGTACGGTTCTTGAGCGAGAAAATTGTTAATAGTTATAAGCCGACCGCTTAACTGAGACGTTGCCTGAGGTAGCTGCGCGGTGCGGGAGGGGTGATAGTTGTCACAAGTTGACGAATCACTGAGCTCTCGCATCACGTCACTACACCCCTCCCGCACCGCGCTGCTACCTCAGAGAATGTCTGAGCTAAGCGGTTGGCCTATAGTCGCTTTCTCATCGACAGTGGGACAGGTGCCTTAAATTGTAGTTTCTGTTTTTCACACTGAGTTTGATTTACAGTGTAGGTGTTGATAATTCTTGTCTCTTTTATCTGTCTCACTTCTTGGAATATCACTAATAACACGCACTTGGGTCCCGTGGGTGTTCATTAGTTTGCTAGACCAATGAATATATGCACGAAGAAGGCCGTTGTCCTGTGTGACCTTGCCGGTCTGTTCTGTAAAAATCACACCGTGAAGACTTAGGTGAAGTGATTTGTTAATAGTGTCATTCCTTATTTATCAATACCCTAATTGCGTAACACACTTTCAATCACAATCCGAGAGTTTTGAAGGTTATTGCTAATCCATTGCTTTATAACTTTGAACAATTCGTCTGCTCAACAACGTAAATAAGGCAATGAACGTGGGTGTACTGTCAAAATGTAACCCATTCCGATCAATTGGCAGTTCGTGTGTTCGCAACTACCCCGCAGATGACAGCTCACTTTAACTAAGTTTTCACCGTGAGACACACCGTGAGATTTTTACAGAACACTGGCAAGATTAAATAAATAAGATTAATCAGACGGGTCAACGACCTTTTCGGTTATCAATACCAATAAACGAAAACTAGTTCGAGGAAAGCTCATGTTTACACTGTAACGTAATTTACAAAGTTAAATTAAACAAAATTTTCACACAAAAGTGTTTTGTTACCCAAACAATTTGAACTTGACTGTAAACTGCAAGACTATAAAATTAAAGTCAATATGCACTGAAGTTTAATCTTGATTAGATTACCAGTCTAGACTGAATAAAATACTAAAAAAAGAGCGATTCCGACTAGCCTTAGTTATAAATTCTAGCAAATAAAAAACAACTCTGTTAGTTCAGACAATGTTTTGTAATTTAATTCTATTAAGCTCCTCTAAAGATAAAATTTTCTGGAAAATAATACGATAACAGTGGACTTCATTAGAATAATGTTTGCGAAAGATAAAAGAAAATAATGCAACATTAAAAGAGCTTCCACGAAAGAGATACGTTTGGCGAATACAGCCAAAAAGGCTGGTAGTGATTGCGTGGGCATTTGGCCAGACAATCTTTTTATCACAATTATAGTTCGTGGTGACACGAGAAATAATCATTTAAGTGTGCATAATTCGTTAGTGTACAGTCCTTTCATAGTTATTTTACCTACCAACATGTAACGCCACATGCGAACTACACGTCTCAATGCCGTCACACATAATCCTGCATCTCGCAAGCAGAGTTTACCACGCAACTAGCATATATACAACGGCCCGACATGAATCATCGGGCAGCTGCCCGCTAGACAACACCGTCTGGTCGGAGGATCCTTCCTTTTCTATGGAGGTTGAGTGAACTTTACACCTTGTTTCTCATCATACCTCTGTAGCATCACTGTCCAAGTCACAGTGAACTATATACCAACAATAAGGTTGCTGTCAATTTGCTGCTGTCACAGGTATACTGTGACCGGACTGTTGTCTGACTATTGAAAAAAAAGGATTACAGACGACCACCAAAACATAAGAGTGAGAAAATAGTTGGAAAAAGTTGAACAGTTGGAAATAGGGACAATACCTGTCATCGTAATTTTCAGCCTGGATCGGTATATTTCTGGGAACATAAAAACACCCCACGCGTAAATTCCCCAAAGGAATATGCAGAAGCATACCTATGTGCCGTACATTCACATTTACTAAATAAATGTGAATGTGATGTGATGTGTGTGTGTGAGAGGTGTTCATGTGTGTGTGCGTGTGAGCTTACCCGTGACTTCGTCCGCGTGAAATTAAATGTGGCCCCCTACAACACTCCCGCACTTTTACTTCGTTTTCGCTCAATGTTCTTTTTGCCGGCTGATAAGTGTCTTAGCGTGATGTTAAGTAGCCTATAGCGTACCTTAAAAATTGGGCTATCACATGCAAAAAAAAATTACTGGTAGTTCCAGAGATTAACGCGTTTAAACAAACAAACTCTTCAACTTTATTATTAGTATGGCTAGATATACATAGATTATTTCGTTATGGTAATGGTACCTCATGGGACCCTGTTACATAACAGGGGTGAGTTTATTGCCTCGTCCTTAAATAATAGCCAAAAAAAGTTTCAGGTGTACACGCCAAAAAAGGAGATGTTTAAAATACCTATCTCCTTTACTCGCCGTACGTATTTACCTAAGAATAATATGATATCATCAAACGACCGCTCGCAGACACTTTACAATGTGGATATCATTAGGGCTTGCTTACGTACATAAACCGTACATAGGTGTATATTATAATGATGCTAATTCTATCTTGGTCATGAAGTTAAGAAGTGAATCATGGGTAGAAATTATATGCACTTTATTTTCACACTCTGTAGAAACCAAAAAAAGGTTTGTGGCTAAGTAATAATAGCCGCACGGGTCGATCAATCAGGTCAAGTTGCGCTTGCCGCGGTTGTTCCGTGGATGGGTGACCATCTTTACATACCAAGACCCCTCCGTGCCTCGGAAAGTACGTTAAGCCGTTGGTCCCGGCTGTCATACGTGGATCTTTGACAGTCGTTACGGGTCGAAAGTCTGACAACCAGTCTTACCAAGGGGTATCGTTTTACCTAGTAACTGGGTTGTGGAGGTCAGATAGGCAGTCACTCCATGTAAAATACTGGTGTTCAGCTGCATCCGGTTAGACTGGAAGCCGACCCCAACATAGTTGAGAAAAGGCTAAGCAGATGATCAGTGTAGAAACCAAAATCAAACTAGTGTGTTAATGTGCACACTGTGCGTCGGTGTATTTAATCCAGCTGCAAGTGCTGCAATTACCACAAAAGTAAATAAATAAATATAAATTTCGTACGTTCGTAATCCACGGGAAAAGGTTGCGCGGCGATGTCCCTGTCACCCAGTATTAACAATTTGATCGTTAAACAGCCAGACCTCCACAACTAAGCACTCAAGCGCCATTCATAGTCTATTATTTTTAGAGATGCCGCGAATAGTCACTATTATTCGATATTCAACATTAGGTACTCGTCATTTTTTTGCTATCGACATTCGGCGAATAGTTCTTTAAAATAAACTTTTAATAAACAAAAAAACTATCTATAGATTTAAAAATAATCAAACTTTTTTATTTAAATTATACAATGTATATTATATAATTATACAAAAGTCACGTCAAGTCAATTAGTTTTAATTATTATCAGTATAATATGAAACTGATTTCTTTAACTTCATAGTTTTCTTTCTCATAAACTTAGAATTTTTATAGATTACAGTAGCAAATAAATGATTGGTAAGTTCAAGACTACTACAAGCGAGATATTATTATTTGATAACAAATAAATTATTTATTATATTCCTTTTTATGTCGAATAATAATGGCGAGTTTCTCGACTATTCACCATAGGGAATGGCGATTAATCGGTATTCGACTATTCGCTAACAACACAACTAAGTATTCGCGGCATCTCTTATTATTTCTCTTGTCATCTGTCCATCCGATAGAGGGCCTTCTAACGTTCGTGATCGTCATCTTTTTTTTCTTTTTTTTTTTTTTTTTTTCATCTCGTCATCTTATAACAATATTTTGGCAGTCTGTTGCAGATTTTTTTTCGTTGGTTAGCCAGAGGTGACCTGCAAGGGCTACAAGTACATTTACACTTCACCAGATATGTTTAAGTCTCATGCAATAGAGGGCGAGGCTACGGCCGGGAGTAGTGATGGCGCAGTGATAATGGCCGCGAATATAGAATTGTATGTCATAGGTTTGAACCCAGACAGGCGCTTTACTTTGAGCAAATTATTTCACCAACACTCTGCTCTCAAAATAGTGAAGGAAAACTTCATGAGGAAACCGGCATGTCCTAGAACCAAAAAATTCGAAGACATGTGACATCTACCAACCCGCACTGGGCCCGCGTGGTGGATTACGGTCCACTTTCCTAACCGAGAGGAGGCATGTGTCACAGCAGTGGGAACATTATAGGCTATTGCCTATAATGCCTATTAGCATATGCCTATAGGCTATTGCCTATAATGGTTATTGCCTATTATTAGGTATAAGTACTAACACATTATAAGTTAAACTTGACTGAAACACAAACCAAAATAAAACCTTCTCCTTCTTAAAAATCTTCCTACATCTACGGCATAATTTCTCAAGCCATTGAGCCCGCGTATCCGTCGAGCCGAGCATTCTGTCGATCGTAAAGCCATGCGTCCCGAATGTTGCGCACTCCTTCCTCACCTGCCATTACGAGCTCTTTGTCGTGTTAACGTATTGTGTGCTTTACCCCTGACCTTGGAGGGGTTAAAAGTAGACAAAATCATTTTTTTGTGTGAATAGAAAGAAGTGTATCGAGTTTAGAACAATTTTGGAACTTGCTCTATGATTGGCTTCTTAGTTTTGTCCTATGGGAAGCGAGCTGTAAGAAGCCATAAATAAGATAATTCAATAAGATAAAGCAGTTTATATATTTATTTTATTACACATTTTAAAGCAGACCGCTGTCAAAAAACGGTTAACTTAATAGACAGGGTATAACCGATTATCTTAAAGGATAATCGGTTATACCCTGCTCGGTTCGCGAGCACATTCGCAAGAAGCTGGCAGTATCATCACAGCGGTAATGTTTTCTCATTGTTTATAATATAACTAATAATAATATAACTTTATTGATACTAAATACCTTTTGTTACAATAAGTAGTAAATCTAAGTTACAAAAACAATTTGCTGTAAAACGGTGTCTGGAATGGCGGAAACCTTGCCTCCTAAACTAGGGGAAACCTGTGCCTTAGGAGACAGTGTGAAAGTGTGTTTGTCTTATTTATTTTTAAATATATTCGTGTACTTATGTATATTTATTTGCTCTTATATTTATACATAATTAGGTACCTATATATATTATATTTACAGTTTTAAACAGCTTTATGCATATATTTATATTTAAAATATTTATTCCTCTATTTTCATGATTGCACCTACCAATGTTTGTCTCTGGATCACCCAAAGGTTGACTGGTAGAAAATGCCTACGGCATGGCTCTGTACATTTGTGTGATTAAAGTATTAAATAAATAAACAGAAAAGGTTACCTTCTGCAAGTTTCATAAAAGAAAAGGCAACCAAGCCATTACTGATATTAAGCAATAAATTCGCAGCTTCTGCAAATCTACTATTTTAACAAAAGGACTAAAGGTAGCCATTGAAGATACGTCCATCAATCCAAATGGAGTGGACGTCTTCCAAAATGGTTTCGTGAATGTAATAAACGTATGCCAATCAAATGATGGACCTTCCAGCTTTGGATTTCCAAACGGATTGAAATCCATGTATCCAATCCAAATGGACGTCATCCGCGGCCGACTGTCAATGTCAAAAACATGCGACACGCAATTTGGAAGCCGTTCGAATCGTCTGTGAATGGGCAAAACCGCGTCCATTTTTTTGTAAATGTTGTCTCAGTTTTTGCTATGTGTTGACGGGGGGTACATGTGCTACAGTGCTAGAAAGAGCTGAGTCAATGAATCTGGTTGTAATGATAACTCAGACAATAAGTTGGTATGTGTAAATGTACTTCTTTTTTCCAACCAGCCTTTCATCCATTTTCTCTTTCGTCTTTTCTGTCTTTTTATTGAAATACACACTGCTGTTGCCACCATTAAAAATCCATTGTGATAATTCTTCCGTACGACGTCGACTTGATAGCGTGCTATCTTCGAAGTGGCGGCGCGTACCTACGTCCAAATGGAAGTAAGTCAATGTGCCTTTAACTGAAGTACCTCCATAAGGAAGTCTTCCATTTAGAAGCATTCCAAACAGACGTATCGTCAATGGCTACCTTAAGCAACAAGTGCCTACCTGCCTTAGGCGCCATCTCCACGGGCGAGAGAATCGCGGCGATAGTCTCGCCGCACCGTGCCATCAAATTGTCGCCGTAGTGATATCGCCGTGTGGAGACACGTTCTAAGAGAGTGTATAGAAACACGTGGCACGACGTTAATATCGCCGCGATTCTCTCGCTCATGGAGGCGGCCCTTAGTGTAAGATATTTTTTACTTTTACTAGTGTAGTAGTATATAAAGTAAATTTGGGACCATGTGGGTGGCATAATCTACTTTGATTAAAATCCTCTTTAAATAAATAAAGAAAAAAATGTACGTACCTACCTACTTTCTATTTAGAAAACCTCTTTTTTTTTGATACAACAACACCAAAATAATAACCCTTAAAACGAATCAAAATCAAAATTCATTTATTCAAACTAGGCTGACAATTAGCAGTTTTCGAACGTCAAAATTACAAAAGACGGTCCCCAAAACGTCCGCCCTTCACCAGTTCCTATTTCTTTCGCTGGGAAGAAGAAGTGGCGCAACAAACTTCCCAGCAGCACAGCTGTCTGTTCAGCTAGAAAATATTTGATTGTATACAGGGTGTCAGGAGAACGCTTCCGAAGCCAGAACGTAGATTATATACAACCTTTATGCAAACGGATACCACTAACCTTTCGCCTGAAATTGATTATTTTCGCGCGTCACGTGGACTTGGGGTCGTCAGCCGCACAGCTGTCGGCGAGCGCGCGCGCACTTTGAACTTGAGGTCACGCGCAAGCGTCAGATGATATTTATTTACGAATACATTGCTTGTTAGAGTTGTAAAGAAAAAAAATGTGTTTAATAGCAAATAATGGTTTAATTTAACTGTTCTCACAGCATAGTGTACGAAAAATAGGTAAAATTGATCATTTTTTTTTCTCATTTTTTTATGGTATCGTATCGAGAATCAGTAGCCCTATCACCTGTCTTCGTTTTCGGAAGCGTTTCCCTGCCACCCTGTATAATACTAAAAAATCACAAATTTTCACACATCAACGAATTTTATTTTAAAAAAATCCAAATCCTAAGCATACCTAGTTAACAGCGCTCTGCATTTAATTACAATCAAACTGCACAGTTGCACCCTTTAATAATATTATGCAGAATGTCAGCACACAGGAGAAAGACAGAAAGTCTATTCGATTTTATTTACTTCTTTACACTAAAATATAAGTTTTTTACAAGCTAAAATTAAAATATATCATATTATGTGCAAGTATACAAAAAAGGAACGAATGGAAAAAAACGCGCATCGCTGTCAATGGGAAATTCGCCCAAAAGACCAGTCCATTTCTGAAAGGACTTTCCTTTCGGGAATTTCATGCATGGAGGAAAGAAAGAAAAATAGTTTATTCCGCACAAACAAAACGCACATTATAAATAAAATAAAATAAAAAAGACAAACTACAACGTAGTCAAAAGTCAACGTAGTAAAACGTAGTATAGAGGTATAAGGAACAGGGTGTAAAGTTCACTCATCCTCCATAGAAAAGGGAGGATCCTCCGACCCGATGTGTGTTGTGTCTGGCGGGCAATTGCCCAACGGTCGATGTTGGGAAGTTGTATGTTTGCTAGTTGCGTGGTAAACTCTGCTTGCGAGATGCAGAATTTGCGTGACGTCAGTATGACGCGTTATTCGTATGTGGCGTTGTAGATATCGCATACACGTAGTAAGTATAAAACATACGCATGTATTAATGGGAATTGTGTACTTATGCGAAAATAAGGCACTATAAATTAAAATTATTTTGTTGTTTTTTATGGATATTATTGAAAATATTGCAGTTTAAAACCAAACGACTAAAATGAAAAGCTCTTCAAAATCGCGAAGACTTGTAATTGGCTTTCTGTCGACTATTGTTTCCTATTTTTTGTTTGTTTTTTTAGCTGTAAGTCTTCCATGCTGTAATAAATAAATAAACTTTCGAGGGAAAATATCAAATCAATACAATATTTTTATCTCACGAAGCGACTCGCGCTTTACTTGTGGCCACCCAATGTACAAACACGCTGTAAATGTGTGCGTGAAGATGAGTAGCGTAAGTATGCAACACACACATACACACACTTCCGACTTCACCCGTGTTTCAGACGCGGCCGGTACCCAGAGCTCCTGCTGCTTATACACACATTCACAGCGTGTTTGTACACTTGATTACCACAAGTAAAGTGCACGTCGTTTCGTGAAATAAAAATATTATCTACTTATTTATACATGGTACATAAATACAAATAAATAAAATTGAAGTGTATATTTGTAATGTTAAAATCATAGCATTTTACTGTTAAAAATGCAAATTTTTTGTTCGTCTGTCTGTTTGTTCCGGCTCATTTTCGAAACGGTTTGACCGATTTTGACAGGACTTTCATTGGCAGATAGCTGAAGTTATAAGGAGTAACTCAGGCTTTTATTTTAGAAAAGTAATTAGGGTTCCACGCAAAAAATCCCATGAAATCCACAGCTAGTACAATATAAAGAAGTCATGAGTTGTTGACGTTTGAGAAGTCGGCACTTTCAGAAGTTGCGATTATTTGCTGAAAAAATCGAGTGAACCTTCTGTCTTTCTTAAGTGCATTTGGCTATAACAGTTTTATGCTCTAAGTTGCAGACAAGTTGCAGACACTAGTCGTTTTTCTGTTTAACTTGCTATGTTGTAGGCAGTTATAAGTTTCTGACATTGTACTAAAAAACTTTTCAGATGCAGTGGTCTATGAAGTTGTGTTTTGTATAACGTTATCGGTATGCTTTCTGTCTGAAGCATAAGCAAAACATGTTCTTTGAGTTTTTAAAGTAATTTCTTGTTGACAACGATGCGGAATAATTTTTTGACGATTGTTGTCTGTTTTATATACATGTATGTACAATTGTATATTTTATTATTTTAAGACTGTTAGCTTTTAAATTATGTAAATATTTTAAGATAAAACAAGATAAGGGATTAAGGTTTGCTGGAAGAGAGTCCTTATGAAATAAGCATCGCCTTTGTACCTATTTTTCTTGTCTGTTTAAATATGTGAGTACCTACATAAATGCTAAAATAAAATAAATTAAATAAAACGAAAATAAAAAACGATTAAATGTTTTTTTCTTTCAGAATCTACAACAAAGCTCTGCATGTTTAGTCAGGGAAATTAATTGTTTATCAAATTGGCACAGTACACTATTCTGCCAATAACAGCTGTGATTTGAAAATATACGGGCAATTGAAATTGGTTGTCACTTTGGTAAACAATTATTTTCCCTGTCTACACTCACACAATTTATTTAAGGCGAAACATTTTGCTGGCCTAGATTCTAATATATAAAATTCTCGTGTCGCAATGTTTGTTACCAAACTCCACCGAAACGGCTGGACCGATTTGTATGAAATTTTGTGTGCATATCGGGTAGGTCTGAGAATCGACCAACATCTATTCTTCATACAAAAAAAAAATAAATGCCTAGAATAATGTATATGGCAAAACAACGTTTGCCGTGTCAGCTAGTTATCTTATATAAATAAAACAAAGTCGGGTTAGTTACACCATTTTTAGCTCAAGGACGGCTGGGCCGATTTTTGTGTTGGATTTGTCTTCGCCCCGAATAGCAGAATAACTATTTATTAAAACATGAGAAAAATTCACGAAAAAAAGTAATGAAGATGCATTTTCTCATGCATTTTGAACGGCTTTTTTGATGATATCTCGAGAAAGGATTTATAAAAAAAATTATTTCGTTCGTCTTATTGTTTCTCGCTCGGAGTCTCTTTGAGGGATAAAATCAGGAATGAAATTATCCAGAAAAGAACCGGAGTTACCGACATAGCTTGCAGAGTAAGCAAACTGAAGTGGCAGTGGGCTGGCCATGTTTGTCGAAGGACCGATGGCCGGTGGAGCAGACGAGTCCTGGAGTGGAGACCGCGGCAAGCGTATCGTGAGACGCCCCCCAGCTAGATGGACGGACGACCTAAAGAAGGTGGCTGGGACAGACTGGATGCGGAAGGCGGAGGACAGGGTGTTTTGGTGCAGCCTGGAAGAGGCCTATGTCCAGCAGTGGACTGCGATAGGCTGAGTTGATTATTGTTTCTGAGGCGGTACGAAGTTTGACGGGTCAGCAAGTTAATAAATACATCGTTGTTTTGTAATCAACATAATTTATCAAAACACGCTTTGGATTCGACAACGATTAATACTTATTTACGCACCTTTGATTAAGTTTAAATCGTTAAACTTTCAGAGGTAAAAAGCCCAAGTTAACTCAAGCAATCACTCAAGTTAACGTAAGTTTACGTAGCAAGAAACGTTTGACTCATCACTTTGTCTAACATAAACCTGTACAGTTAATTATTTTGATTAATACGACGTCAGCATGTCTCTTGGGGCATGTAATTATAAGTTCGGGATTGGAAAAGTTTGAATTCATTAATAGAATCTTGTGTCGTGTCGGCACGAGAAGCGCGAGTATAGTAGTCACAGGGAAAAAATAAATCCGTCAGCAAGGTACGTGTAGATTATGGTTACGTACCTACATCTAGTATCGTCAGTTGAAGAGGTTTATTTAAAAAGTTTTTAAAAAAAAAAATGTATTTGTTTACTAGCTGCGCCCCACGGTTTCACCCTCATAAGTTTCGATCCCGTGGGAATATCGGGATAAAAATTATCTTATATATTAATTCTAGTTATAAACCATCTGTGTGTTAAATTTCATCCAAATCCGTTCAGTAGTTTTTGCGTGAAAGAGTAACAAACATCCATCCGCCCATACAAACTTTCACGTTTATAATATTATTAGTAGAAATCATAAACACATCACACCACGCCTATAATCTCCGAAGGATTAGGCACCTACAGGTGCACCTAGTACACCCACATTTCGCCAGCTATGTTTAAGTGCCATGGAATAGGTGGCGAGCCTATTGCAATCAACCAGGCACAAATCTAGACCAGACCATCTAACCTAATATCGCGACATACTCGCCAAAAAATTTAAACAAATATGAGTTTATGGAAAAGTAACTTTAATTCCTACACTATTATGTAGGAATTAAAGTATGACAAGCACTATTGAAAAAGTTATGAAAATGTTTGTAGTTTTAGCGTAAACTGAACTTCAAGCACTATTGAAAGTCATTCTGAAATCAACTTAATTGCCAATAAAATAAAGTTGATATTTGTTTAACTTGAAATTACGTCAATTTGAAACAAATAAAATTAGAATATAGAGTTTCCAGGCTGCTGCTGAGAAATTCCAGATGCGACCACTAGACCAATGATTTTGTGATTGAATTTATTTTGTATCATGTTCGTTTTCCCCGCTCGGGGAAATACTTAACTGCCGAAATGTGGGTTTACTATAGTAAACCCACATTTCGGCATTTCGGCAGTTAAGTTTTAGGGCATTAGGTATACAAACTTTAAAAATTATAACTTTTCGTCATAAAGATTTCTATGTCGAAACTGCAATTTTTTGCGAAAATAATACCTACTGAATGTTTGTTCTTTACCTAATTTTGGTGTAGATACTATAAACTATATTCTTTCTATTGTTATATTGTACATATACCATTGGCTTAATTTATGGAGCGGTTGCCTATCTGACCTCCACAACCCAGTTACTGGGTAATACAAAACCCCTTGGTAAGACTGGTTGTCAGACTTTCGGGCTTCTGACTACCCGTAACGACTGTCAAAGATCCTCGAAAGACAGCCGGGACCAACGGCTTAACGTGCTTTCCGAGGCACGGAGAGGTCTCGGTATGTAAACATAGTCACACATCCACAGACCAACCGCGGCAAGCGTAGCTTAACCTGATCGTTCGACCTGTGCGGCTGTTATTATTTAGCCACGGGCCCCGGGGCTTAATTCTAGTTACTCATAGCTTCCTCCCAAAACCTCACTTGACTGCGACATAAGAAAAACTTGGCACTCTCCAGGTGGCAAGTATTTAATTCAACTTTCATCGTTTGAAGGAAACTGCACTTTCTTCCGTCGCTCCTTTTAATTAAAGATAAATAAATCTTCCAGCTGTTCAAGAACTAACTGTCCTGTATATCTTGTTTTAAGATGAAGAATAAGTTTTTTAATTATTTATTTATCTGGGACTACGCTTTTTCCGAAAGGTTGAAAAAGACGTAGCGTTGGAAGGCCTTCCATAAGGTGGACCGACGACCTTGTGAAGGCCGCAGGAACCTGTTGGATGCGAGAAGCAATCGAAGTGGAGGTGCTTGGGGGAGGCTCATGTCCAGCAGTGGACGTCTTTCGGCTGAAATGATGATGATGATGATGGATTATGCCACTTTTTCCTGTTTTGTGAGTGATCTTCTTAATAAGCAGGAACACTAAGAACTACTAAGTACCTACCATGTCTCTACATGACCTAGGTACACATAACATAATCAGTCTATAATGTTCCTGCTGCTGGGACACAGGCTTCCTCTCTGTGAGAGGGAGTGGGCCACGCGGGCCCAGTGCGGGTTGGTAGATGTCACATGTCTTCAACTTTTTGCTTCTGGGGCTTGCTGGTTTCCTCACCTAGGACACGGTTCGGTTCGGTTTCGGTTTCATGGCCTTGGTACTAAGTAGTATTTTTATATTTTGAATTGTTTCTTATTTTTTTTAAGTGAAAACTTCTTTAGCGCCAATGTGCACTTTTGTTGTGATGGGTAAAAAATGTAGAACTCGCGTCAGGACACGTGAAAGAGTGTCAATACTTAGTGCCCCTTCTTCTGCTTTCAAGCTTCAACTTTCTAATTAACTGACCAACTTTTTGACTATTCAATAATGCCTGTAAATGGTTAAATTAAAATTAAAGCTTTGACTTAGTGTTTCGTGTTTGGGCAAAATCTGCAAAACAAATACATTTTTGTTAAAGCATCTGTCCCTACATAAATTAATTTGTTTTGCTGATTTTATAGAAGGATTATTATGATACGACCAATGGTATGTGAAGAATTCAGATACATATTTAAATTTTACGAATCAGTTTGGTTTATTTATTATTCACACATTAGATAAGGAAAAATCGTAGTGCCGCTCGGCAAGAAGCCAGTTTTTCGGTAATGGATAATAGCTCATCGCAGCAACAAATAAAGTTCAAAACAGCAATGCGTCTGAATCGAATGATAGATTCAACTAACACCAAACGCATCGCTGACCACCAAAATAAAAGTAATTTTGGAGTTTTAATTATATTTTAACTAAATGCACGGCTCAGTGGAATATTTTTTAGGTATTACGCAAAAAAAAATTGAGAATGATGCGGTGAAAAATATTATTTCAGCTCTAATTTACGATTGCTTTTTCAAAATACTAATTTATTTTCATGAAACATTCTTCAATATTTTTTTTTTTGGCTTGTAATTTGTACCAATACGCCAAACTGTGCGACAAAAAAGGCATTTTACGGTGTCGTAGGACACCGTAAAATGCTTTTTTTTTGGGCAACGCAGCGCCTTAACCTACACAGAGTTTGTTTACACTTTCAACAGATACTTTTGACAGCGTATAAAACCAGCGTATTGTCTATGAAATGACGATGCGAGGCTTATTTCCTTGAATTCTACCGATAACTGATTGTTTACGTCAACCTGAGCCATCCGTACTTGGAACTCGAGAACAAAAATAAACGATAAATGCCTAGGCTCGTGGAATCGCTAGTAGTGTTGTGCTTACTTACGGTCAGTTGTCGATTTGAATGTTTTCTTGTGGAAGAAAAATAAAGTTTTTATTCTTTTACTGTAAACATACAGCCTACTTCTTATATTATACATGGCGGAATGTGTCTTAGCACTGAAATATAAATAATAATAATAATAATAAATCCCTGGACATTTCACACAGCACCATTTGTCCCAAGCTAAGCAACCTAATGCTTGTGTTATGGTAACAAGATGGCTGATAAACTACTTATATACATTTTTTTTTTTTTTTTGTAAATACATACATATTATATATAGAAAAACACCCAGACTCGGAACAAATACATGTAGGTCATACAAATATTTGTTCCGTGCGGGAATCGAACCCGCGACACGCAGCGCAGCAGTCAATCGCTTAACCACTGCGCCAACCGTGCCGTATATGTATCATCTTTTGTACCTCATCATCTGCTTCACCTTTTCCCAACTATGTATGTTGGGGTCGGCTTCCAGTCTAACCGGATGCAGCTGAATACCAGTATTTTACATGGAGCGACTGCCTATCTGACCCCCACAACCGAGTGACTGGGTAATACGATACCCCTTGGTCAGACTGGTAGTCAGACTTTCGGGCTTCCGTATCGACTGTCAAAGATCCGTGAATGACAGCCGGGACCAACATCTTATCGCGCTTTCCGAGGCACGGAGGGGTCTTGGTATGTATGTATATGTAACTGCGGCAAGCGTAGCTTAACCTGATCGACCCGTGCAGCTGTTATTACTTAGCCACAATCAATATTGTGCAATTAATAAACGATTTTGATTTGATTTGAAAGAAACCTGTTGTGGATATGATATTTAATTTACAGATTTTTATGAAAACACTGCTTCCCGGACTAGCATTGGGTAGATACGGGCTTAAGAATAACTACCTTATTATTAATGCACCCAGTATTAAAATAGTATAAATGTTTAATAGTTTTTGTGTTTTATAAAAATCGTTGCCCCACACTAGTAATTACTCCTGTATCGTGGATGCGTTTACAAACATTTAAACTCACATACACAAACAGCCAGACCCGGAACAAGTACCTGTAGGCAATACAAATATTTGTTCCGTGCGGGAATCGAACCCGCGACACGCAGCGCAGCAGTCGATCGCTCAGCCACTGCGCCAGCCGTGTCGTCACGAATGTGAAGTAGCGTGTCGCTGGATGCACAATCATAACGATGATTTTACGTACAGTTCTTTACAAATTAAATGTTTAGCAGATTGATACACTATGTCAATTTTCCGTGTTAAAGCCATCTAAATTAAAAGTTGTGATTTTTATGATTACATAATTCTCAACTCAGCCTATCGCAGTCCACTACTGGGCATAGAGCTCTCCGAATACACAACACTTTGTCCTCCGCCTTATTAGGTATCTACCAAGTATTCTGACTAACCTATAAAGATCACTATGGGTAACTAGCGACCTGATCCTGCTTCGCACGGTTTTTACGACTTGACAACACATCCAGCCGATCGATTCTGTAAAAATCTCACCGTGAAAAGTTAGTTGAAGTAATAATAATAATAATATATTTTTTATATTTTTAAATGTTTTTATAATTTTTATATGCAAATATTTAAAAATATAATTTATATGTTTAATTTTAAATAAAGGAAATAATAATATAATAAAAAAGAAGCATAACTGAAGTGAGCATAAAGTGAGCTGTCAATCTCTAACATTAGTTGGAATGACAGCTCACTCCACGCACACTTCACCCAAGTTTTCACGGTGAGATGGTTACAGAATCGCACTGCTGATTTCTAAAAATAAAATCAAGTAGGTACGTTCACAAAAATATTATTTCCCATCACTATCTTTTGCTCGCACCTCTCAAGATTACGGGGACAATAAAGAAATAGAACAAAACACGATAGCGATTGTTGACATTATCAATCCAAGACACTCGGATCCACCCCCGTATTTTACTTGTACAGACGAGGACAAAAATATGACGTCTATTTTTGTTACGAAGTTAGTGGAATCATCGAAGAGTTCGGATAAAAGTGACACTGGCTGGTAACAGTCACTCTAGCAGAGCGTCGCATCGATGGTTGCGTGGCGGCTCTCGTCGGATGACAGATGATGAGGAGCCGCTGTCGTAACACGTTCAGCACCCTAATTGCGTATCACAGATTCAATCACAAGCTGAATCATTTTGAAGGATATTGCTTTATATGTTCGAAAAATGTGTCTGCTCAACAACGTTAACCACTCAATGAATGTTAATGAACTGTGTTACTACTGGCAGTGAGTTACGCAATTACCCCATAGGTCGAAATGCCAACTGCTGTAGGCATATTCCGGCACAATCCTGCAGTGCGATTCTGTAACCATCTCACCGTGAAAACTTAGGTGAAGTGAGCGTGGAGTGAGCTGTCATTCCAACTAATGCTAGGGCTTGACACTATTGACAGCTCACTCTAAGCTCACTTCACCTAACTTTTCACGGTGAGATTTTTACAGAATCGATCGGCTGATAATATTGAAACTGCTGAACCACTAATACGACGACCGCTTCTGGTAAAGGCTATCCTGCGCCGTTAAATATCCTATATCATAATCGGCCTTCAATATTCCCACTTCTGGGACACACGCCTCCTCTCTGTGAGACGGAATGGATAGCAACTCTCCACGAGACGGGCCCAGTGCGGTTTGGTAACATGTCTTCGAATTTTTGGTTTTAGGGCATGCCGATTTCCTCACGATCACGATTCCTTCGCCATTTTATAGAGCTGACGAACAGATACTCCACAAAAAACTGCTCTCACTTTTAATTTTTACTTATTTTCGCTCTTGAGTGTACCTACATTTAATCTTCGATCCAAAATGGCGCAGCAGTAACTTCAATTGATTCAGCGGAACTTCTAAAGAGACAGTTATTCCCGGAAAGTGGCAGCAATTAAGCTCTTCGTGAAAGAGCTAGTCCGGAGAATCCCTACCGCAATACCTATCTAAGGGTGCGTTTCTACTGAGGCGGAGACTAGCGGAGCGGAGAAAAGATGTACAGGAATCGACCAATCACATAGGTTGAAGTTATTATTATTTATTTATAATCAAGCAACAAAAGACTCATACTAATTATTGAAGTCCACATCACGTCTCTCGCTTATTTAAAAAGTTTGAAATGCTCATAGGGTAAAATCAGATTTTTGGACTTATCGTGTATAACAGACACCACAGAAGTATTATTAAGTTTGAAGAATTGCCTAACTAAAGTGGCAGACAGGGCACATTGCTCACAGTACAGATAGCCGATGGGGCTAAAAGGTTCTGGAGTGGCGACCGCGTATCGGAAGACGTAGCGTAAGAAGGCTTTGTGAAGGCCGCAGGAATCCGCTGCTTGTGGGAGGCACAGAAACGGTCGAAGTGGAGGTGCTTGGGGGAGGCTTATGGCCAGCAGTGTACGTCTTTCGGCTGAAATGATGATGATGATGACCTAGTACAGTGCATACGAAGCTTTTACAATCCATTATAGAATAGAATAGAATAGAATTGTCTTTATTCGAGTAACAGAGACTCAACAAGATTGTTAGTAAAACTTACGACTATGTTAGTAAGCACAGACACTAAACAAAAACAACGAAAATAATACAAAAACAATACAAAAAATAATGGTCAGTCACCGTTGCGACATCCCATGAGAGACGGCACAACAGTGACCCACGTACACACAGTCTAGGCGACTCGCAATCATGCTTAAGTCACTGTTGGAGCCACCCCACACCCTGCGCACTAGAGAGGCGCACCTTTATCTTCACCTTTTTCTTCTTTACCTTTTTTTTTTATTATTATGCATCAGTGAAGACTGGGATAGTTTTCACTACATCCAAAAGCAATAAAAACCCATCAACCATTGGGAACCTGTCCCTCCATCGGCAACTAACGAGAAGCGAGTAGAGCCAGCAACTAAAAACGAGTTGGCGAGCAACGAGCACAGAGTACGCGACAGTGACAAGCGAAGTATTTTCATTCACATCGTCAAATACCAAACTGAAATAAGGTAGTATGTAGTTTATATTGATTCAGTCATATTGTACTGTCGAAGCTAAAATAGATTTCGCGTCTACACATGCGACATGTTTAGTTTGCGCAGAAAGCTGCGTGTAAATGTTGATCACAAATCCGATTTTCTGATTCGATGTTTCTTTTATGATATTTTTTTCTACCGTTTACTCTTGCAAAGATTCTTTAATGCTGTGGAAGACAGTATACCCCTGTTCATTAGGTAAACCGTTTTTTGACAGATGGAATACACTTAACAATCATATTTTTTGTCAAAACTGATACACGTACGGTATTACAATGTCTGTAAGAAGTCATAAATAAGATAATTCAATAAGATTAGGCAGTTTATATATTTATTTTATTACGCATTTTAAAGTTAACTTTTACGTAATCTGGAATAGATAAGTTCTAAGACAGCTGTCAAAAAATGGTTAACCTAATGGACAGGGTATCACTCTAAGGTTGAATGTTACTTGCACATCACATAACGACAAGGGCTATTTGTCTATGGGACAGATAGGTAGTTTCGACCTTAGTGAAGTTTCAATTTACTGGAAATTGTTGTCAAAATTGATATAGCAATTACATAGGATTTTTTTATAGGACCCTTTCTATTAACACTGCTTTCAAACAAGATTGTAGATAAACAGGTAGGCAACTTTTTTTCTTCAAATTTTTTTTTCGTGAGAGCCATCCTCGTACTTCAAGGAATATTCTAAAAAAAGAATTAGCGAAATCGGTTCAGCTGTTCTCGAGATTTGCGCTTAGCAACACATTCAGCGATTCATTTTTATATTATAGAAGATTTAACTTCAATAGGTGCACAGCAATAAAAAAATGTGATATCGTTTGCTGTGGGTGTTGTTTACATAAATAAATACCGATACTGAGAAAAGACTTCTAATATAAAATGAAGATGAAAGAATGAAATGAATAATGAGCTTCTAATATGAAACCCTAGACTTTTCTTGAAAATGAAACCATAATTGATTCCGTTATTATTAAGAAAAGAATCGTATTGAAAGACAATTTATTTTCCATTGAAGAGGCGTAATTGGAATATTAATATAGATATATAGCGAGCGAGCATTGATCCCAGGTACGTATGCTTAAGTAGTGGTACAGTCAGCCTCTAAGACTAAAAGATATGACGGCGCAGAAAGTGGCGCCGCCGTGTTTTGTTACAAAGTTACCGGAATCACCGAAGAGTAATAAGTGTGACACTGGCCGGTGACAGTCACTCTAGAAGAACGGCAATTCTCGTAATTTTAATAATGTTCCGTCTGATCTCAGTCTCAATCTGTCAAAAATAACTCTAATTTTCCTACATTTTGAAAAAAATTTGAAATTTGTTGGTCGCCGAGATGAGACTGCGACTAGATTTTGAACGTTTTAAATTACGAGACAAGGCCTTCAGAGCGTTGCATCGATGGTTGCGTGTGGGCTGTCTTCTGAGAGGGTATCAGGGGAGTATACAGAGTTTACCGCGCAACTAGGATATAGCCCAGACAGGCGCTAAACTTTTGATCATTACTGCTCTCAAAACGGAAAAGGAGAACATCGTGAGAAAATCGGCATGTCCTGGAACCAAAAATTCGAAAACATGTGACATCTGCTAACAGTACCAATCCACACTGGAGCCGCGTGTTGGATTACGGCCCACTCCCTCTCATAGAGAGGAGGCCGGTGTCCCAGCAGTGGGAACATTATAGGCTGATTTTGCTTATATTAAATTAATATTAGTTCGCGTATACTTTTCAGGCTGACTGTACTAGCAACCTTCATAATTTCATTATAGCTTGATTATTAGATTCAATATTCTGCAAAAGGAATTTCTGATGAACGTTACAATTTGCCCGAGAATATGACGATTATTTTACTTATTGTTTCATTTATTAAACTCTCCTTTGTATTGTCGCATAATTCATCACTACACTTTTTATCTTATCAATCTCATTCTCTTTGATAAAATGTGCTATTAAAGCATTAGATTTTGTTTAGCCTAAAATAGTAGAGAGGTTTGTGGCTAAGTAATAACAGCCGCATGGGTCGATCGATCAGGTTAAGCTACGCTTGCCGCGGTTGGTCCGTGGATGGGTCCACCATCTTTACGTACCAAGACCCCTCCGTGCCTCGGAAAGCACGTTAAGCCGTTGGTCCCGGCTGTCATTCGTGGATCTTTGACAGTCGTTACGGGTCGTTAGAAGCCTGAAAGTCTGATAACCAGTCTTAACAAGGGGTATCGTTTTACCCAGTAACTGGGTTGTGGAGCTCAGATAGGCAGTCGCTCCTTATAAAATACTGGTATTCAGCTGCATCTGGTTAGACTGGATGCCGACCCCAAGATAGCTGGGAAAAGGATAGGCGGCTCATGATGATAATACCAAAATAGTAATTATATGTTTTTGACTCACAGTTCTGACTATATATGACATGTTATTTTATTTTACCATTTTTGTACACACATACCTATATAAACAGACAATGAAAAACAGAACAGAAAACATAGGTGATGCTTATTTCATAAGAAATCTCTTCCAACATACCTGAGATAGGACAATAGATACAGAGATGTAGACAGCGTGTGAGACAAAAATAATACATAGAATCAATTCACTTAAAAACTAAACAAAAATTACGAGAATATACTAACATACATACAAATAAACTAATAGATAGATAGATAATAATTATATCATACTCAAAATAATAAATACATACACAACTATGATGAAATGGTGTGTGGATAGTGTTCTTTCATTCTTTTTTAAAAACTGCAACAGTTTGGCAGTCCCCAATGTCAGGCGATAGTGAATTCCACAACCGCACTCATACATACATAAGCATACGCCTTCTTCCTCCAATGGGGGTAGGCAAAAACTACAGAACGCCACTTGCTACGACCCTTACCATAGATATCCGACATCCGGAATCCTCACATAGTCCTTTTGCCTCATTTATGTCCATACTCACACGCATGCCCATCTGTCTTGATGCATCTTATAGGTGTGACCCGCTCAGTCCCATTTCAGCCTCGCAGACTTATCGCCAACATCGGCGATGCCTGTCGTAGAGCGTATAGTAAATTTTTTGCGAATTCGGTCGGTGCTCAATAAATGCAAAAATAAATAACTATCCAGGACAATGGACACCTAACTTAGCCGCAGTTATTTCTCCAAGCGACCATTGATTCAATTACCGTTCCTGCCCGAACTGAAGTTATTTCGTTAAACTTCGACTAACACTAATTGTGAACAAACTCAACTTCACCTGCTTTCAGTCTCCTGGGGTAATGTCGAGGAGTTTTAATTTTGTTAGGTTTACTGATGAGATTATTAATATGGAGTGTTATCGTGGTCTATGGAGAGGCAACTGGGTAGCTACGAGATTATTTTTACGTACCACCCCCTTCCCTGAGGTGGGTTGGTTAGAATAACCATCGACGGCCACCATGGTCCACGCACAATGGTCCACTTGAAGGACTAAGTGCGAAAACCTATGCCCCCTTATTACAAAACAAGCAACCTCTTTCGATCAGGTTTAAACCACTGACCCAGTTATTGAATTAAGATCACAACTGATAGAGAAATGCAGTTCTTTTTACAAAAATGACAGCTTAGTTCGGTGCTAAGTTGTCATTTTAGTATTAAGAACTTTGTCCAAATCGAAATAAAGTTCGAAATACAAGTACTGGCTTAATAATTTAGGCTAGAACTAAAATTAGGTTTCGCTTTGTAATAAGACGGTATGGGTTTCATAATTATTTAAACATAGAGCCCCCCCTCCCCGTTCTTTCTAAGGTCGAAACATATTAACGTCACTTAGTACTTAAAGTAAAAAAATCATTTATTTTCCACACTAATCAAAACACAGTACTGACATTATTAGAATAAATGGAGTGGACTGGAGCCTAAACTAGGGCAGCCCTGTGTTTCAGGACTCCAGGTCTTCCTCCCGCGGCGAGTGAGTTGGTACAATTTATTAATGAATGACAACTAGAGGTGTAATTAATATACAGTGTGGCGAGTATGTTATCACATGAATTGAAACCACGTATTCTACATAACGTATATTAAACATACACAATTAAAAGAATTAATAGCAATTAACATTTTAGTTGTGGGACCTTTTTTTCGTTTCAGTATTTACCTAACAATATTAAACTTAATAATGGTTTATTTCGTGACAATTTTTACGCTAATTACTTTTTTTCTTTTCTATTTTTAGTAAAATTTTAATTTTATTATTTTAACAGACTTCTATCCACTTGTAATGACCGCTGTATTATTTAATGTGATAACCTAATCGCCACTCTGTATATTGTGTGTGTTTGTGTGAGTGCGTGTGTGTGTTGTGAGTGTGTTCGTGTGTGCGTGCGTGTGTGTTGTGTGTGTGTGATGAGTGAGAGTACGGTTGCGCGTATCTGTTTTTGTGGGAGTATGTATTTTTGTAGTACGTGCTTTGGCTTAGACATGTCCCCGTCTCGATCTTGCACTTGTAGTTTGACAGCTGGGCGACAGTGACAGGAATAACGCTTAGCCTAAGCTGTTGATGCCAAGTAACGTTGAAGAAAATAGAAACAATCTTCTCTTCTGCAACCTTTACTAATTTAATTAACTGGGCTTCGGAATCAGTGCAGCATGTCTTCTTCTTGGTTTCATTCACTTCCTGGTAATTTTATATTTCACACAATCCATTCATCGTATCTTTAATCGTCTCCTACAAATGCCTACAATTATAGCTAGAGTCTATCACGACTTGGTACTGGTAACAGCGTAATACATTTACAATACCTTTAATTTTGACAATTCATCACCATTCATTGCGTTATTTAATTTTTCAACAAGTAATGAATTAGGAATTTACTTCAAAATCCTTCAGAATGTGATAAGGAGTGTGTTTCGCAATTTGGGTGCTGATTAACCTTCCAACGATCCGTGGCTGTGGTCCCGTGGACAAACTCAAATATCATCATTCTTCGATGCTCATTTATTTCAGCACATACTGCCTCCTCACTTAAAGCCATGTCCACAAATTACAGTCGACTCAATGCGCTTAGCACCGTTTGCTGGACTTAAACTGAGCTAAGCTGATTTGTATCCAGCTTACACGAAGTTAGTAACAGTTAGTAAAGCGCAATCTGCGGGTATGTTGTTAGGGTTTTGAGTTAAGTGATTTTGTAGTGTGGCTTGACGATTGCAGTGTTTTGTCGCTTTGTTGAATGATGACAGTATTATATTGTGATCGTTTTAAGCAAATTATTAGTCCTTGGCAGCTCTGGACAGAGAGAGGTGGAAGGAGAGTAGGGAGGCCTTTGCCCAGCAATGGGACAGTAAATGCTAATAAAAAAAAAAAATAAAGCAAATTATACTCTAAGGCACGTACGTACACACACGTTGTTTTTGCCGTGAAAAAGTACGGTTTATTCGCCGTGAAGGCACTAGGCACGGTCGCCAGTGTTGTATGAATCATTATGGAAGCTTATTGGCACACACGGTTTTTCTCCGACACGGTTTATACGCCGCGCCGTACCGTAAAGAAAACGTGCCGTATTCAAGGGCCTAAGTCAAATTACCGTGTTATAGCCATTTCAAACAGCTGTCACAGAATGAGCTGTATTTTGATTTTGAATATACGGACAATTTGAGTTGGTATTGTCCATCGCCTGCTTCGTGCCCGTGTATTGAAAAAAAAAGAAAATCAAAAAAAAAAAACAAGTTTTAAAATATTTACCAAAACATTGAAGTGTAAAAGTGTCCTAAAAGATACAAAAGTAAATATCATCTAATTTCACTTCAACTCGTTTCACTTCAAAAATTATTGATACAGAATAATACAAAAGGTATAAGTTGGTAAAGTTCCACAGCAGAATCAGCTAACAACGTATTATATTCGTTCACAAACTTTTTTCGTTCAAAAACTAGACACAATTATCTGCCAAAAAAAACTTACACAAAAGACTTCATAACTTTATGAAAAGACACCGAAGGGTTCTTTATTTTCACAGACAATCGGTCGAAACGAATGGCTCGAATAAAATGCGATTTTCGAGTAAAATGAATTTGTCTAGTGATGCTTGAAAGGTGAGCGGGAAGGAACATTCGCGAATTTCGTTATCCAAGCGAATGTGCTATCACGGATGATTTCTTTAGGTAAAGTATTAAGGGTTTCTTTGTATTTTTTGTCAGTATTACATCAGCTCGGTTTTTTTAAACGAAGCTTCTTATTACACGTTGTACTCTGCAGACTTAACGAATGAGAGGTAGATCGAAAAAAGTGTATTTGATTTATTATTTATTTATTTCATTTTGACTGTTGCGACAGTTTTGCTATAGTGTGTATTTGTGTCTTAATGTAGTACAGTCGTGTGAGGTGCGCGTCAGCTGTATTTTGTATATGTATGTCTTTCATAGATAGAAACTATAGGACCATAGAAACAACAACATCAACACATATAAGATAACACAAAAAACACAACATTAACACACACAACAAACAACACTACAAAACTACACACACACCACAAAATAAACACACACAACACCACACCCAACACAACGCAACACACAACAAAAAATAACAACACACAGCTGTAACACAACCCACAATAACATTTACAGCCCTTCCCCGGATGCAGCTGAGTACCAGTATTTTACATGGAGCGACTGCCTAACTGACCTCCACAGCTCAGTTACTGGGTAATACGAAACCCCATGGTAAGACTGGTGGCCAGACTTTCGGGCTTCTGACGACCCGCAACGACTGTCAAAGATTCACGAATGACAGCCGGGACCAACGGCTTAACATGCTTTCCGAGGCACGGAGGGGTCTTGGTATGTAAAGATGGTCACCCATCCACGGACCAACCGCGTCAAGCGTAGCTTAACCTGATCGATCGAGTGTGGCTGTTATTACTTAGCCACTGGCCCCTCTCTTCTCTACCCTATCTATGACGTAATATTCATTTTTGCTAAACAGGAAGCCACAATTCAATAACTATGTTCCAAGAAAACACATCTATTCAAGACATTAAAGACCTATTCACATAAAAGCAAGTCCTACAGACAGATATACTGACTCAAAGCGAAGAAAATTCACGTAACGTTTGAGAGCGTGTCTTAAGATGTGGGATGTGCATCTCAAGAGCGCGTCATTATGGTTGCTCTAGTTATACTAAGCATCGTAATTTCTTGGTTTTGGATGTTATGTTCTGAGTACTTTGATAAGTCTCCTACAAAACGACTCCAGTATCTTAGCGCCATTCAACGTTCTCAAAAGGAATTCAGCAATAGTTCTTATGAAGGTAAACTAAATTATGCTTTTCAGTGTGCAACTGTGTATGTGTGTGTTATTATGTGTACTGTGTTTTCTGTTTAGTTTGTGAACTTCCTGTGCGAGTCACAATAAATACTTTTTCTTTCTTTCAACTGCTCAACGAGTGCTCATCCGAGAGATTTTTACGATTGTTTTCTCATGATAGTATTTTATTTTTATGAAATATTTTTGAATCAGTATTTTTTTGTGGACATTTGACAATACACAATTTTTTTTCTAGCTTGTAATATTGGTGCGCCAAAAAACTGAGCGTTTGACGGTGTCTACCTTTACCAGCGCTTTAAATAACATAATCGTGTCACCTCTTATAGATAGTAGCTCTTTCCACAGTCAGAAAACAGATATTTTTTTAGCTTTCAACCAAGACAACAAATACTCATCCATCATCTTTAACCCCATAATATTATATGTATGATCATCTACAATATAAACCTAATGGTCTATATATTAAGTAATAAGGGTTATTTGTCGACTATTGACGACGATTGTCCCCAGCTATCTTCTAAGATTTACTACGGGCCGTTACATCATGTAGGGAAAACTAATGAAAAGTAATAAAAATGTGTTGTTCTAGAACGTAGGTGGAGGGAAAATAATATTAATATTATGAGTAATATTCGTTTGTTTTTATTGATTTTAGGGTGGATTTTTCCAAAGCCAGATAATTTTTCCGAAGAATAATTTGGAATTTTTTACAGTTCTTCCATGCAAAATCTGTCAGACGAAAATTTCATTCCACGAATAAAAATCAGCCCTTATTGAAGTTATCCGAAAAAGAACCGGACTTATCGACTAAGGGCCCATACTAAGCATTAAACATATTTAACATTACTGGATAAGTACATAGTATTTGATAATATATTCAATTCAAACAACTGTTTATAATTGGGACGTCCGTATTTTTATGTGTAGAAACAATTAATTTACATCCTTTTACATCTAGAACGCCACTAAAATATTGGATCATAAACCACAATATCATCGATCAGTGTTACCAATATAAGTGTACAATAACCAGCTAGGTTACGTAACAAAGTCCTTGTCCCTGCTTCTGAAGCAGCCAGGATGCTGTACAGGCTCGTAAACATTGATATTCATCGCAGAGGTAGTTAGTGTAAGATAGTTTTTAGTTATCTAGCAGTATGTAAAGTCATTTTGTAACGATAAGGGTGACATAATCTATCTAGATTAAAACCCTCCTTAAATAAATAAAGAAAAAAAAAAATAAACAACAGCATTAATTAACCAATAACCGTTACAACAAGTTCTATGTGATCAAGCGTAAAACATCGAAAGTTGCTTCTAAAGTTCGAACCTCCTCCGTCAAGAAACAGAGAACTTTCATTTTCCCGAATATCGTGTTATTACCTTTAAAATATTAAATTTCTCTAGAACTTTCCTTTCAACGAACTGCAGCAGCCATGCAGAAATAACAACTAAGATAATATTTATCGACAACAGTGAGTATTCGATGGGGCTTAAACACAACTGGCAAATGATAAATGATTTTATTTTGTAAGTAGGTTTGTACAAACACTTTGACACGTCAATCATATTTTAAAAACTAGATGATGTCGGCGTTTCCTATCTGACTAATCTGAGAAGAAAGGCCGAAACAAAAACTCAGAGGTCACAGTCTCTTTTAAAGTCCAGACATAATTTTGGTCCGACCATGTGAAGACCATGTAGATTGGTGTCTAAAATGGTCTTCTTGGTTAAGTTTACATCGCGCGTTTGTAAATTCACGTTACGTTTACCTACTTCGCGCGTTTGTAAATTTACGTTACGTTTACCTACTTCGCGCGTTTGTAAATTTACGTTACGTTTACCTACTTCGCGCGTTTGTAAATTCACGTTACGTTTACTTCGCACGTTCGTGCTAGGGCCTTTGTTTCTCCTAAGAAGTGGGTTGCAGCTACTGTACGACACAGTTCGACATCAATGCTTTCTATCTAATTGCAGGCGGTTGCAGTGGGCTTTGATTGAGTCCAGTCCACTGTACTGTGTTCTTTATGGAAGCATGTTGAATGGTCTAGAGTAGTGGCTTGTTTGTTACAAAGCGACCTCTTGTTTACTTTATTCTTTGATACGGTTAGGTTTAATCAGGTTTTTGGTATAAGAAAGGCCGAAAGAAACTCAGAGCTTACAGTCTCTTTTAAAGTCCAGACATAATCTCGGTCAGATCATATGAAGAACATGTAGATCGATGTCTGAGATAATAAAATGAAACGAAACGAAATATGAGCATAGATACCTCTATATATGTCTGCCCATCACTTTACGGAATTCCTTTCACATTCCATTCCATTACCTTTTCTAATGTTAGAAAAGTTATGCCTAATGGGAAAACCCTACTATGCACTTCTGCTCTGCCTAATCCGTCGGGAAGGCAGACTTGACGTTATGTTTTACGTCACATGTTTCTCTATCCACCTCAGAAATTTCGTGTTAAATAAGGTAACCTAAGTAGAAATAGACTCTATTCGCAGAAAGGAATAAAATAAAGACAGTGCGTTTAAAAATACACGACCTACGGCCTGACCTGCACGTATTAGTGTCAATAAATCCTCTGTCCTACTGCCGGCGATTAACGAGAAACAAGTACAACTAGCAACTAAAAACAAACAATTCAGCGATTAGTCGCTGGTATGCTGGTACGCCTTGATACTCAAAAAGACCTGCTATCACATTTAGAAATTGATTTCTTTTGTACGAGTGCGTTAAGAATCAAGAAAATCTTGAGTAAGGAATATTTCAATGGGTGAATGTTTTTTGTTTATCGCGGTATACCTGTCTGTTTCCCATGCCTCTTTTTTCTTTAATCTTCTTTTATATCATTTTAATATATATGTGGAAGCTTGTAATTAGCAATTGCCAGTTGTTTACTGTTTCGTTACCATTTACATGTATTAAGCTGTAAGCTTTCTTAAAATTTTAAAAATAAAATAAAATAAATTATGACTTAAAATAGATATAACTACGCAATTTTTGTATCGAGAAAATTTAATTAACAATAATATTAAATAATTTATTTCGGACTCGCACCCATCCATATTATTGTTAGTAGCACAAAAATACTTATAAACTAAGTTAGTATAGGTACTTACATAACAAAAAAAAACAATGTTCTATTCCATTATATTATACTAGCTTCTGCCCGCGGCTTCGCCCGCGTGGATGTCGGAAATTATCCCACGGGAACGTGCTACCAGGATAAAAAGTATGTCCTTCCCCAGGATGCCATCTATCTCTTCGCCAAATCAGAAGTTCAGTGGTTTACGTGTGAAAATGTAATACCTATACAGTTTCAAGTTCAAATCCTCCCCATAAAAATTGAATAACACCTTTTTGCCCCGTCAGGGGTCAATTTTCGACAACTTTACATACTTATTATTACTTAATTATTTTCTGTCAAAAGTATTAATACCCGCGCATTCAATTACTTCCACACAATCTTTAACACCCCTATATCCCCCTTTGAGGAGTAGTTTTGAAAAACTTATAATAATAAACTTTATTATTTACTTAGGCGAGCATTCTTGCCAAGTTTCAAGTTTATTAACTAAATGAATAAGATTTTTCATATGAACTGTATCCCCCGCTTTTCATCCCCACAGGGGTGGAGTTTAAAAAAATCGTTAGGGATGTGTTCATAACTTGTCTCAAAGATTATTTATACAAATTTTCGAGTTAATCGAGCCATGCAGTAAAATCCTCCCCTGTAAAATTGACTACCCCTTTTCAACCCAATAGGGGTAGATTTTCGGAAAAACTCTGATACATATTATTCTTTATTTTTGGTCTTAAGTATAAACACTGAATTTCGAGTAAAACGCACCGCGCATTCAAATTCTTCCACGAAAAATTCAACACCCCTATATCCCCCTTTGAGGGGTAGTTTTGAAAAACTTATAATGATAAACTTTATTGGTTACTTAGGCCAGTATTCATGCCAATTTTCAAGTTTATTACCCTAACGAATAAGATTTTTCCTATAAACTGTATCTCCGCTTTTCACCCCCACAGGGGTGGAATTTTGAAAAATCCTTTGGGATGTGTTCATAACTTGACTCAAAAATTATTTATACCAATTTTAGAGTTAATCAAGCCACGATGTAAAATCCTGCCCTGTAAAATTGACTACCCCTTTTCAGCCCGTCAGGGGTAGATTTTCGAAAAACCCTGATACACATTATTCTATCCTTTCAATTTTAGGTATAAATACTGAGTTTCGAGTAAATCGGACCGCGCGTTAAAATTCTTCCATACTAACTATGAAACCCCCCAATCCCCTTTTAGGGGGTACTTTATGAAAACCAAAAATGGCGAACTTCATAATTTACTTAGATAAGTATTCGTGCCAAGTTTCAAGTTTATTAACTCAAGGAACAAGATTTTTCATACAAACGAAATCCCCCCATTTCACCCTCTTAGGGGTGGAATTTCGAAAAACCCTTTCTTAGTGGATACCTACTACCTACTCTTCACGAGGAATACACCCTCCAAATTTCATGTCTCTAGGACCAGCGGTTTAGGCTGTGCGTTGATGTCTCAGTCAGTCAGTCAGTCAGTCAGGACTTTGAATTTTATATATATAGATTGAACAGACGCCAGCACATCAAGCTACTACAATCTGTCAAATTTCTTTAATAGATTTTCAACTATATCGCTGAAGCATTAAAGTTCAAGGTAGATTGAGAAAATTTTACAGTTTCGGATAGCTTGTCCTGCTGGCGTCCGTGCCTTGTATTTCTTCTATGGGATGCTAGGCTGTATAGTCAAAAACATATATTTAAAAGCTGCCGACAAACTGTCCTGCAGTTTGGCAGAAGATCTGTGTATATCCCATCTG
This sequence comes from Apamea crenata, assembly GCA_949629185.1. Classification (NCBI taxonomy): domain Eukaryota; kingdom Metazoa; phylum Arthropoda; class Insecta; order Lepidoptera; family Noctuidae; genus Apamea; species Apamea crenata. The sequence goes on along the minus strand of OX451375.1, from coordinate 11,365,434 downwards.
TGTACTCTTTTGTTGAAATAAATAAATTAAAAAAAAAATGTTAGATCCCTATTCCATACGCTTTAAAACGGTACACGTATAAAGAACAAGCACTTCTTTTTCAATATATCACCTTAACGAGAAGCATGTAGAGCTAGCCACTAAAAACTAATATGTGTAGCGAGTGAGTCTCTCAGCGAGTGTTCTGTCCGCCAAGCGAGCGTTGCTGAGAGAGTACTCTCTTTGATAACTCTTGTCGCTGCTGCGACAAACAAGTACTCGCCATTGCGACGGTGTGGTCACCGATCACCTATTACTATACAGGGTGTAAAAAGACCCATCACATAGCCGTTAACTACGCATTTTATACATAAAACTAAGTTAAACTACATTGCACAAAAATAATTGCTGGGAAACGACTTTTATTTTTAGTGTGAAACTTTGCTGTTTGCGGTAGTGCAGCAATGTAACACACGTAAAACATTGTGCTTATGGATGCATGCAACGGTACGCAGGTTTAAAGTTGTGTTATATCATTTTAAACTTATTTTTGTAAAAAAACGGCAGTAAAAGTTAGAATTTTGACATTTAATATCTTCGTAACCAGCCGGTCGCTGGTTACGAAGATATTAAATGTCAAAATTCTGTAAAAATTAAATTATGTAAAAATCTCACCGTGAAAACTCAAGTGAAGTGAGCTTGATGCGTGTTGTCAATAGTGTCAATCCCTAGCGTTATTTGGAATGACAGCTCACTCCACGCTCACTTCACCTGAGTTTTCACGGTGAGATGGTTACAGAATCGCACTGCAGAACGTTCCCAGGTATGGTCCAGTACATAAAAATTACAACGACGAGGAGCACAAGTGACTCTCAGCTTTGTTGAGTGTCTTTTTACACCCGTTAAGTATCTCTTTTACTTCACGATACCCACAATCTTTTCTACGTTTCTTGAGCGAGAAAATCGTTTGATAACTATTCGCTTCTCGTCTGTGTTGAGACAGGTGCCTAAACGATAAACGCAGTACGAAAATAGTCGCAGGAGAAAATAAAAATAGAATAGATCTCTAGCCAGTTTCCAAATAAAGCGACGCCCACGACGGTAATTAAATAACTCCTACCAAGACCTACGACCTTTTCTTCCAGCTTATTGTTTCAAGAGTTTGATGTCTAGTCGTTAAGGGGAAAACGCTAGGGTAACCCGCGAAATTCAACTCAATTTGCAGGTAAGTGTCATATATCCCAATATCCTATCTATCTCCGAATTAGCCCTACTAGAGATGGTAACTTTTTATCTATCTCTCGTTTACTATCCCAATATGCTATCCGGCGACACCGAATCCTGTCTCTAGACGCAATCTATCATTCGGAGGACGGATAGCTATCTGTGGATTGATTTTAGCATGAAAGTGACAGAAGGTGCGTCCCTATATGGGTCCCTATATTTTGAGAGCTATCCGTCTGTAACAACCTCCCTAGAGTAAATATGTTCCTTGATCTCGGGACGCCCGACAGAAGTGATAACTTAAACTAATCTATGGTATATGTCTATCGCACACTAAACACAGAGTAGAGAGATGGGGAAGCGTCTGACCGAAATACGACTAGCGCTGTGGGTTAGAGTGAGAGACGAAGAGCCTGCCTACCGCTGCCGTATGCGTGAGAGAAAGGGAAGCCAGACAGACTGGCGTCGTAACGCATCACGTTACGAAGAATATAAGAAGTTATCACTTCAAAAGACATGTTGCGCTGACCCCAAATAAATTGGGATAAGGCTACTCTTATTATGTACACCATATAAATTACAGATATAAATTTTACAAAGGGTGACACAATGGCCGATCTTATCGCTAAAAGCGATATTTTAAAGACAACCTTTGGATGGATTAAAAAGCGGAAGAAGAGCCAATACTGTAGATAGTTTGTGGTGTACCATTTATATAATATAACACAATAAATACATACATAAAGCATATTATACTACTCTATATAAATATATATAATAATAATCATGAATCAGGAGCAAAGAAAATATAATTATGATATTGGAGGAGACAGGACGTGCTTTTTTATCATCGTTTTAAAAGGGCTTATGTTTAAGTTACCACCAGATATAGTAACATATAACAGATAAAAATAGTAAATGATCACCAAAATTAAACCCGCATTTTAATGTAGGTAAACGTATAACCAAAGTTTTAACATCTCGCTGTCCTATTTAAGCAAAATGACTCCAAATAAATCATGTTCAGTTCTCGACAGCCTGCATAAAATAATCTCTTTTTTTCCATATTTTTTTTTCTATACAATCTAGTCGTTTTAAATTAACCTCGTCTATCTAGTTTGCAGCAAGCCGGAGACATAACTTAATATGGTATCATAATACTTTATTTGGTAATAAACCTACATTTTATGGCAATCATAGTGGTTTATTTAGGCAGAAATAGCGCATTAATTTGCTCTCTAAGATTTAGTGATCATTTACTACATTTGGTGTTCGAATACAATTTGAAGTGCAAGAACTAAAGGTATCAAAGCATTTTATGGTGGTCATTATATTTAACCCCTTTTAAAAGTGGACCAAGGTTAAGTTCGCCTAATGATGACTTAGCTAAACTTAAACTTACTAAAAATTTAATGTAGTTCTGAGTTGAAATAAAACGCAACGACTGATATAATTTTAATAACACAATTTGCTTTGAACCAGCAACCTTAAGTTCGGTATTGCTTACTAAGGCTACCGATTGACAATCATAAAACGTTTCAAACATAATAATTTATGCAAGCAACGAGGTTTTCTAAATCTATATCTATACTAATAATAAAGCTGAAGAATTTGTTTGTTTGAACGCGCTAATTTCAGGAACTACCAGTCGGATTTGAAAAATATTTTTGCTCTTATAGCCCAATTCTTGAGGAAGGCAATACAGTCAGAAAAAAACAGTAATTGCGCAGGCAGGCGATGCGATGCGACGGGGTGGCTCGGTGAAAGAAGAAATTTACAAAACTGAAGAGTTTGTTTGTTTGAACGCACTCTGGAACCGTAAGTCGAATTTTATTTTTTTGCATTTCGTAGCTTAATTCTTTAGGAAGGTTATTTAATATCAAACTACAACCATGAGTTGTGAGCTAAGAACGCTAAGCGAAAACGTACTAAGAGCGCGGGCGGGCGACGCGATGCGACGCGGTATTTCGGGTGCCGAAACTTCACGTGGACAAAGTCGCGGGCAGAAACTAGTGAAGAATATCCTTCAAAGATTTATTGCTTCTACTTTGAAGATATAATATCAAATGGAAAGCAAATAGAACTCTGTGGAAACCATACAAAGTTAGTCAAAGGGTTTGCAACGAGAAAATATATCTGCTCTGACCTTATTTTAAACTAGATATCGGTTCTGAGAATTTCTTTTGAGTTAAATACAGGAAAGGAAATAACTTTTTAAAAGAGCCTGAAGGTGGCTTGTATAGAAAGATTGTAGGTGGAAGTTTAATTCAATTACTTGGAAAAATATACAACCTAGTAAATGCAAGAGAGAGATGAGAGAGAGGGAGAGAGAAAGAGAGAGTCTGGGTGAGATGTGTGAGATATGGATTTTAATTAACTGAAATAAATTATTCTATTCTATTCTAATGCAACAGCCTACTGTTTTCGTATATGTACAATGTGTAACTGAATGAATGCACATTCATCATCAGCCTACAACAGTCCACTGCTGGACATAGGCCTCTTCTATTGCACGCCATTCAACTCGATTTTCGGCAACTCTCATCCAGCTGCTACCAGCCATCCCGCGAAGATCGTCGCTCCACCTAGCCTGAGGGCGTCCCACCTTACGTTTACCTTTCGCGGTCTCCACTCAAGAACACGTCTACCCCAACGGTCATCGGTTCTACGGCTAATATGGCCGGCCCATTGCCACTTTAGCTTGCTTATGCACATTATAAAAGTAGTTTGTTCAGCGGGGTAATTGGGTAAGACACTATCAGTTTCATTTTGACAGTTCAATAACATTCATTGCGTTATTTACGTTGTTGAACAGACATATTTTACGAACATATGAAGCAATGGATTAGCAATATTCTTTAAAATGATTCTGATTGAGATTGATAGTGTGTTACGCAATAAGGGTGCTTAATCGTTTACTGAATCGATTTCTGTCATTTTTAGTATAGGTCATGTTTTATCCCAAAAATAATTAAAACTACGTAAATTACTGTCACACTTCCGCTGTACAGCCAACACAAACCAAAATAGATAAAGTACCTACTACGTTTGCGACTGTGTGCGTGCGTAGTAGTTTGTAATGTGACCACAATTTTATCCCACAATCAGTTTACCTACACAGTACCAGTATCACAATGTACAGACGCCAGCACATCAACCTACTACAATCTGTCTAATTTCTTGGAAAAATTTTCAACTTTATCGCTAAAGCATTAAGGTTCAAGGTTGATTGGGAAAATTTGACAGTTTCGGGTAGCTTGACCTGCTGGCGTCCGTACATGATTCTGAACTATTTTGTGTGATTAAATATTTCGGCGTTTATCAAAAGAAAATCTGCTGTTTCATAGAAAAATGCAATAGTTATAGATGGGTAGGCGTGTGTGATTATAAATGTACGAAGGGATGGAAAGGAGGGGAAGAAAAATCCGAAGTACACGAGGTGAAGAAAGAAAGTTTATTGCACAGACACAGGTTACAGTCACACACACAAGAGTTACACTAAGAAGAAGGAGTAATAGAAAATTAGAAATAGAATGAATAACACGAAGTTAGGCAAAAATACAGTCAATATTAATCGCGGCGAAGCTATGATTTCAAATTGACAACGGTCGCGATAAGATCTTGTGAACTTGGCGAGGCGGTCCACACGGCGGACCCTATTCTACATTGGTGACCCCGACGTCGCAGTCCTACAAGCTAAAAATGTACTGAACAGCAATTTTTTTTTAATAACTGGTGAAATATTTCGCCGCTGTGGGTCTAGAATCATGTGCCGAATTCATGGTTACAATTTGCGCGTCGATGTCCCTGTCACCCTGTATTATTGTCTTCTGAAACTGAATAATATTCACCTACTTTTGCCGACATTCACAATCAGCCTATAATGTTCCCACGGCTGGGACACAGGCCTCCTCTCGGTGAGAGGGTATAGGCCGTAATCCACCACACGGGCACAGTGCCGGTTGGTGGATGTTACATGTCTTCGAATTCTTGGATCTAGGACATGCCGGTTTCCTCACGATGTTTTCCTTCACCGTTTTGAGAGCAGTGGTGATGAAATTATTTACACAACGTAAAGCGCCTGCTTGGGTTCGAACTCTCGACCTACAACTGGTAAGTCAGAGCCGATACCACTGAGCCAACACTACTCACTTTTGCCGACAGTTCGTAGTATCAATACTAAAATATTTTATCCACACAGAAGTCCTCAATTCTTACAACATCTGTACCTATTCTTCAACACACAATTCATATTCAATAGTCGCACCGAACATCCATCACAAAATGTAATATTACAATAAGCTGTCTCACTCGCACACCGGATATTGGGTAGCGCCCCGCCACCGGAAGACAGGCGCTTGAATTTAGAACAAAGGGAAATCAGCGCCACCTAGCGGCGGGAAGTTCATGACGGTGTGGATGTTTTATTGTTTGTTCTTTTGCTCGATTTTTGTTATTGCACGGTCTTCATATGTATGGGGGATATTATACCTAATCTCCTTGTAGTGGCAGACTTACACAGGTACAAATAAATTAGCTAGCGAAACTCAGTACACGTGATGGGAATCGATCATCATCTACCTAGCCTTTTCCCAACTATGTTGGAGTCAGCTTCCAGTCTAACTGGATGCAGCTGAATGTATTTGCCAGTATTTTACATGGAGCGACTGCCTATCTGACCTCCACAACCCAGTTACTGGGTAAAACGATACCCCTTGTTAAGACTGGTTATCAGACTTTCAGGCTTCTAACGACCCGTAACGACTGTCAAAGATCCACGAATGCCAGCCGGGACCAACGGCTTAACGTGCTTTCCGAGACACGGAGGGGTCTTGGTATGTGAAGATGGTGGATCCATCCACAGACTTACGACGTTGTCAGACTTTCGGGTTTCTGAGGACCCGTAACGACTGTCAAAGATCCTCGGCCGCTGCCGCTGCTAGTAAGCGAGCTGAATGCTCGGCTGCTCTCATCCAGCTGCTTCCATTCACCCATAGAAAGAGAACACGCCCTGGGCCGTTAGATTGCGTGCTAGATTCTAGCCCACTCCCTCTCGAAAAGAGGAGGCCTGTGTCCCAGCAGTGGGAACATTATAGGTTGATTATCTTGCCACTTCAGCTCGCATACTCACAAGACATTGGGTAATTCTAAACCTCGAAAATCTAAACTAGTACCTAAAATAAACGAAAACAGAGCGAAGCAATTGATATTCGATTTCTAACAAGTCTTCATTTAATATTTACGTAAATATTACTTTCCAATTCAAAAGAAAATGTCAGGTACAACCGATACCATTCCCAGAATGTGAATTTATATAATACCGTCTCATATTCTCCAATAATAAGGGCCAGTGAAATAGTGTGTTATTACAGTGTTAAAATATTCAGCTGACACTTTGTCGAATAAAGAAATAGGTGGTGGATCGAAGTGTTTAGGAAAAATATAAAGACAATAGGTGCAAGGCATAACGAGGTCACGTGGTTAGTTGTTTCTTACTCACACTTGAGCTCCTTAAGTTTTGAGTTGAGCTGCACGATTACTGACAAATGCGTGCACTAACTGGACCGGACCACTTAATCTGTGTGTGGTTCTTTCCTCAAAAAACCATTTCAGACATCAATCTACACATGGTCTGACAATGTCTTGACTTTAAAAGAGACTGTGACCTCTGAGTTTGTTTCGGTATTTCTTTTCGGTGTAGTCAGACAGGAAACGCCGACCTCATCTAGTTTTTAAAATATGATTGTCGTGTCGTGTTTGTTCAAACCTACTTACAGAAATGTTTAGCCCAAAGAATCAGCATTGCCATCCAACGTAGTAATGCTGCCAGCCTTTTGGGCACTTATCCCATTGACAGCAATGCGGACAAATGTTTTGATGCGCAATGAGCTCCTGCCTGTTTCTTTATTTTTTTATTAAATACTTGTATGTAAAAAAAAGACACACACACATACACATGTGATGAGATGATGATGTGTGTCGTGTGTGATTTGTGTGTGTGTGTATGTATACATATTTTAGTGTTCGTTTGTAAATTATATTTGTTGTGTCTTTATAATAAATAGTCAACTTACAGAAATAAAATCATTTACCTTATTATATAGGAATAACAGCCGGGACCAACTACTTAACGTACTTTCCGAAGCAAATTAATTAAGTACCTACTATAGAGCGAACAAACATATTTTATATATTTAATTGATTGTGGTCAACCGGTTGGCTGCCTGCATCACACGGAACCACATAAGGCTTGATTAATTAATGTGAAATGAGGTGTATTGAAATAATGGAGTTTTCATTATAATCGTAAATTTAATTTGTTAAATAAAGACCAGTCATCGACCACTATTGTTACAGAGAATGCAGAATTAATGAGGTTTTCTGACGCATTTTGTGATCACATTTGGTTAGGTACTCGTAGTAAGTATTTTACAGTGATGATGAAATTAAATACACACAGTGAAGTGCCTACCTGGGTTCGAACTCACGACCTACAACACGTAAGTTGGGGCCTATATACTACTGATCCACCACTGCTCTCATCACCAATTTAATAAATTTACAAATTACCCTACTACTCATTTACTCATTGCCTGGCAGACACTTTCCACAAAAGCCTTTGTTTCCTACACAACCAAAATAGACGGACAATTTATCCACCGACTACACTTTCGTACCCTCTGCTGCATAATTATCCACTTGCGACACAAAACCTCGACACAATGATACAGAACAAGTTTTTGTTCCGCACCGTCCTTTGTTTTGTGATGCTTCGGAAGCTACAGACTTTAATACCAATTTTTGAAGTGAAAACTTCTTTAGCGGCGTTGTGCACTTTTTTGTGATGGGTAAAAAAAATTAAACTCAGTCAGGACACGTGACCTGATCGAAAATTCGTAAGACGGAGCTCGCGTCAGGACACGTGACCTGATCGAAAATTCGTAAGACGGAGGGAGAGTAGACCGCATTCCAAAATATCAAAAATGCACAACGTTCATATTCAAGTTTTCACTTCTGCCGGCACTCCCGGAGTGCAACCCGTTTTTTTTCAATGGTTATTTTGTATGGCACTTACTACCCAATTTTGTGATGAAAATCATTACAATCACCAGTCAATTGAAGCCGCGGTCAAAAGCTTATAAAACACTTTTACAGGTAAAAAGTTCTTTTTTCTGCTAATGGATGTCATTTAAAAAAATCATTTATTAAAAAAGATTTTAACAATTCTAGTAGCTAACAAGGATCAAATTCGCAAAACTCGTATTCGTTTGTATGAAACTGACAGGTGTCAAGAATCTTGACTCAAGAGAGAATACGTTCTTGGCTCAAGAACGTATTCTCTCAATGGCCGGGTAGGTGAGGTTGGTGTTTCCTGACCGACTAATCTGAGAAGAAATGCCAAAATAAACTCAGATATCCCAGTCTCTATAAAGTCCTGACATTGTGTCGGCCAGATCATTTGAGGACCATGCATATTATAGTGTCCGAGGTGGTAGTTTAGTATGTTACATTTGAAAAATTCCTAAAAGCTTTGCCGTCACAAAACTGCCCAAAACAAAAGACAATCAAACGGTAATAATCCCATAAATATAGGGCATAGCATAGCACTACAAGGCAGGCGCGGTCGCAGCCCAACATTTTGGCGGGGGTCACCAAGTAGTGGTAAATTAGTAACTTAAGTTAGTAAGGCAAGTAAATCATGCAGACTCTCGACAGCTTGAATGATTTTGGGGGGGGTCATGACGCCCACGACCCCCCCCCCCTCCCCGCTCGGACCGCGCCTGCTACAAGGACGCAGTAGTAGCCCAGTGGCATCGGCCCCAACATACGAGTGAGTTCAAACCCAGGCAGGCACTTCACTTTGTGTATTTAATATCATCACCACTGCTCTCAAAACGGTGAAGGAAAACATCGTGAGGTACCCGGCATGTCCTAAAACATCCACCAACCCGCACTGGGCCACTCCTTCTCACAGAGAGGAGGCCTGTGTCCCAGCAGTTGGAACATTATAATATTATGAAATAAATAGCACTACAAACCTCACAAACCTAACACAATATTTATTTTCATCCGACTATCCTACTAATATTATAAACGTGAAAGTTTGTATGGATGGGTGGATGGATGTTTGTTACTCTTTCACGCAAAAACTACTTAACGGATTTGGATGAAATTTGGCACACAGATGGTTTATAACCAGGATTACCATATAGAATACTTTTTATCCCGATATTCTCACGAAATCAAAACTTATGCGGGTGAAACCGCGGGGTGCAGCTAGTAAATACATAAACAAACGCACGCAAGTCATTACATACATACTATGACAACTTGGAAATGAACCACCGCTGTACCGTCACAATGACACGCTGTACCTGACTTTATTACCAGGCTGACACTACTTTAATGTACTCACTGATGTAGGACGTGACTGTAATATGCCAAGGAGGCCACAGAGTCTTACGAGGGAGTTGCTTGTTTTATTATGAAAACATGGATAAATGAAAATAATACTTCTCCTGTTGTCAGCGACGAACTGGAACTTTAACGGGTGATATCTTCACCATTTTTTATATAATTGACAAAAGAAAAAAGAGTCCAATATTTTTTGATAATCTAACTGACGGACTAATTAGATTTTTTAGGCCTTTTGTGTAAAAAATATAAAGGTAATGTATAAAGGTCTGTAGAATTTCAGGAAATTGAATAAGAAAAAATGTGAAAGCTATTTTCAGAACGTTCCGGTTTTTACGTCCAAGTATTTTTGTAATAAGAGTGACAGTTCACCAGTATCTTCTGGGAAATCTTGTTTTAAGACCGCCATTTTAAGTATGTCTGCTTATAATATTACGTATGTAAATATTTTGTTTGAAAATAAAAACACACTGCCGTATAACATTAGGTGTCCTCTTGAGTATATTATGTACTCGTATATAGACTAGTTGACTGCCCCGTTGGTCTCGTGGTTGCAAGCGCAACTGCTGAGGGTGGGGTCCTGGGTTCGATTCTCAGGTCGAAAAAAGTGTTATTGTGTTTTCCATTAGGAATTTCTTAGTAACAGTCCGGAGTTTGGAAGTTAGCCGTTTAATACCCCCGTGCCTCGAAAAGTACGTAAAGCCGTTGGTCCTGCGCCTGATCTCTCCCCGGTCGTGTCGGATTGCCGTCCCATCGGACTATGAGAGTACAGGAAAAGAGAATGCACCTGTAACGGTATCTACAACGCCACATGCGAACAACGCGTCATACTGACGTCACGCCAATCCTGCATCTCGCAAGCAGAGTTTACCGTGCAATTAGCATAGATACAATTTCCCAATATCAATCATTGGGCAATTGCCCGCCAGACACAACACCCGTCTGGTTGGAGGATCCTCCCTTTTCTATGGAGGATGAGTGAACTTTACACCCTGTTCCTCAAACCCTCCCCAAAACCTCCAAACACCTTTGTTTACGCACTCACTTGTTCACTATAATATCTCCTGCGTATATGGCTAATTCTCCATTAAAATTGGCCACCGTGACCGAAGTCGGTCGGGAGGCTATTATTATATACCTAGATCAGTACATCGAGCATGCTCTGAGTAGTCAGCCTCGTTATCAACTTTACAAGCTGGCTTATATATAACCATAATACGTATTCCATACTGACCGAGAAATGGAGAATTTAGAAATCAAGCAATCACGTCCTGCATTTTTTGAACTCAAGGGGAGTTTAAGAAATGCAAAGGGAAACTGTCTCCATACCAAAACTTTCCATCTTTACAAGAACTTTTTGCTAAATCCACCACCAAAACTTATCGCATTTTATCCCCTGGAATTTCAGCCATCAAACTATTAACACCCTTTTCCACTTCCTAGAATTAACCGTCTCGCACCACGTAAAATAAGCAATGAAGTAAAGTACAGTACGTACAGCAAACATGCGGTTGTATCAACAAACAGCTCGACTCTGTTTTATTAGCTGTCAGTATTTTAGTAGGTATTCGCGTTGATGTTGCGGAGATAGACAAGTTGACAGGCGTGTGTGAAATACTGGTGTTCCGTCGCATTTAGTCATGTATAAAAGTTAAAGGGCTAACCGCAATTATTCAGCTCCTGTTCAGCTTTTGTCCATAGAAAACAACGATTTTGTATGGAATGCGTACGCATCCGTTCAGCTTTACGGATGCGCACGAATAACAAAAAGGATGGTAAGTCCCTAATTCTACGGCAATTGGGGCCTGCTTGCAGAGCTGAGGCAGTGCTAATGTTTGTCGAAGGACCGATGGCCGATGGAGCAGACGAGTCCTGGAGTGGAGACCGCGTATCGGCAAGCGAAGTGTGGGATGCCCCCCAGCTAGGTGGACCGACGACCTTAAAAAGATGGCTGGGGTAAACTGGATGTGGAAGGTGAAGAACAGAGTGTTCTGGCGCAGCCTTAGGAGAGGTATAAGTCGAGCAGTGGTCAATCAATCAATCAACTCAGTCTATCGCAAGACTGAATTGATTGATTGATTGAGGGGGCCTACTCTCTGAGTCCGTCAACGAAAACGCGGGCCCATCCAAAGATAATCCAAAACTTCGGAGTGAACCCTACACCCGAATAATGAACTTTTTCGGACGGGCATATATTATACACATTGGGTGTAGGGACAACTGTCTAGTCGTGGTGTCATTCAGAAGGATTTCCATAATCATTTGCTGAATAGTTGTTGTGTGTCGACGTCCCTGCCACCCTGACTTACTTTTCCAAGAAACATTTTACTAATATTACTTTTTCCGAATTCCTAGTGTATACTTATAACAAGGTGACACGTGTTACTGGTTACAATCTGGCTCTGATATTATGACGTCGGACCTCGCTCGTAAGTACGTCCTCCGTGTGGATTGGATTTAAAGACCTTGAGATGGACTCTAAAACTGCGTCTACATGAACAGCCGTCGCAAACAAACTATAGTAAAAAATACAAAGTAAGTAGTTTTAGATTCAGCCAACCGCACGTCCTTGACATCTACAGGTTCAAATTAAATTAGCTAGCGAAACTCGGCAGACATGATGATATCTAAACATGATATCAAAATCAAATCAAATAATCTTTCAAAAAATTCAAATAGTAAACTCACAAAATCACTCATTTAAAAAAAATCAAAGATATTATAGTGTCATCTCGTCTCACGAAGCTGGATGAATCTGCCCAGCACTGCAGAGTTAAGCCTCCCAGAGATCATCCCGACGATTCCGTTGGCCTTCCCCCGAACCCGACAATTGAATGTAATGAGGGCGAGGTTACTGTTAAAAAAAGGCGTTAGTTTTATCTAGTACAGACGCCAGCACATCAAGCTACTACAATCTGTCAAATTTCTTTCTTAAATTTTCAAGTTTATCGCTAAAGCATTAAGGTTCAAGGTTTATTGGGAAAATTTGACAGTTTCGGGTAGCTTAACCTGCTGGCGTCTGTACATAAGACTAACTCCTTCTTTTTTTAACTGTCCTACGCTGTTCCACTCCCTCCACTCCTTCCATTTTTCGCGAGCCCGCGCGTTCTCCTTCCAATTTTGACGGAACCTATCCAGCTCGTCTCGCCATCTTCTACGTGGTCTGCCGTGACCCTGCCTCACTGTCTCAGGGCACCAGTTTTATGCTATTTGGGCCCACAGTATGTCAAATATGTCCTGCCCAATTTCATTTAAGTTGGTCAGCCTTTTGAGCCACGTTCTTACAATAAATAAAAAGGAAATGAAGAGACGATGACTAATATTTAAGGTGAGGTGAGAAAATTGGATCGTAATACAATTTTCTCACACGGGCGACGCTGTTGGCAACCTTGGCTGGACGACAGACGATGGAAAATTTGTTTATCCATAACACAAATCTTTTATGGTCACATTTTCAATATACTAAGATAGAAAAGTACTAATAAACTTGTTAAGATAATACCTAATGGTTTTCAATGTACAACCGCTAAGGGTATATTAAAAAACACATTATTATCTAATAACATTATTAATAAATAATGGTAGTTACTTATTCATTTTAAACCTGTTCAATTATTGTTGTTGTTCTTATTTATTGTTGTTGTTGCTGTTTGTTATTATTCCTTTATTACATTTTCATACATAATATTTGCGTTTTTAAATATTTTTTTAATAAAATAAACATTTTGAAATATAAAAAAAATAGTGGCCCATCGGTATCAGGAACAGGGTCCAAGCTGCTGGTGGTCAGGGCACCAGGTGAGAGAAGAAGCTCCTCACTATGCGTGCCCTGTCCAGTTATTGTACTGTTTTCTGAATCCAGCCCTTGACTCAGCCACGCAATGACTGCTTCCTGAGGTGTTGGTCGAGGCTTTCCGCTATTAGGCCATTTACCGTTATCATAGCTAGACTAGCTGCGCCCCGCGGTTTCACCCGCATAAGTTTTCACCCCGTGGGAATATCGGCATAAAAATTATTCTATATGTTAATCCTGGTTATATACCATCTGTGTGCCAAATTTCAACCTAATCCGGTAAGTAGTTTTTGTGTGAAAGAGTAAGAAACATCCATCCATACAAACTTTCACGTTTATAATATTAAGAGGATTTTAATATTTTTAACCAAATAAATTTTATTCCAATGTAAAAAATTACCCGAAAAGAATATAACGAACAAATGAGAACATCAGAATCTAATAAGTGTAAAAATCTGTTTCCATCTTTGAATACAATGTCGTATGTTGTGAACACAGCTTTATCTCGAGGACCCATCCAAGGCTACAACACTTATTTTTAGATGTAAATTGAATATAATACAATAGCAAAACATTTTTCGGTAAGAAATTAAAATCCACACGTCGACGCTAAACAGGAGAAATCTTCACATTTCTTGATATTATTACCTTCCTATACCTATTTGAAAACAGGAAGTCAGTAAATTGTTATGCAAAAATATTTAGTAACTAGCTGCGCCCCGCGGTTTCAAAGGCATAAGTTTCGATCCCGTAGGAACATCGGGATAAAAAGTATTCTAATTTGGCAAAACAGACTAAATAAATCACAGCCAATTTGACAGATGTAGCTTCAACAACACGGCCGCTATCAACTGTCAAAGTTTGGAAGTCCCTATTGGAAGACCCTCTATATGTCGCAGCCAACTGGTTAAATTAGCCGTTTAGTCCACCGCCTGGCCTATGGAAGTAGTGCTCGCCTCGCTTCGCTCACTCGGCTCGCACGCGGTTGATCACAGTTCTAACCTAACCCATTTTAGTTTAGGAGTTAGAGATTTCCATAATTCTATGTGACAGCGTACAACCTCTAAACTAAGATTGAACTTTTTATTAGATTAAGAAATTGTTGTACCTTGATGAAATAAATATTTTATTATTATTATTTGGTCGGCTTAGTTACTGCGACCAATTCGTTACAGTGCCAACCTAAACTATAATTTATTGAATATCATTTAGGCCGCTAGTTGAACGGCCGGCGTTTAGTTAAAAGGCTAGGTGGTTAACTAAACGGTTAATTAAACCAGTTGGCTGCGACCTATAGATTAGATGAAGTAAGAACAGACACTAATGTATCGCCAGCCAGCATTAAATTAACAGTCACATTCAATCCTTGCCTGACAATGCAATTTCCAATGTGTCACAAGATTGCTCGCTTGCATTGTAGGTGAGAAATTGGCGAGTTTTGCTGTAAGAACCCAACAGGTAGAACGAATGGTATATTTGTATGTTTCTGTTATAGTAAAACAGTACCTATTTAAAAGAGCTGAAGTAGTTTTTTGGTATACCAGGTCAAATTAAGTTATCTGAAATAACTTTAGACGTGAAGGTGTCGATATCCAATAGATGGAGGAGCCTCACGAGTTAAGCTACGCTTGTCACGTTTGGTTCGTGGATGGGTGACCATCTATACATATAAAGACCCTTCCGTGCCTCCGAAAGCACGTTACGCCGTTGATCTCGGCTGTCATTCGTGGATCCTTGACAGTCGTTACTGGTCATCAGAAGCCCGAAATTCTGACAACCAGTCTTACCAAGGGGTTTTGTATTACCCAGTTACTGGGTTGTGGAGGTCAGATAGGCAGTCGCTCCTTGTAAAATACTCAGCTGCATCCGGTTAGACTAGAAGCCGACCCCAACATAGTAGGGAAAAGGCTAGTCAGATGATAACCGCCATTAGTAAGATAACTTGATAACAAACATCTATAAGTAAGCTTACCTATTCTAATAATTTTCCTACCAATATTATTTGTTTATCCCAAGTCAATAACGCTGGACCCGTCTGTCATACGCCACAATAGGATATCTCTCCCGGTTCTTACAGCTTGCACAAAAATAAGCACCCTTACTTTTTCTTTTATCCCGACGAGGATCAATATGCTCTCGATGTTCTAGAATAGGACCTCAGACCAAGAGGTAGGAATGTTAGAAGGTCCGTTTGAAAAGTGGGAGAAGTAGCTTCTGGTGACTGACTAGTGACTAGTCGAATAACTCTACTTCATCCTCAATCCTAGTGGCAGTGGGCAGGGCACATTGCTCGCAGAACAGATGGCCGATGGGGCCGAAAGGTTCTGGAGTGGCGACGTTGGAAGGCCTCCCATAAGGTGGACCGACGACCTTGTGAAGGCCGCAGGAACCCGCTGGATCCGAGAAGCACAGAACCGGTCGGAGTGGAGTTGCTTGGGGGAGGCCTATGTCCAGCTGTGGACGTCTTTCGGCTGAAACAATGATGATGATGATCCTCAAGAATATCACCAAGATATGCAAAAGCTTCCAAGTGCGAGTCGAACTCGCACACGAAGGGTCCAGTACCATAAAGCAAAATACGAGGAAAAAAACACGTTTCCCTTCCGTTCCCTTTTATTTTAAACTTATTTATTTTATTATTATTATTATTTTTTATTTTTTTTTATTATTTATGTACACACAGTAAAATACATAGTGATATGACGGGACGGGCGGGTCGTGCGTGTGTGGTTTTTTATTTTTTTTTTGTTTTTTTTTTTTGTTTCGTTTTTGTTAAAGCGGCAAACACACAAAGGGAAAATTACAATTGCCACGGCGGGCGGCGGCGGGTCTGTCGTTACGGCTCATCAGATACAGCCCGCTGACAGACAGACGGACCAATGGACAACGAAGGCTTAGTAATAAGGTCCCGTTGACACCCTTAGGGTACGGAATCCTAAAAAGCGACTCTAGCAATCCAACTAAGCAGTAGGTTGATCCGGGGTTGATAATGATGAGACCATTCACTACCTTTTTCAACCATCTGCAGACCATGAAGTTGATGATTTTCTTGAACGTTGTACCCGGAAAGAAAATATTATACACTAACTAACTGCGCCCCGCAGTTTCAACCGCTAAGTTTCGATCCCGAACAAATATCGTGATAAGAAGTATCCTATATGTTAATCCTGGTTATAAACCATCTGCGTGCCAAATTTCATCCAAATCCGTTTAGTAGTTTTTGCCTGAAAGAGTAACAAACATCCATTCATCCATACAAACTTTCACGTTTATAATATTCGTAGGATAGTAGGATTATCATTTGACATTATGGGCGCAAAAAAAAACGATCGTTTTCTTTCTGACAGAAAGAATATACGTCTAGTTGCGGCAAACATGACGCATAAAAAGAACACAAAAAGAAAAAAATAACAAGTTGGGGGAAAACATGCGACACACAACGCAATAGACAAGAGTGTCATTCTTATGCTTGAGTACGAGTCTTTTGACTATGTGTATCTGAAGTCTTTTTTCTTATTTTTTTTTTAATGTTATTATTTTTAGTTGTAATTGTGCGTTTTGTTTATGCAGAATAATTTTTTTTTCTTTCTTTCTTTCTTTACATCCACGCAAAACGGCCATCGCTCAGCATAATGCTAAGACCCTATACGAGACAGCCCCAGCGCTGGTTTTCAGCGACAGTCGGCGTTGACGTGATAACGTCAATCAGTGCAGCATACGATTAGATATAAATAAAAAACAACAATCAAAATAGGAAATAAAATAAATATATAAAGGCTCTAGGGCCTCATCAGCGATATTAATAGACTCCATAGTATTAAGCTTCGATTCTCAAGTAGGCGTGGATTGTTGGGCGAAGAAAGTAGTCACTCGTTACAAATCAAATCACTTTATTTCGACACTTCACTTTAGTCTAAGTAATAATCACCACTTGAACATTAATTCAAACTACATATAACGATTTACACAATTATTGAGACACTCCACCAAACGCGTAGCGCGCACATGCGATGTCGACCGAGGCTCAATTCCAACTGAACTGTGTCCGTGCTCGACCCACAGGTACCCACTAGCGCTCGGTGTTGCGTCAGAGTGCACGGAACAGGCACTCTAAACTAGTAACGCCATCTATGAAATCTAACTAAAACTAACTTAAACGGAAACGCCGTCATTATTACAAAAAGATGGCATAAACATGAAATATATGAAGTGGTAAACATTCTGGGCAACGACTCAACAATCGACCGATCCATCGAACGATCTGTCAATCGTTTGAAGACGACAGATCCAATTTGGTGGACTATACGAAAATAGACCTTCTAAACTTATTTCTTTACTGTCCAAAGCCTGGAAACACAAAGGGTATCGTTGAACTCAATGGACAATAGACTGAACCGGCATTAAAAATGAATCAAACTGGAATATTTTATATGATTTCGATATCATATTTTTGTGAGCTCTCTTTGTTGTATAGTGGCTTTAGCATTAAGAAGGATCTAGCAAGTATTCTGATCCGTATTTACTAAAGATTTTGTTTATTTATTAAAACCTAAAATTATAGGTAAAACAAAAGATGAATGGACTTCTTTTGAGACAAGCTTTGATTGGCATTAGCCTTTGTATTATATAACATCACGCCTGTATTTCCCGTAGGGGAAAGCAGAGGTGTGTAACCACATTTTGTCAGTTATATTTAAGTTCCACGTAAAACGGGTCAGTCTTTTATAATTACGACGGCACGGTTGGCGCAGTGGTTAAGCGATTGACTGCTGCGCTGCGTGTCGCGGGTTCGATTCCCGCACGGAACAAATATTTGTATGACCTACATGTATTTGTTCCGAGTCTGGGTGTTTTTCTATCTATAATATGTATGTATTTACAAAAAATAATTGTATATAAGTAGTTTATCAGCCATCTTGTTACCATAACACAAGCATTAGGTTGCTTAGCTTGGGACAAATGGTGCTGTGTGAAATGTCCAGGGATATTATTATTATTATTATTAATTAACCAAGTACTAACCCAGCACCCGGGCTGTTACTGAGAAATTTCTGACGGAAAACTCCAATAGCAATTTCTTCGACCTGGTAATCGAACCCAGGGGGTCTACTCCGA
Source organism: Apamea crenata (assembly GCA_949629185.1). Lineage (NCBI taxonomy): Eukaryota > Metazoa > Arthropoda > Insecta > Lepidoptera > Noctuidae > Apamea > Apamea crenata. Next base: position 11,346,908 of record OX451375.1, on the reverse strand, counting down.
AGTGCAAAGTGCGAATGTTCGGATCGGACCGACACATGGCCGAACCGAATATTATTGAAAAATGCGAAAAAACTTCGGATCGCCTCAGTTGAGTCGGGACCATAGTCAATATTCGAAAGAGTATAGGAGTGTAGGATCGGGATCGACCGAACCAAATAGAAACTTCGTAGCAGGAAACGGGCAAACATTCGGCCGATACTACTTCGGAGTAGACCCCCTGGCCCTATCTTTGAGCAGTTGCGACCACTATGGTTTGTTAACAGTTTCCAGAAAATAGGTCTCTGAATGTGTGGGTGCCTGAAGATGTACGGGGCCGCCGATGTCGGCCCAGAAAGTGCGGGCGACATGATCTTGACGCGTACCGCGAGGGCTGGTTCGAGGTGGTACGGGAAAAGAGTTCTCGGAAGGACCTGGGGGAGGCTTTTGCCCAGCAGTGGGACAAGTGGGCTAAACAAAAAAGGTCTTTGAATAATCTGAACAAACCGTACTTCTCTTGTATGTACCTATTTCAGTTTAAGCCACAAACATTTCCTTTTCAAACAAAATGATCCTAATATCAAAACTTGATTCACCATTTCACACAATGATGGCCTCCCAACCGCACAATGAGCTGAATGGCATTAAAAATGAATCAAACTCAAATCTGGCGCTGATTTTGTTTTATGAAACGCTCTTTGTATTGTTTTTCGTAATGAAAGGCTTCGATTGTGCTGTCGCGTCAAATGCAGATATTTCAGCGCTTTATTTTTGAAGTTGATGATAGCTGGTGAAATTATTTGAGGTATTGTGCTGTTAATGATGGCACAGATATTTTGTTGAAAATAATTTTGGTAGACACTTAGCTGAGTCTTGTGTGTTAGGTTGAACGAGGGACATACTTTAAGGGAGAGGAGGAACCAACTCTGAAATTACGAAAATATAGATAATCAGCTGCTCTATACATTTTATTTTTGCATAAATCGATTAAATGTAGAGAAAAGTAGTTTTTTTCTTTTTCATCGTTGGTCTCATAGTAATAATTGGTAATTTTCATAAGTACTTTACATTCTGAAATAATGTCCCTCGTTTAATCTATAACACACAGTATAGTTAAAAACTGTGTGCATAGTAAGGCTGAAAAGGTGAATATTAGGATTCCTTTCATCTTTCCTAATGTCATTGTGTTTCCTCTCTTAACATAAGAAAGTTGCCAGCAGCATGTGCATATCTATGCTAGTTTGAAAATGTATATTCAGACTAATTATTATCAGGCTATTAAACAGACTAATGAGGCATAATTAAACCATAATTAATCCACATTCAAATGTCCATTTAGTATTCGATATGGCTGAAGAGGACGTCGGGAGTACACTGTACAACAAATTGATGCCATGCCATTGTTCATAACAGTATGAACAATCCAGCAATCCAGCATTCAGCTCCTGTCACTATGAAATATCGAAATAATAACAGTATTATTTCGATATTTCATAGTGACAGGAGCTCCGCCGTGTTTATGGTTGGGAATAATGTTGTGGAAATGAATGATGGTAGGTCATTTGTGGGGTTATTTTATGGGAATTAGCGACCCTAGTTAATTTTATTAGTGACTTTATTAAAGGCCTACGTGAATATGACAGTTTTCCTTTTTTTGGAAAATACCTACATGCTCAGTAGTAGAATATAATAACAATAGTACAACACACAGAAAGATACAATTATTTTTTGTGCTACGGACGCTATGGCGTAGCGTATAGTCTGTACAAAAAGTTTGTGATTAAAATGTAAACAAATGGATCCAAAAATGCACCTGTGGATGCTAATTTGTAGTAGAGGAGGAGAGAGAGACTAGGACTAGGAGATCTTGCTTCTTTTTTAATGCCAGCAATCAACCAGCTTCCGGTTTCAGTTTCAATAAACCTAAAATTCAGACTAATTATTATCAGGCTTATTAAACAGACTAATGAGGCATAATTAAACCATAATTAATCCACATTCAAACGTCCATAAATGTATGTATTCTATTCAACTATCATCATAATATTCGATATGGCTGAACAGGACGTCGCGTGTATAACAAATTGATGACATGCCATTATTCATATTGTTATTGTTTCGTTATTTCATAGTGGTAGGAGGACCGCCGCGCCGTGCTTATGGTTGGGAAGGGAGAGTTTCATAATATTATGGGTGGTGGTATTTCATGGGAATTAGTCGTATTCTGTTTATGGAATTACTATCATCTTCATTCTTCATATTGTCAATGTCAATAAAAATCATGTGTGTTGTCTTTGGTCCCTGGCCCTGATATCAAGCAATGGACAAAATTGCATCTTTTTATATGCTTGAGGACGAGGCTTTTGACCACGTTGTTTGTGTATATTTATATCTTTTTTTATTTGTAATGTGTGTTTTGTTTGTGCAGAAGAAAACAATTTTTCTTTTTATGTTTTACAAAATAAATAAAAAATAAACTTTGTAATTTCATTTTCTCAGTGACTCTCTGAGTGTTCTTTACTGAAGAATACTCAGACGGCAATTAATGGCGATCGAAAAGGCAGAAAAACTCGCACTAGGTACTCAGTAGTACAAGTGTAGGTACAACGTATGAAACAAATTGAAATACGCTTATAGTCAGACTAGAGCATATTTGCTGGCGATAGGCAGAAACTACAGAGCGCCTGCTACGATCCTTACATGGCGATGATCGCCAAAAGACTGGATTGCCGTTATAGCCGGCAATGCTGCAGCCGACATATTGCAACCTTGTGAGTGTTCGTTTTGTCTGTGTTTGTTATCCTGTCTGTTTCCTTTTATGCATCTGTTTGTATATGAGTCTTGTTACTTGAATTAAACTAATTTATTTATTTACTATCTGCAGCCCGCGGTTTCACCCGCATAAGTTTCGATCCCGTAGGAAAATCGGGATAAAAAGTATCCTACCTATATGTTAATCCTGGTTATATCTGTGTGCCAAATTTCATCCAAATCCCTTCTGTAATTTTTGCGTGAAAGAGTAACAAACATCCATCCATACAAACTTTCACGTTTATAATATTAGTAGGATAGGATTTACATACTCCTTTTGGTTCGTTTGCGTTCATACGTAGTTCAGCCTACCTACGTAGTACCTACGTTTTTATTTAGCACATATCTCCAACTCATTGCACTTCAGTACGTGACCAGTACCCAAATCCAACCTACTAATACGCTATCAAAACTGTGAAAGTTAATCTAAAGGGGTTCAACAATAAACAACATTCAATTCGTAAACAAATTGTCACGTTGTTAGGGACCGTACCTACGACCTGGGTAAGTAGCATTCGTAGTAAAGGTTTCAATCTGCCCGGGTTGTTCGTGATCTGCACGCTAATGTCAGGCTGTGCCTTGGTGGTTGTATGGTAAATAGTTTAATTTAATGCTCTGAGTCTCATAATATTAACTTTGATTGAGGAAGACTATCCGCTCGTGATATAGTTTTATACTAGTACGAGGGGATAGAGCGAATCAGTCCAAAGACAACCAAACCATTGTTACAATCAGCCACTTCAAATTCTCCAACTGTCTAAATTTATTGTCAAAATAACTTTAAGCGACTTTTGTATATCGTAGGTTTATTTTTAAGTTGTTCTGTATGGTTGTCTTATATTCATTAATAAAGATTATTATTTATTTTTATATTTTAACATATCTCGGGACCGGGAGACCCGGTCTTTTGGAAGGCGTACGAGGGGCCGAAGCCAACTCGTAGAGGCCCCTTAAGAAATTTCATTGAAATGTGGCACCACTCGACCATTATCCCTGTATGCACTATGCAAGTGAACCCAAGGATAACCCCCGGTTAATCTAGGACTATTGCAGGATATGGAAAAATAAAAATTTTGGACTATGGGCCAAGGGGGCAACATGTCCTGGGGTGCTTATGAGGAGTGGAGAGGTATTCCACGGCTTTCAGAAGATGGTCAAGATCCCTACGACCACTTACTGGAATACTTCCTTCCCCCGAGCACGTTTGCTCTTGCGACTCTCCACTCAAGCCGGCCAGTAAAGGCAAGATTGAGGTGGGAGCTCTGTTTCTCGTCATTGTTCACTCCAGTCGGCCAATAAAGGCAAGCCAGAGGTGAGGAACAAGATTTCTCCCTGGAGATAGGGTCCGTGAGGTCGCTACTGCCCAACAGCTCGCCACATGCTGCCCTGCGGGTTTGTGTATCTCTCTTGGTCTGGCTCCTCACCCTAGACCCGTTTCGGCAGAGTAAACTCTTCCGGCACAGGCCTAGAGGTCGGAGCGCGCAAGCCCCACCACGACGTCAACGTAGAGATACTACTATTGTATAGAAGCAATTTTATATACATATGTAAAGATAGACATAGTATATATCTACATCTTATATGTTAAGTTCTTCTAACTGAACATACAGCTGTGCTGCTGGGGAGTTTGTTGCTCCACTTCTTCCCAGCAAAAGCACTAGGAAGTGGTGAAGGACGGGCGTTTTGAGGGACTGTCTTATGTAATTTTGACTTTCAAAAAGTGCTGATTCTCAGCCTAATTTGAATAAATGACTTTTGATTTTGATTAGATGACACTTGTGGCGGGCAACTGCCCAACGACTGATGTCGGGAAGTTTTTACGTATGCGAATTATGTCAAATAATGTGAATTGTCATTGGTCCCTGGCCTTGACATCAAGCAATAGACAAGAGTGTCAACATTTTTATGCTTGAGTAGCAGTCTTTTGACTATGTGTATCTTGTCTTTTTCCTTATTTTTTTTTCATATTATTATTTTTTTGGTGTAATTGTGCGTTTTGTTTGTGCAGAATAAAATATTTTTCTTTCTTTCTTTCTAGTTATGTTTAAGTACCATGTTATGCCATCAACCGTACACAAAGCCAGACTGCAGGGTTTTCTTCTTTTCGTGTCGATGGTAGGTACTCTTCTTTGATATTTTATATTGTTTGAGCCCAGCCGATCGATTCTGTAAAAATATCACCGTGAAAAGTTAGGTGAAGTGAGCTTGGAGTGAGCAGCAGTGCGATTCTGTAACCATCTCACCGTGAAAACTTAGGTGAAGTGAGCTGTCATTCCAACTAATGTTAGGGATTGACTTCAGAGCTAAGCTCACTTCACCTAACTTTTCACGGTGATATTTTTACAGAATCGATCGGCTTTCAATAGTGTCAATCCCTAGCATTAGTTGGAATGACAGCTCACTCCACGCTCACTTCACCTAAGTTTTCACGGTGAGATGGTTACAGAATCGCAGTGCTGTAGGTGGCCACGTTGATTGCGGCATCACTGGCATTCCTTAAGTCATCCAAGGTGCAGGTGAACGGGCACTTAGGGCACTCCAGCAAGTGGGGCATGGCCTGATTAGAGACACTCGCACTGGGTATTGGATGGGTCAGTAATCCCCCAGACACCAGGCAATTGAGAAATTCCAGATTGAAAAACCCAATAACACGTTACCCGACCTGGGAATGGAACCCTGGACCTCATGTTTAGCAGTAGCGCCTGCGACCATTGGACCAACAAGGCAGTTAACCGTGACTCTTTATGTAGGGGATATTTGCGTATATAGATGATAAAATATGAAAGTTTAAGCCTGAACTAAAACAAAGAATCCTATTTGATCGAGTTGCGAGATATTTAGGTACAGAACTATGCTCGCAACAGACAATATGTTTGGAATGACAATGCCATACAATTTGCACGTTTCCGAGTATCTATCAGGCAGCCAGTTGAGTACAGTCAGACATTCAATCCGGATTGCATACAAATCCATACTAATATTATAAATGCGAAAGGTACTCCGTCTGTCTGTTACCTTTTCACGCCTTACGGCTGAACGAATTTCAATGAAACTTGGCACACAGGCTGGCACAGAGCGTGGGGATTAGTAGATGATAGGAGAAGCCTATTCTCAGCAGTTGGTGAAGTGGGGCTGTGGATGATGTTGATGGCACACAGGTAGACCAAGACCTTGATTAGAAATTCTCTTTTTATCCCGGTAGTAAGTTGCCCTTGTATAAATTTCGACATCCGCGCGGGCGAAACCGCAGTTAAAAGCTCGTGCAAAATATGACAGAAGCCATGGTTAGTCTAAAGCTTAAAGGTCTGCGGGTATTCTAACCTCAGAACATCGATATTATCCTGTGCTAATCAAAGCAAAGTCAAAACGGTATTGTCGCTTTAGAAATCATTCAGCGAAATAAGAACCCGACCCAAGGAAGCGTAAGGCCCAGCTAAAAGGTAAATTGAAGCCCTACAAGCTCCACAATTTAACAAACAATCACAACAATAGGAAATAACAGTTCGCACAATAAGTCCGCACTCAGTAACACAAAGGGGTCGGTTTCAATGGACCACCATCGGCCAGCATAGCCCATGTAATCGGTATGACGGCACGTTTCGCCGATACTATTGTGCCGTTCCCTATTGGAGAATGCAGTTCGGTTTTATGCCAGCGTATTATCAAAGGTTCGGTGGAAGTGAGATTGGCGTATTGTACGGTTTTGGTCAGCTTGGAAAGTAACAGAAAAGGGTGACGATGGTACGTAGAGGGACGGTTGGCTGATGAAGCTGATCTATAAAAAAAAAACGGGTTGCACTCCGGGAGTGCCGGCAGAAGTGAAAACTTGAATATTAACGTTGTGCATTTTTGATATTTCGGAATGCGGTCTACTCTCCCTCGGTCTTACGAATTTTCGATCAGGTCACGTGTCCTGACGCGAGCTCCGTCTTACGAATTTTCGATCAGATCACGTGTCCTAACGCGAGCTCCGTCTTACGAATTTTTGATCAGGTCACGTGTCCACACGTGAGCTCCGTCTTACGAATTTCCGATCAGGTCACGTGTCCTGACACGAGTTTAACATTTTTTACCCATCACAACAAAAGTGCACAACGCAGCTAAAAAAGTTTTCACTTCAAAAAAAAAAGTTTATTTCAATTACAATGGGCATTTAGATACATATATTTAGAGATCACATTTTATGATGATGATGAAAAATAGGTTTATTATTATATACATTATATTTATTTAGGTTAGTATAAAATGATTTATGTATGTAATTATTGTATTATGTAAATGGTACACCACAGACTACTACAGTATTTGTCTCTCCTTCCCCTTTTTAATTAATCTAAAGGTTGTCTTTAAAAGATCGATAAGACCGACCATTGTGTCACTCTTTGTAAAATTTCTATATTTATGTCTGTAATTTTTATGGGGTACGATCACGGTCACCAAAGGAGATAAGTAACCAGGGTCGTCGGATATAGTTGAAATTTATTAAGAAACTAATGGATTTTTTCGAATAAAATTAAATTTAATTAATAGAAAACAAACACTTCATTTATCATATATCAGCTATATAATACCACGATGTTCGCGTATATAGATGTAAGTTTTCCGAATAAAATGAAATAAAATATGTAATGGCATGGAATATCCAACTCAACTTATGTAACCTACCTATAAGTTTTCATACATTAAAAAACCTACCCTGTATAATTCGGTAGTTCCATCCTAACAGGCCCTTTGTACACGGCACGGTTTCTTTACGATACAGCGTAAAAATCGCGCCGTAGAAAAAACGTGTCTGTCAACAATCTTCCTTAATGATCCACACAGCACTGACAAACCGTGCCAACATACGGCGAATAGTCCGCGCCGTAGAAAAAACGTGTCTTTGAACAAGCTTCCACAGTGTTCCATACGACACTGACGACCGTGTCTACATACGGCGTAATAACCGCGCCCTAGAAAAAACGTCTCTGTCAATAAGCTTCTCTAATGATCCACACAACACTGACGACCGTGACGGTGTTTTGAGAGTCTGGTAATTTGCGAATCTGGTATTTAGCGATTCTGGTATTAAGCTTCGGAGCCCCTAGTGCCTACACACGGCGAATAAACCGTAGTTTTTCACGGCAAGAAAAACGTGTGTGTACAAAGGCCTGTGTTCCTTGTTCCAATTTCATTCAATCAAGTCCTAACAATCGTAGGCTTATGTGCAACGGTGGACTGGCGACAGACGGAGTTGATTGTAGCCTGTCTGCCTACCTAACGAGTTAAGAGAAATGTCATTGGAAGTTTGAAACGGAGAGTTCGCTTTGTAGGTAATCAACTGCAGATTGCCAGTTAGACCTAGACGGACTCTGTACACCGATTCAGGCTCATGTTTTCGAGTCGAACAAATGACTTCGGTTTGAAAATGCATGTATAGGAACAGGCCTAATTTATACTTATTTTATTGGAGCCTTTAGACATGGTGCACACTATGCGACGGCGACGGGAGGCGTACGATCTCGCTACTTGTCGTAGCGTCTAGCTAGACGCACGGTTCACGCTCACACCTTATGACAGTCGCAACGACAGGGTTAGAGGAGTCACACGCTCTCGCTATTTGTCGCTCGCTACGTTTTCACCTAATTTGTTGCAGTGGGTCAAATTTTATATTGTGTCCTATTATTTCTTAACCTGTGTTTTGTCATTGTGCTTATCAGTTTTTGCAAGTTGCTCCCCAACAAAACATCGGGCATGCCCGTACATACGGGCGGCATGGCATGGCATGTGTGGCATGTTGTTGTTGTTGTGTGTGATTGTGCGTTTTGTTTGTGCAGAATAAAATATTTTTCTTTATTTCTTTTCTATGTTTCTTTCTTGTTCTAAAACGCACGAAGGAATAAAATACATAAAGAAGTTCTATTTCCCGACTTCAAGTTCAAGTGTGTGTTTTACGTGCCTTCCGCTTTTTTTGATGATGGGAAATCATCAAATGACCCCTCCCGCTCTGGGTGGAGCGGAAGTGAGTGTCAGACTCTTACTGACTAAAACCCACCCGTGTTCCTTCCTTAGCCCTTTCTGTTCCAGGGCAGCGGTAAACCTTTCGGATGATCCCGCCGCCCTGGCAACGTGCCTTCCGCTGCGGTAACTCTTTTGTCAATTTGAGCATTGTCGTCTTAGAGATTCGGAGTCAAAGAAAAGAAAAGGTTTAGAGAATGAATTCCTTCCTTATATTTTGTGTTGTAGGCAGAGTTAAGAAAGACAGAAAATATTGTTTTTTTGACTTATAAAATAAGTTTACAGAATAAGCAACGATTTTTATAAAAGTAACGATAATAATACTTTTTTTGACCAAATAATCTGCACCCTAATTGCGTAACACACTCGATCAATCAATCAACCCATCCTATCGCAGTCCACTGCTGAACATAGGGCTCTCCCAGGCTGCGCCACAATACCCTGTCCTCGGCCTTCCGCATCCGGTCTGTCCCAGCCACCTCCTTAAGGTCGTCCGTACATCTAGCTGGGGGGCGTCCCACGCTACGCTTGCCGATACGCGGTCTCCACTCCAGGACTCATCTGCTCCACCGGCCGTCGGTCCTTCGACAAACATGGCCAGCCCACTGCCACTTCAGTTTGCTTACTCTGCAAGCTATGTCGGTAACTCCGGTTCTTGTCCGGATAATTTTATTCCTGATTTTGACCTTGAATTTGTGGTCCAGCGTCAGTGTCCACGTTTCGGCGCCATATGTCATGACGTAACACACTGTTCAGTCACAATCTGAATAATGTTGAAGGATATTTATTGCTATCCATTGCTTCATATGTTCGAAAACCGGCCAAGTGCGAGTAGGACTCGCAGACGAAGGGTTTCGTACCTCAAGCAAAAAGCGGCGAAAAATAACACGATTTTTGTCTGGAGACCCCGTTTAATTTTATTTTTATTATTTGTTGTTAGCCCTCGGGTATTATTTTTAATGACAAGCGTGATTCAAGACAATATTTTAAATCTAGGTTAAAATGTGCCAAAATAATCAGTAACAAATTAAATTGCATATTATTGCTGAACACCACGCAGATAACAATTTTATTAAGTTTTAGAAATCCAGTAACAAGTTGACGCTTAGGCCTAGCCTTCCCGTGAGCGTAGCTGGGGCCCATGACCCATGCGAGATAGCATATGTTTTTCTGCATAATTTTAATGTAAAATCTCCACTGGGGCCAAGCCTCTGACGATGCTCGATGCTGGGACTCGTGTCCCAAAGTGAAGTGTAAGATTTACCGCTGCAGGAGTAGCTTCCGTAATAAGGAAAATGGTGACCGGAAAATCTCCAGGGCCGGGCAGGGCAGGGCAGGACGGGTAATCGCCTTAGCATCGATCATCTGAGGTACGCTGGAGTTCACCTCCCGAGAGTGTTATCAATGTTTTTTAATTTATGCCTGGGCTATTCTTGTTTGCCTGAAAGATTGATGCACACGATAATAGTCCCGGTTATTAACAATAACACAAGTGACTCTTCAGAAGTCTCTAAATTCAGAGCAATCTTTCTGGCTACAATTATGGCCAATTAAGATACTGGACAATCTGATTGAGCGACAGTTAGAGTCACACTTGAAACTGAACGATGCCCACTTTGGGTTAAGATCTGGCCTCTCAGCCGAAAGTGCTATTCTGTCTCTCAGACAGACAGTTCACTATTATACAGCTAGGAAAACTCCAGTTTATGATTGCTTTTTAGACTGGTCGAAAGCGTTTGACTTAGTCTCTTATGACAAGCTCTGGTTAAAGCTGCAAGATACCAGTGTACCCAGGGAAATTGTATCTATACTGATGCATTGGTATGATAAGCAGCATAATCAGGTAAGATGGGAGGCACACTCTTGTACGAGTACAAGCTGGAGTGGGGTGTGAGGCAAGGGGGTCTCTCCTCCCCTCTTCTGTTTAACTTCTAGGTAAACGAGCTGATCGAGGAGCTCTGCAGCACTAGGATCGTCACCACATCGACGGCGTTTGTATTAACAATGTAAGTTACGCCGATGATATCGTGCTGCTGAGCCCCTCGATCTCGATGTGGAGGCCCATGGGCTCAAAAACAACTCAAAGAAATCTGAGCTTATGGTGTTTAAGGCAGGTACTAAATCCTATGAAAACATTCCTGAAGTTTTCGTAGGGGTACCAGGGTCGATAATTTTTAAAACTAAAAAAAATAATAGTAGGATGAAACCCATTAGAAAAGGAGGAGAATATTATAAAAATGAAAGGAAAAATAATTTACGGGCGATCTGAGGTCGGGAAGGGGATGGGGGTGAGTTTTTAAGGGTAAAAAACGGTTTTTCTCGATTTCCGGCAAAACTAAATGTCCTATCGAAAAAAGTCAAATGGCAAAGTTGTAGGAAATAAAAAGATCTAAAACTTTTGTATTTACACTTTCTTCACATAACCTCAAAATTTATGTGAAAAATTCAAAAAACCAAGTTTTTGGTTTTTTATTTTTATCTTTTACAAAAATTATTTTTTTTTAACGAAATTTGGTGAAAACTTACCTTTTTATGTCCCAAATACGCTGTAATTTATTTGATTAAAAATATTTATTATTTCACCTTATTTTGAATTAATATCGAAAAAGCACCCTAATTTTCAATCGAAAATTCACCCGTCAAAATATCTGCTTTTTTCAAAAAGTTGGTATGTTTTCTGTTCGTTGAAATCTCTATTTTCCGATGGTGAAAAAAAAAAATATGTTACTATAGTAAATTTTCTCAGAAAATGCAAAAAATCGAAACAAACTCGAATTCGAAAACTGATAATCTGAAAAGACAAAATCGAATTATTAATGCCTTCACTATTTTATCGTGAGTATACCCGCCATGAAAAAAAAATATTAAAGAAATAAATGTCAAAATGTATAAAAAATATATTATAAATATATTAAAAATGTATAAATATATAAAAAATATATATTGTAAATATATTTTTGATAACTAACTTTTGGCCGATTTTCATATATATTTTATACATTTCAAATATATTTCAGATACATTCAAAATATATCTTAAAAGACATAAAAAACATAGCTAAAAATATAAAAAAAATATATTTTGAATATATCTGAAATATATTTGAAATGTATAAAATATATATGAAAATCGGCCAAAAGTTAGTTATCAAAAATATATTTACAATATATATTTTTTATATATTTATACATTTTTAATATATTTATAATATATTTTTTATACATTTTGACATTTATTTCTTTAATATTTTTTTTTCATGGCGGTATACTCACGATAAAATAGTGAAGGCATTAATAATTCGATTTTGTCTTTTCAGATTATCAGTTTTCGAATTCGAGTTTGTTTCGATTTTTTGCATTTTCTGAGAAGATTTACTATAGTAACATATTTTTTTTTTCACCATCGGAAAATAGAGATTTCAACGAACAGAAAACATACCAACTTTTTGAAAAAAGCAGATATTTTGACGGGTGAATTTTCGATTGAAAATTAGGGTGCTTTTTCGATATTAATTCAAAATAAGGTGAAATAATAAATATTTTTAATCAAATAAATTACAGCGTATTTGGGACATAAAAAGGTAAGTTTTCACCAAATTTCGTTAAAAAAAAATAATTTTTGTAAAAGATAAAAATAAAAAACCAAAAACTTGGTTTTTTGAATTTTTCACATAAATTTTGAGGTTATGTGAAGAAAGTGTTAATACAAAAGTTTTAGATCTTTTTATTTCCTACAACTTTGCCATTTGACTTTTTTCGATAGGACATTTAGTTTTGCCGGAAATCGAGAAAAACCGTTTTTTACCCTTAAAAACTCACCCCCATCCCCTTCCCGACCTCAGATCGCCCGTAAATTATTTTTTCTTTCATTTTTATAATATTCTCCTCCTTTTCTAATGGGTTTCATCCTACTATTATTTTTTTTAGTTTTAAAAATTATCGGACCAGGGTAGAAGCCTTTAAAAATAATAAAAAGTGAAAAAAAATAATAGTAGAATAAAACCCATTAGAAAAGGAGGGGAATATTATAAAAATGAAAGGAAAAATAATTTACGGGCGATCTGAGGTCGGGAAGGGGATGGGGGTGAGTTTTTAAGGGAAAAAACAGTTTTTCTTGATTTCCGGGAAAACTAAAAGTCCTATCGAAAAAAGTCAAATGGCAAAGTTATAGGAAATAAAAAGATCTAAAACTTTTGTATTAACACTTTCTTCACATAACCTCAAAATTTATGTGAAAAATTCAAAAAACCAAGTTTTTGGTTTTTTATTTTTATCTTTTACAAAAATTATTTTTTTTTAACGAAATTTGGTGACAACTTACCTTTTTATATCCCAAATACGCTGTAATTTATTTGATTAAAAATATTTATTATTTCACCTTATTTTGAATTAATATCAAAAAAGCACCCTAATTTTCAATCGAAAATTCACCCGTCAAAATATCAGCTTTTTTCAAAAAGTTGGTATGTTTTCTGTTCGTTGAAATCTCTATTTTCCGATGGTGAAAAAAAAATATATGTTACCATAGTAAATCTTCTCAGAAAATGCAAAAAATCGAAACAAACTCGAATTCGAAAACTGATAATCTGAAAAGACAAAATCGAATTATTAATGCCTTCACTATTTTATCGTGAGTACACCGCCATGAAAAAAATATATTAAAGAAATAAATGTCAAAATGTATAAAAAATATATTAAAAATGTATAAATATATAAAAAATATGAATAGTAAATATATTTTTAATAACTAACTTTTGGCCGATTTTTATATATATTTTATACATTTCAAATATATTTCAGATACATTCAAAATATATCTTAAAAGACATAAAAAACATAGCTAAAAATATAAAAAAAATATATTTTGAATATATCTGAAATAGATTAGATTAAAATAAAGATTAAAAATATATAGATTAAAATGGTGCCAAAATAATCAGTAACAAATTAAATTGCATATTCATGCTGAACACCACGCAGATAACAATTTTATTAAGTTTTAGAAATCCAGTAACAAGTTGACGCTTAGTCCTAGCCTTCCCGTGAGCGTAACTGGGGCCCATGACCCATGCGAGATAGCATATGTTTTTCTGCATAATTTTAATGTAAAATCTCCACTGGGGCCAAGCCTCTGACGATGCTCAATGCTGGGACTCGTGTCCCAAAGTGAAGTGTAAGATTTACCGCTGCAGGAGTAGCTTCCGTAATAAGGAAAATGGTGACCGGAAAATCTCCAGGGCCGGGCAGGGCAGGGCAGGACGGGTAATCGCCTTAGCATCGGTCATCTGAGGTACGCTGGAGTTCACCTCCCGAGAGTGTTATCAATGTTTTTTAATTTATGCTTGGGCTATTCTTGTTTGCCTGAGAGATTGATGCACACGACAGTAGTCCTGGTTATTAACAATAACACAAGTGAAACTCTTCAGAAGTCTCTAAATACAGACCGATCTCTCTGGCTACAATTATGGCCAATTAAGATACTGGACAGTCTGATTGAGCGACAGTTAGAGTCACACTTGAAACTGAACGATGCCCACTTTGGGTTAAGATCTGGCCTCTCAGCCGAAAGTGCTATTCTGTCTCTCAGACAGACAGTTCACTATTATACAGCTAGGAAAACTCCAGTTTATGATTGCTTTTTAGACTTGTCGAAAGCGTTTGACTTAGTGTCTTATGACAAGCTCTGGTTAAAGCTGCAGGATACCAATGTACCCAGGGAAATTGTATCTGTACTGATGCATTGGTATGATAAGCAGCATAATCAGGTAAGATGGGCAGGGTAGGTTACTTGTTTTTTTTATCTGAATCACATTTTGAATTTATTTCGAATAAATCAATAAAACAATTCAATCACCATTCCATATTCCACCCTAAAAGTAAAATTAAAAAAACCTACTAAGTATAGGTACGTCATGAATGAGGTCATACTCGATTTAAAATAGGTAGTTAGAATAATGCTGAATTCAACAAAACCTACATATTTCATCATGATCATTATTCAAGGTTTTCTAATGATCGTTTAGAAAAGTGTGTGGTTTACTTCTAACTAAACGACTATTTACAACAAATCCTACTAATATTATAAACGTGAAAGTTTGTATGGATGTATGGATGTTTGTTACTCTTTCACGCAAAAACTACTGAACAGATTTTGACGAAATTTAGCACACAGATAGTTTATAACCAGGATTAACATATAGGATACTTTTTATCCCGACATTCCCACGGGATCGAAACTTATGCGGGTGAAACCGCGGGGCGCAGCTAGTAATTTATATAACCCTCCCTTTGGGCTTCGCCGCAGTCGGGTCCAAAATACTTATCGTTACTAAATACCTACGTTATAAATATTTTCTTCAAAAAAACAATATTGCGGACTAGATACAGATGTTTTTATGTATTAATATTATTACAAGTATACAAGAGTGTTATTATAAGCAAAGTGGGACATTGTCTTAGTTGTAATGGTATTAATATTATCGTATGACCAAAGTTGATGTAATTCAGTTTGTAACGTATGGCCATAGTAAATCTTAGGAAATATCGATAAATCGTATCGAGTTTGCCACCCCTATTTTTGATATGACTTGGCGGTTGTCAGTCTCTCACCTAACCTATGCTCTCACTGCGTCGATTGCTCTTTGTAATTGTATCGGTGAGTTTTATATGTAGTAACTTAGTAACTCCATTCAAGCGCACGCTGTTTCTAGTTTTACATTAATACGAGTACACATAAACATTTTATCTCATTCCAAAACCAATGCTAAGGATACAGGTAACTATGTTAATTACATTATATGCATTTAAACTTTGCAATTACATACACTTAGGCTTTAGAAAAAAACTGCATAGGTACCTAATTATCTAGGTACAAAAATTAGCTCAATGTAAGTATTATTTTATTGTTTTTTAATTTTTTAAAAATCATTCGGAGTTATGAAAAAATATACTATAGCGGAAGAGGTTTCGGAACGCTCCCACATACTTGGAAGTAAGAGGTCCAATAGGGGCAAAGCCCCCGATCGGTACTCACCAACCCGTTAGCATGATTGCTCCCGCGCCTCGCGCCGACCAATCGCGGTTTGTCGTCGCGTCGCTACTCGGCCGCTGATTGGTCACATTAGTTTTAAGTAGTTGGCAATACTGTGTAGAATGGAAAAACAGGGACTTTTTGATGGCGGACATGTATCTGGGACGATGTGGTGTACGACTTTCGAGTTTTATTAAAGTTTATGCCGATAACAAAGCTCTTTAAATGGACAACTGACCCACCCCGACTATATCTTGGCGCCCAACGTGTGTTTTGTGTATTAAAACAAGGGGTCGGAGTCTTTGTTGTGCGAATCAAACTTTTCGTTCGTTGCAAGTTCTTACAAGTCGAAAAACTTTGGTGATACGGTGAAAAACGACCGACAAGTGCATAAAACTGTGTATAGTCAGTGACTTTGCCTGTGTTTTGTGTCTACGTGTGGATTATTGCTGGTTGGTACCTACAACCACGAGCCGTGTACTGTCGTTTTCTACGAAAAGGAGGTACCTACTTAACGGTTTGCAAAATGCCGCGAAGACGCAAGTCGCTGCCCGCCGACGCCGACGACTCGATTCGCGAGGAATCAGAACCAGAACAGTCAAGCAACATAACGATGCCACAAGACGTCCTGGCCAAGCTGTTAACATCGATTCAACAGTCGCAAGCAGAATTTTGTCAGCAACTTTTACGCGAAGTTCGTTCTTTGACGCCATTACCTACTCGCATCGGTAGATGCAAGTACATCTGCCGCCACCGCGGCTATCATGAAGTCCACCGGCAACTTCTCGAAATGTTCATCTAAGTTTAGCGGAAATCCCGAAGAATCCGTGGAAAACTTTATAGATGCCATAGAGGTTTACAAGTCATGCCTAAACATAAGCGACGAGAACGCTCTTTTAGGTATGTCCATGCTGCTCACTTCATCGGCTGGAACATGGTGGCAGGGTATCAAGGGCTCAACGAAGACATGGGATGAAGCTATAACTAGACTGCGGAGTGCGTATGGCGAACGCCGCCCGCCGTTTCGCATTTACGTCGAGTTATTCTCCCTCGTACAAGGTACCGAAAACACGGATTTGTTTATAGCTAGAGTTCGTGCCTTGTTTGCAAAACTTCCACAAGAAGACTTGTGTGAACGCGTCGAGTTAGATATGACGTATGGATTGTTAGATCGTCGCATCAGGAAGCGTATCGACAGAGCTACGGTTTCGACATTCGACGAGTTGCTGAAGAAGGCGCGCGCCGTAGAAGACTCGTTAAAAGAGTCACAAAACGGTCGTCAAGGTCATAAGCCGTCGTCTCATATCGAAGATAAATCACGCGCCGCCGCCGAGCCTGCGCACATTTGTACCGATACGTCGATTCCTGCTTCCCGATCATCCGCTACCGTCGTCGCCGCTAGTCGCACAGGCGACTCAAAGACAAGAAAGGCAGGGAATACAAAGTCGTTCTGTGTTTACTGCAAACGTAGCGGTCACATAAAGGAAACGTGCGAGAAATTAGTGAAAAATAATGACGAAAATAACTCAAAAAGTGAGCATAAAAAAGACATTAAGTGTTACGGTTGTGGTGCCGCGAATATCATAAAGTCGAAGTGCCCGAAGTGTAATGCCAATGATGGTAAGAACAGTGGACATTCGGCGTTCTGTTCTATTGCTTCTGCACGTGAGTCTCGTGCACCCACCGATTGCTTCCAGTCGCATCGTACGCCTCACGTACATGGCGACATATGCCCCAAGGTCAACGCGCCACTACCGCTACAAGTGCCTACCCCGCCGCCGCCGCCGCGAGGTAGCGCGATGGTTGCCGGTACTGCGGGCGCGCCCGCGCCTTCCAGCGTCGAGCGACGCGTGTCGTCGCGCAAAGTTCGAGGTAACCCCGCGGCCGTGGAAGTCGCAGGGGGTTCTGTCACAAATTTTGGTTCTGTCACTAAATGTAGTTCTCACACTAATGATCCAAATCGTAAAGTTAATATTTTAGCTATGGATACCGACTATTCTGCTAATAGTGTTCCTTGTGGTTACGATAAATATTTACATAAATTTTGTTTAAATAAGTCGTCTTGTATTGATAACAATGTTAGTGTTACGTCTACATGTAATAAGAATTTTATGAATCGTTTTTGTGATGACAATTGTTATTGTTCTGTAAATAGGGAAAATTGTGTTTGTGTACGTACTAAAACTAAGGTATGTGTTTGTACTTCTTGCGACCAGGGGGAGTTCGCGTCACCGTTGCAGTCTAATGATAGTGCGTCACGGTCGGTAATGTTCAATGGTTGTCAATCGTATTCTGATAATTCCGTCGGTTCAAAATCTTGTGCTCGTGATTTTATACCTATTTCCAGATATGTTGATTATAAACCATTTGATAACAATACCAGCGACTCTCAACATTTTTCAGAAATCGTAAGTGGTCATCAACCTCTTTCCGAGAACGTCATGGATTCTCAACATTTTTGTTCCCAGAATTATCAACAGTTGTACGGAATTACCAGTGGTTCACAACCTTTTAACAGCAATCGTAACGTTCGATCTTTTCAAAGGCCCGTGCTAAAGATTAGTATTTTAGGTGAGAATGGTACCGCACTACTAGATTCGGCAGCTAAAAGCTGTGTGGCTGGTCATACGCTATACGCTCTCCTAAAGGCCAAAGGTCATCCTATGTCCTCTAGCGTGGAAAATGTAAAACTTGCAGATGGTGTACTTAGGTTAATGAATGTACTTACTACCGAAGTGAATGTTACTCTTGAAGGTAGAACCAGGCTCGTTAGTTTTTTAATTTTTCCGGACGCGGACAGTAATGAATCACTTTTAGGCATAGATTTTTTGACCAATTTTGGTATCTGTGTTGATTTTAGTAGTTCTAAGTGGCACTTCGCTGACAGTGCTAAGCAATTCGATCTCCCATTTGAAAAAGCCGCACACCAGGTCAAGAGTGTGTCCATCAGTAGTTTGCTTAGGGATGAGGAAGCTTCAAAGCTTAGCAACGAGCAGCGTGAGGTTCTGGCTCAGTTCCTTTCTGAAAATAAGGATGTGTTTGAGTTACGAGGCGAAGCAACTGCTTTTGCGGAGCATGTCATTGACACTGGTGACCACGCTCCAGTTGCAGTCCCTCCATATAGGCTTACTCCTGCTAAAAAAGAGATCATGAAGTCAGAAATCGAAAAGATGTTGGCTGATAATATTATAGAGGAGTGCGAATCGGCATGGGGATCGCCTGCATTGTTAGTGCCTAAAAAGAACGGTCAAGTTCGGTTTTGCGTAGATTATAGAAAACTTAACGCCATAACAAAAACCGATGTGTACCCGATGCCGCTTATAGACGAGCTGGTGCAGTCTACTAAGCGAAATTGCATCATGAGTACGTTAGATATGCGTAGTGGGTTTTGGAATGTTTCGGTCAGGGAATGCGATCGAGATAAAACGGCCTTTTTGACGCCTTTTGGTACGTATCGTTTCAAAAGGATGCCGTTTGGGCTCAAAAACGCTCCGTCAACATTCCAACGACTCATCGACAGGTTGCGCTCTGGCGCCTCACTTCAGAATGTGACCCTGTTGTGCTATCAGGATGATCTGCTCGTAATATCAGAAGGATTCGATCAGCATGTCGCTGATCTACGTGCAGTGTTTGAAAGGCTGCGTATGTTCAATCTTCGCGCCAATCGCGAAAAGTGTGTTTTCGCGCGCGAAGAAGTAAAATACTTGGGTCATGTCATTACTCAGGACGGAGTTTCACCTGATCATGACAAAGTTCGCGCAGTGGCGGACATGAAGCCACCAAGTACTGTACGCCACCTCAGAACGTTTCTTCAGACGTGTTCGTGGTTCAGAAAGTTCATTTTGAACTTTTCAGAAGTCGCTGAACCTTTAACTCGTCTTTTGAAGAAAAATCAGGCTTGGGTATGGGGCGCTGAGCAAAATCAGGCGTTTCAGGAGCTAAAACAGCGTTTAACGTCTGCGCCCATACTCGTCCAAGCTGATTACAGTAAACCGTTTATCTTGCGTACGGACGCAAGTAATTACGCTCTCGGTGCAGTGTTGCTGCAAGGTGAAGGGCAAAATGAAAGGCCAATCGAATACGCGAGCCGCCTTTTAAACCCCGCCGAGCGAAATTATTCTACTACAGAGAGGGAAGCTCTAGCAGTAGTTTGGTCCGTTGAGCGGTTCAGAGGTTATTTGGAAGGTCAACAAATTATTGTAGGTAGTGACCACCAACCTCTCAAATGGTTGTTGAGCTTGAAGTCGCCATCAGGTAGATTAGTTCGGTGGGCACTGAAGTTACAAGAGTTCAATATTCAGTATGAATACACTCCAGGTAGAGCCAATGTTGTGGCCGACACGCTGAGTCGTCCTACTTGTGAAGAAAGTAGCAAAGATCAGTGTGGTATTTGTTCAGTAGTTATTGACTTACCTGCGAGAAGCCCTGCTGATTTGCGACCTGCTCAGTTAGACGACCCGGAACTAGAAAAGATAATGACTGGTCTTGAAAATAATGACGCAGTTGAAGGAAAACGCTGGTCTGAGCGCGGTTACTTTATGCAGCAAGGAGTCCTATATCGTTACAACCCCGACGTCGACGTCGAGGAAGCTCAGCTCGTCCTTCCAGCGAGTTTACGTCTGGAAGTTTTGAGGGAATGTCACGATACTCCTATTGCTGGGCATCAAGGTATTGATAGGACCTTACATAAGCTTTCACAGCGATTTTTCTTCCCCGGAATGAGACGGTTTGTCGCAGACTTTGTTAAGTCTTGTGCGACGTGCCAGCGGTACAAGTCGTCAAACTTGAAGCCTTCAGGCCTTTTACAGACCCCAGTATTGAATCAAAGGGGAGAGGTCTTGGCGATTGACTTGTTTGGCCCGCTCCCTCCTGGAGAGAAGGGGGAGAAGTACATTTTATTAGTTGAGGACACAGCTACTCGGTGGGTCGAGCTTTTTGCTCTGGTCGACGCCACCTCGGTGGTCTGTGCTCGGACACTAATCGAGGAGTATTTCCTTAGGTACGGCTTTCCGCGTCGCATTATCTCTGATAATGGGGTACAGTTTGTCTCTGCGGTTATGCAACAATGCATGTACGTTTTAAAAATTGAACAGGACTTATTACCTTTATATCATCCGGAGGCAAACCCGGCCGAACGTAAAAATAGAGACCTAAAGGTGCAGCTGGCTCAGTTGGTCGACACCGAACATTCTTCATGGCCTGACCACTTACCGTCAGTTCGATTCGCTATGAACTCAGCCTTGTGTCAGACAACAGGTGTTTCACCAGCTTTTCTCACTTTAGCTAGAGATCTTCGTTCACCAGTTGATGTTCATTATGATATTAGGGCCGTCCTGAAAAAGGATAACTTCGTTCCTCAGATAACGCCCTACCTAAAGAGATTTTTAAACTCTTTAGTTTCGATTAGGGATAGGGTAGAGAAAGAACAGGATAGACGTAAAGATTACGCCGATAAGGGTCGAAAACCCTCAGATTTTGATGTCGGTGATCAAGTTTTGGTAAAGTCGCACGTATTGAGTAACGCTGCTAAAGGATGGTCGGCTAAGTTTGTACCAAAAAGGGATGGTCCCTACGAGGTCATTAAGAAAGCCAGTCCTACGACTTACCTAGTATCTAAAATTAATTCTCCTGACGAGGTTTTAGGCAGGTTCCATGCGTCCCAACTTACGCGGTTTGTCAATAGGGATGATACGCTGCCTCTTCCTATTATGCCAAAGCGTAATCGAGGCCGGCCTCGTAATGTCAAGCCTGTTTCTGCCGATCATGAGCGGGTTCCTGAGCGAGGACGCCTTCACGAACCCGAGGGGGAGTGTATAGCGGAAGAGGTTTCGGAACGCTCCCACATACTTGGAAGTAAGAGGTCCAATAGGGGCAAAGCCCCCGATCGGTACTCACCAACCCGTTAGCATGATTGCTCCCGCGCCTCGCGCCGACCAATCGCGGTTTGTCGTCGCGTCGCTACTCGGCCGCTGATTGGTCACATTAGTTTTAAGTAGTTGGCAATACTGTGTAGAATGGAAAAACAGGGACTTTTTGATGGCGGACATGTATCTGGGACGATGTGGTGTACGACTTTCGAGTTTTATTAAAGTTTATGCCGATAACAAAGCTCTTTAAATGGACAACTGACCCACCCCGACTATAATACCTAATATTCGTTGGTTCGGGTTCGATTATAACCTCAAAATCTGATACTTTTTTTGCAATATATCTAATATATCTATTCTGCAGCTAGTCCGCTAAACAAATAAGATCTTATAGGAGTTTATTAAAGATCGACAATACAACACCATAATTTCCCGATGCTCTTGGTTCCAGGGCGAACAATGTATGGGCGCAGGCAGAGCAGTATTTGGGTCACTGGGTCACCGATGATTAAAAGGACAGTAGGTACTGATATTGAGAGAGAGCGCAGGTCATTTTCTGTACGACGTAATATATTATTATGTTGCCTCACAGGTTTGCGCGGTGTACAGTCACGAGCAAAAGTATGTATACACTCGGCTTTATTCAAAACCGATTTACTCCTTTATTTTTTAATGAAATTTTATGTTCTTACGGACGTAGCATTTTCGAACCCATAGGTTTATATAATGCGTCCTATTTCAACGTTGCATTCGTTATTTCACCAAAAAATCGCAATTGAAAGTTGCCAAGTGTTGACATATTGGTGCTCGTGACTGTACAAAACAAGTAAAGATGATATGACGCTGGATACGACTGCTAACAGTCAAGTTTACTGGTGTCGGATTGTCCGAAAACTTGTTTTTAATTTTTTAAATGTTTGATTTTTATTTTTTATTATTTTTTGTTCTGTATAGGTACTAACTTAGTTTATGAGTATTTTTTGCTACTTACAATAATATGGATGTGTGAGTGAGTCCGAAATAAATGATTTATTATTATTATTATAGTGGCAATAGAAATACCCACTCTGTGAAAATTTCAACTGTCTACCTATTACAGTGCAGGAGATACAGCCCGCTTACAGACGGACAGACAGCGGAGGCTAAGTAATAGGGTCCCGTTGGTACCCTTTGGGCACGGAACCCTAAAACCTACCCACATAAAGTTCAATAGTCAACAAAGCAACCCTCATAGTTAAACAAAATTTTCATTAAAAAAGTTTCTCAAAAATTCTAACATTTCTTTATCCTTACCTTAAAACTTTTCCCAAACTCTAAGCTACATTTTAGAAGTTCGTACATGATTACAAGTGAACTTAAGTTAGGTAGCAATAGCACCTTTCATTGGCCGAGAAAAGGTCCCGAAGTATCAAATACGATGGCCGAGAAAAGGTCCGAAGCACGAAGGTTCGAAGTATCAAATACCTTCGTGCATTATTGCCTGTAGTTTATTAAGGGAACGTGATGTTTTGTAATCTAAGTTTCGGCCATTCATTGGCCGTTTGTAAGCCTTCTGATATAGGCACCCTTCTTGTTAAGGGGAATGCGCTGAGGTAGCCAGCGAAATTCAAATTTACTTACGTTTTTTGCGATTTGCCGGTCGGTGTGGGTTGTAGGTTGATTAAAATATGATTCGCGACCGTAACAAATATGACTTAACAGAATTAAAATCATCAATACAACCCTGAAGTTGGGTAGCGGGATCGTCCGAAAGGGTTACCGCTGCCCTGGAACAGAAAGGGCTAAGGAAGGAACACGGGTGGGTTTTAGTCAGTAAGAGTCTGACACTCCTTCCCGCTCTACCCAGAGCGGGAGGGGTCATTTGATGATTTCCCATCCACAAAAAAAAAAAAAAACCCTCAAGTTCATATAATCCTATGAAATGACTATTTTATGAAATTACAATCAATAGGATTACATAGCAAGCATAGTGTGGGACGCCCCCAGCTAGATGGACGGACGACCTAAAGAAGGTGGCTGGGGTAGACTGGATGTGGAAGGTGGAGGACAGGGTGTTGTGGCGCAGTCTGGGAGACCTATGTCCAGCAATAAGCTGATTTGAGGATTATATGAACTAACCTGCAAATAAAAAAAAACGTAGGAAATCTGAATTCAGCGACCTACTCTGGTACTTCCCCCTTAAGCGAGAAGGTTTGTAGAGGAATTTAGCCTCATGTATTCCGTACCTATTTGAAAAGGTTTTGTTAAGTTTTCCAAGAAGAGCGTCGGGTGCCACATAGGGCCTGCACTTTACTGGCGATTGACGTCACTGAAAAGTTATTTATGAAGAACTGAAGCTGCACCCAGCGGTTTCACCCGCATAAGTTTCGATCCCGTGGGAATATCGGGATAAAAAGTATTCTATTAGTTAATCCTGGTCATAAACTATCTGTGTGCCAAATTTCATCTAAATCCGTTCAGTAGTTTTGGCGTAAAATACTAACAAACATCCATCCATCCATCCATATAAACTTTCGCGTTTATAATATTATAGTAGGAAGTTAATGTGTTTTCTTTAAGAGCGTTTTATGATATTGCCATCACTTTCATGACAACAGTAAATGTGGCGGCGACTGTTTCTAGGAAACCGTAACTTTAGTGGATTGAGTTTTAGTCTCTTTCTCCAGTTAAGAATGCAGATTCGAAATTTGGGGAGGTCAGCTAAACTTGTATGTTGTTTATTCTTGTTTGTCTACATTCCAAGAGCCTCTCGACCTTGCCGCTATGAGCGAAAGCTATGCGCGGGGCGACGAGCGGTAATCAAGGATGCTTATGATTCACCCTTGCACTCCATGCCGTCATTTGTGAGAAAATATGCTTACCTACATGTAAGTAGGTAGTTCCCGCAATATTCGACGGAAGACGACTTAAGCTGAAAACAAATTATCGGACGCGGCTGACGGACGCGGGTGACAGTTGCGACTGATAAGTGTACACAGTCTTTTGAGACGTAGCTTGCGGACGCATTCCGGACGTTTTCGGCTGACAAAAACGTCCAGCGCGCCAGATTTCTGTCGGACGTCCGAACGCTCAAGATCAGCCCAAGGTTACGTCCACGACTTACATCCGATAGTTTGCACAGCTCAGTGTACATTCATTATCTAGATACCTATAAGTAAGTAAGTGCCGAAAGAGCTTTATCGTAATAAATCCAAAAACAAAAGGAATTCCAAAAAAAATCGCATGTAAAAAAAACGTATTTTCTTTTTTTTTTTATGTAGGTACGGGATACAGGCGTGTTACCTAAGTAAAAATCTAAATTAATTATATTCTTTACGTCAGTGTTTTTTTTCAAAAGTTGCACAGATTTCTGTAAATCTTCCTAAAAGCTAAGAGCCAAACTCGCGTGCACAGTAACTTGGTTGTTTTTAGTCTACCTTGTTACCTATTGTATGTTGTTGTGTTCATAAAAATGTTTGCAGAACGAGTGGTTCTACGATTGGCGCATAACAATGGAATGGGGCTGTAATAGCACTCTTACGAAGGCTGGAAATGGTGTGGTCAGGGTGAGAGGAGGTAGCGGGGCGGTGAGAGGTAGCGGATTGCTGCTGTTATTGTTTTGGGGCTTGTGGCTAAGTAATAACAGCCGCACGGGTCGATCGATCAGGTTAAGCTACGCTTGCCGCGGTAGGGCCGTGGATGGGTGAGGTGACCATTTTCACATACCAAGACCCCTTCGTGCCTCGGAAAGCACGTTAAGCCGTTGGTCCCGGCTGTCCTTCGTGGATCTTTGACAGTCGTTACGGGTCGTCAGAAGCCCGAAAATCTGACAACCAGTCTTACCAAGGGGTATCGTATTACCCAGTAACTGGGTTGTGGAGGTCAGATACGCAGTCGCTTCATGTGAAATACTGGTATTCAGCTGCATCCGGTTAGACTGGAAGCCGACCCCAACATAGTTGGGAAAAGGCTAGGCTCGGATGATTGTTTTGGGGGTGTGATTTTTGAAGATATTTTTTTTGTAAAGCCAACTAGAGCAATTAATGAAAAAGGGGGTAGGCAGAAACGACAGAATTCCACAAATAAAAAAGACATGGCTCTGTTGGAATACATTGTTATCCTAAGTACCAACAGCCTCGTAGAATTACTCTCTGTGTTATAATAATAACTAGCTGCGTTACTACTAGTTTCACCCACAAAAATGTCCAACCCCGGGAGAATATCGGGATAAAAAGAGTATCCTGTGTGTGTGTGGACGGCAATCCGACACGACCGGGGAGAGACCAGGCGCAGGACCAACGGCTTTGAGGCTTTCCGAGCATTTTGAGTTAGCGGTGCCCATTAATGTACGTACTCTAACCAACAAGTGATGTGACGTATTCTACAATTAAAAGTTATCAAACTCATTTATAACTTCCATGTTAAGCACATTATAACACAAGTTTCAGTACACCTGTCAGTTAAGTTGTGTCGACAATATATCAAGTTGCGGTTACGTGCTTTCCGAGGCACTTCCAAACTCCGGACTGTTACTAAGAAATTCCTAATGGACAATCCAATAACACTTTGTCCGACCCGGGAATCGAACCCAGGACCAAACGCTCAGCAGTCGCGCTTGGAACCATGAGACCAACGAGGCAGTTAAGTCTCTATATTATAATTAAGGACAGACGCCAGCAGGTCAAGCTACCCGAAACTGTCAAATTTTCCCAATCAAC
The DNA here is from genome assembly GCA_949629185.1 of Apamea crenata. Classification (NCBI taxonomy): domain Eukaryota; kingdom Metazoa; phylum Arthropoda; class Insecta; order Lepidoptera; family Noctuidae; genus Apamea; species Apamea crenata. The sequence continues at coordinate 11,320,531 of OX451375.1, read as the reverse complement.
CTTGAAACTTAATGCTTTAGCAATAAAGTTGAAAATCTTAAAGAGACAGATTGTAGTAGCTTGATGACGTCTGTATATTAGGAATAGGTACATTGGACAACAGACACGGTGTTTGGTTTCATCCGATTTTAAAAACCAATAATTAAGTACCCAATGAGATGACAAATAGACAGCTAGACGGTACTTTGATTTCGACCAGCCAAGCATAAAATTAAGTTTGCCAAAATGCCAAGCATGCTTCCGTGTCGGAAAGACGAGCGTCGGGACTCTTTTCCAACAAGCTACAAGAGGCCGTGATTTGTATTAGGACAGCGCGTATGTGTTCCACGCGCGCCTCAAAGAGATGTCAGCACAAAGTCAGGGGCCGATAGGGCCGAAGCCTGCCGGGGTGGCAGGATCGTCCGAAAGGGTTACCGCTGCCCTGGAACAGAAAGGGCTAAGGAAGGAACACGGGTGGGTTTTAGTCAGTAAGAGTCTGACACTCCCTTCCGCTCCACCCAGAGCGGGAGGGGTCATTTGATGATTTTCCATTCGTAAAAAAAAAAAGGCCGTGATTTGTATTATATGTAAAGCCGTATCTCCTGCGGAGTCCTGCGCGTGTTTTTTTCGAAACGTTACACAAAAACCTTACAATTTGTTTTCATACACAAGCTGTCTCCTGCGTATTAAAATATTTTTAGATTTGTGTCAACTATTCACAAGATTGGCGCCGATTCCCTTGTTCACAAACTAAACTAAATTTAAGTTCAGTGCATCTTTTTCTTTCTATTTCCTTAAGAAAAGGACAGCAGTAACGCTTGCAACCACTAGACCGTTTATATTTCCGCTATACCCTGTCCATTAGATAAACCATTTTTTGACAGATGGAACTAATGACTGCAGCAACATACAATACATTGATTGATACACGTACGGTATTATAATGTCTGTAAGAAGTCATCTAATAGATAATTCAATAAGATTAGGCAGTTTATATATTTACTATTCTATTACGCATTTTAAAGTTAACTTTCACGTAATCTGGAATATGTACGTGCTAAGACAGCTGTCAAAATACGGTTAACCTAAATGGACAGGGATATTTCCGCTAATCGCTACATCTTCTCACTGAACCCTCTCCCAATTACTTTAAGTCGTAACAAGATTCTGTGGGGGCTTCAACAGTACGCGCTCTATAACATTTATCAGACATACAATGTTCAAATATACCTAAGCCTCTTTTAAAATTAAACCTGTTTTAGAAAAGGCTTTTACGAGAGACATGGAAATTGTACATTACTATGTTTTTATTGATTTTCTTTGTTCAATTATAATTTCGATTCTTATTTGCTTTCTTTCTTATATGCTTTACAGAGGGGCTTGTGGTTAAGTAATAGCACAGGTCTATCGTCAGGATAAGCTACAGTTGCTGCGGTTGGTCCGTGGATGGGTGATATGTACAGACCAAGACCCCTCCGTACCACGAAAACCACGTAAAGCGGTCATCCGTGAACCTTTGACAGTTGTTACGGGTTGTAAAGTAAGAGAAATAACGGGTCGGTCGATCAGATTAAGCTACGCTTGCCGCGGTTGGTCTGTGGATGGGTGACCATCTGTACATACTAAGACCGCTCCGTATCTCGGAAACCATGTAAAACCATTGGTCCCAGCTGTCATTCGTGAATCTTTGACAGTTGTTACGGGTCGTCAGAAGCCCGAAAGTCTGACCAAAAGGTGTTGTATTACCCAGTTGTAGAGGTCGGATAGGCTGCAGTCGCTGCATGTAAAATACTGGTATTCAGCTGCATCCGGTTAGACTGGAAGCCGACCCCAACATAGTTGGGAATAGGGGCAGATGATTATATGCATAGGGTTTTTCACACGGGGCTCGGTCGGCATGATGTGCTACGGCTCGCGGGCAGCGCGCTGTCCGCGGGCTGTCCACTGATAAATGATTTATTTTCTGTAAGCAGGTTTTTACAAACGCTTTTACACGTCAAACATATATTTTTAAAACTAGATGAGTTCGGCGTTTCCTATCTGACTACTCTGAGAAGAAAGGCCGAAACAAACTCAGAGGTCACAGTCTCTTTTAAAGTCCAGACATAATCTTGGTCAGATTAAACTGTGTATATCCAATACCGTTCCCAGGTCAGATCATGTGAAGACCATGTAGATTGGTGTCTGAAATGGTGTTTTAAGGAAATAACCACACAGATTGAGTGGACCTGTCCAGTCACTATTCAGTGTTTTCACTCGTAAAATTCATCATCATCATTTCAGCCGAAAGACTTCCACTGGTGGACATAGTTCTCCCCCAAGTACCTCCTGCGGCCTTCACTAGGTCGTCAGTCCACCTTGTGGGAGGCCTTCCAACGCTACGTCTTCCGGTACGCGGTCGCCACTCCAGAACCTTTCGGCCCCATCGGTCATCTGTTCTGCGAGCAATGTGCCCTGACCACTGCCACTTAAGTTTGACAATTCTTCGGGCAATGTCGGTTCCCTTGGTTCTCCTGCAGATCTCATTTCTGATTCGATCACGCAGGGAAACTCCAAGCATAGCCCTCTCCATTGCCCTTTGGGTGACTTTAAGCCTTCTAATAAGGCCCATTGTGAGCGACCACGTTTCAGTGCCATAGTTACTGGCATTACGAACTGGTCAAAGACTGCGGTATGTGAGACGAGAAGAAACTGCGTACCTTCCCGAACGCTCGTAAAATTACTTTAATGCATTTGATATAAGATCCTAACTGGAATGACAAGTTATTTCCTGAGTCGGAGCGGTGCTGTTATCATTATAACATCACCGCACAATATTTACACGATGAAAGGTCATCGCTCATTAGCGATGACCTTTCATCGTGTAAATATTCCCTCTAGGAATTTACAGGCTCATTCAAAAAAAAAACATAATTACCAATCATTATTTATTCAAAAAAATAATACAAAATCCATAAAAAAATAAGAATAAATTGAATAAAATTAATACATAGAGGTGTGTTCTAACCTAATGGCACAACTAATATAAACAAAATATGTGCTGAGTAAATATTTTAACCTTTGGACGGAGATATTGTTAAGTAAATAGGTATTATACTCTTAAATGATCACATTGATCATATTAATAAAACGTTTAATGGAAATAAATTATTTTGATTTGATTTGCTATGTACCTTGTGGAGGTTTGTGCATCCAGTATATTTTATCAGTACACGGTGAAGTTTTCAGATCAAAGAGGAACTTAGAGCAGCTGCCATAGAATTCTAAACTTTATTTTCATTGTACTTAAAGTGCAAAAAGCAAGTGCAAAGGCTTAACCTGCGTCGATGTTCATTCAACTTTGAACTTTATAATAGTTTTAATAAAGAGTAAAATTCAAGTCTGAGTAGTGCTGAACAACAACATATTCTATCAAATTCAATACCATTGTGTGAAATATACTGGATGCATTATAGTGAATATTCAAGATGAATTAACATTAAATAGATATTCAATTTAGAGCCTGGAATATGCTTCAGATCTATTGGAATGTAGCTAGCAAAAAATCGGCAGACTTTATAAAGGCCAAACAGGTGGTTTGTGACGCAGGACACGGAATTGAAAAAAAATCGGGTAAATCATGTAAAAGCAACAGTTCCTTCACAGTTAAGTTTACCTCTGACAGCAGCAACGTTATTACCACGAGAAAAAAGATGACTGTGATTTTGACAAACTTGTAGGTGACAACGACCCAACAGCAACCTTATTACAAGGACAATAAGATCACTATGATTTTAACAAATTTGTAAGTGACAACAATTTAACCCAACAGCAACCTTATTACAAGGAGAATAAGATTACTGTGGTTTTGAGTGATGCAAAATCCGAGGGAAAATAACTGTGAAAGGACCAGCTGAAAAGTATAATTAACGTATTAGACAGACAGGTACAGACATCTGCTTACCCCTTTTGAGTGAGGGAGGCAAATCGAGATTCTGTTCACCGTTTTTATGGTGATATAAACTTCTATTGATATTGTATTGTCCTTATGAGGTAATTATTTGAATACTTTTTAATTGAATAGCTTTTCACCCAGGTTTCAAGTTTATATAAAGTTATTATGTAAAGTAAGTATTAATAACTTAAAATAGACGTTTGAAGATATTAAAGTCACTTAATATTTGAGCATTTTCGAAAAGAACGTAATGACCAAGAATTATATTAGCGATTTTACACCTTATCGCTTTTGCTTTTAGGTCGTCTTTTGTAAGACAAGGGTCACTACGTAGCTTTTTTAAGGCTTGGTCGGTTTAAGTACAAGAAATGGATGAAAAGCTGATTTATACACTTAATTGAGTTAATGAACTTAACATTTCATAATATAATAATGTACAACATTAATGACTTAAATATAATAAAAATGGACGGAGTTAATCACAACTTATGTTACAAACAAGCTTACAAACTAACATTCAGCCTTCGTAACATCTTATAAATTATTCTGGGGATTAACATAATACACTTTAGGGTAGTTTAAGTTAATGAACAGACGATCTATTCCGTAAAAATCTCACTACGGAAACTTAGATGAAGTGAGCTTCAAGTGAGCTGCCAAAAATGTCAATCCAAAGTTTTCACGGTGCGATTTTTACAGAAAGTTCACAATCTAAATTATCGAAATATAAATAAAAATCAATAATTTCCTAAACCAAAAACGTAAGTATGAGTGGCAGTCGACGCTGGAAACTTTAGGTGCCGCTCTACAGCCGAGTACAGTATTCTTATCTCACGATGCGACGCGCGCTTTGCTTGTGGTAACCAAGTGGAAAAACACGCTGAGATAAGAATACTATAAGTACTATTGTTACCACGAATTTGTGCTTACTTTGCATCATTCGAATGCGCCTACCACACGTGCATGCTTGACCACAGTTTTACTTGCGCACTGGCTTGTACACTGAACAATGTGCGTGTAGTTGGTAAAACGGTAGCTTGATGGTTTTTAAACTTGCTTGAAATTCTGGCATGCGCAAGCTATACTTCGTTGGTTGGGCGTTCAGTGTTCAAGTCGCTCTCAGTCAGTCGAGTGGAGTTAACTGTGCGCGCACGGTCGTAAAAATGGCGGATTTACGTACATACAGTCGACAGTTCGCTACTGAATTCATTGAATTATATAAATATCTGCCCGCACTGTGGAATATCAAATCCAAAGATTATTCTGACAGGTATACACTAGCAAACACTTGAAAAATAATGGCAGAAGCAATAGCTCTTCATTGGGAAACATTGTTTCCACGCTGATGATGTCGACAAGAATGTGGCTTGCGCGTAGGTACTTAACTGTGTCGTGTGGTAGACACGTCCGTGTTCAGTCTTTTCATGCGAGGAGCATGCGCAAGCAAAACTGTGGTCAAGCATGCACGTGTGGTAGGCGCTTAAGGATGGAGCAAAACGAGTGTGACTGGGTAACCCAACAACCCGTAACTTTGGTTGCTCAAGGGACCTGAAGATTTTTATATGGAGCCTGGCATACCAACAGGCGCGCCATTTTGTTTTTTTTTTCAAAATGGCGGCCACAGTACCTTTAGACCTATACAAATCGATAGCTGACATCAATTCAAACGGAAAATATGCTAGGACCAAACCCCAGTAAAGAATTACGTTTCCGGGATATTAACGTTCTAAGCTGATAACGTGACAATTCATATCTCGGAAACGTGACACTTTACGGGATTTGGTATAATTGTGATTATCATACAGCTATCGCTATAAAGGTTTAATGCCTGGCCGCCATTTTGAAAAAATATAAATGACTGACAGGTAAGTATGCCAAAACCTTTCAAAGCCCTTTGCAAACAAATGAATGCGTTTACATCGATTTATGTTGTGTTTGGCAAAACCTGCTTTATTTTCTGTGACTCACTTCGTATTTTAAAGTGAATTAGTTACAAATAATATCAGATCTTTAATTCAATAAATGCAAACATGTATTTGTACCTACTTCTCGTATTCTTTAAATATACGTCTTCATAATAATGGCTTTCCGACAGCGAGAACGAAATAAATTCAAACATTTTTTAAACAAGATTTTTTTTACTGTTCATGAACATCTGGCATTTTAATCGAATCTGTAGATAGCTCAGGTCTAAACGCACGTGAGTATTTTGCTACCTGATAAAGTACTGGACTGGATCAATATTCCCGATTTTCTTGTCCGATTGTCTGATTCAATATCGCGATTCACACATAGTTTTACTTGACATACGATTCAACAACAGTATAATAAAAGTGTCTTTAAAAATTGGATCACACATTCGGGCATACAAATCCAAATATCAACCTAAGTCCAGGTCAAACCACATCTAATACAACATAATAGCCCCATTAACTTTCTCTTCCAGGGCCGGTGCTATGGTGTCGTTGTCTCGTCCATCCGCCATGGCTATGAGTATACACACGTCGTTGATGAACGCCGCTATGCTTGCTGATACCACCAGCCTGGAAATGAGAGAAGATACAATCTTTGTTGAAAATAAAAATCTTTGTCTTGGGAAGCGCCAGGGCAGCCCGCGTGATTCCATTTTTCTTAATTTTTTTGCTATTTGCAGGTCAGTGTCCGGTTTTATGTTGAAAAAAATCCAGGAGCACCCACGAAACGGGATAAATTCCTAGTGAGAAGCATAAAAAATATGATTCGCGAGCGTAACAACTATTTATTTACAGAATTATAATCATTAAAATCATCAATACAACCCCCTCAGTTCATATAGGCCTATTGATTGATATTTCATGAAATAGTTGTGCAATAGGCAGGAGCAGTTTTACATAACGGAGCTGCTTTGTAAAACCACTAGCGGTTTTGTTTTACATAACGGAGCTGTTTTGTGAAACCACTAGCGGTTTTTTAAAACAGCGGATTCTACAATCCATCTGCGACATAATCTACAGATATTGTATTGAATGTAAGCAGGCATGACTAACAATTCTACCTACTGTCAATATACCCCTGCCAGCTATTAAGATAGCAGTCTGTATGCACTAAGGTAACATATGTATGTATAACCAGACGCTTTATATTTAGATTTCAATGATTAGGACATGACTGTCATGTCCTGACAAACATATTTGCGTAACACACTAGCAATAACAAATTGATTTATTCTGAAGGATATAGCTAATCCATTGCTTCATGTGTTCGAAAAAAATCTGCTCAACAACGTAAATAACGCAATGAATGTTGTTCAACTGTCAAAATGAGTTCAATTCGTGTCAAATGTACATATTACGCAAATACCCTGCTGACATGAGGTCACCAATCACGGCTGTACTGCACTCATCCAAATAATGCCTAGTCACTGTCTCCAATTCTTACCAGAAGGATAGTCCAAGATCAGCAGTGTCGTCAGAAGACCACGTGTTGGCGAGGTCTTCGTCCGACATCACGTTGTGCTGCAGTCTCAGGAAGTACTCCGTCAGCCATACTGCTATTGCACCCAGGCTGAATAGCACTGAAACGTGAAAAGAAATGTGTTGGTGATATAAACTTAAAAAGGTTAAGCTAAGCTAGCCGCGGTTGGTTCGTGGATGGCTTACCATCCATTACATATGGAGACCCCGTGCCTCGGAAAGCACGTTAAGCCGTTGGTCCCGGCTCATTTGTAGATCTCTGACAGTCGTTACGGTCGGTAGTCAGAAGCCCAAAAGTCTGACAATCAATCTGACCAAGGGCACAGATTACTAAATAGTTACTACGTAACAGATACTTCACTCAGTAGAAAATTTCCAATACCTACTGCTATAATAGCCTACTCCGTCGTGTCAGCAACCGCTGCAAGCTAAAATGTGCCTAAATGCTCAAACGTACAGTTGTGATTGCTTCGCACCGCGCGATCCCACAGCACTGAATTTGGTCCGCAAACGGCCCGAGAACGCTCGGTCGGGCGGTAGGTAATTATAGCGCGTAAGTACAGACGCCAGCAGGTCAAGCTACCCGAAACTGTCAAATTTTCTCAATCAACCTTGAACCTTAATGATTTAGCGATAAAGTTGAAAATCTGTTAAAGAAATTTGACAGATTGTAGTAGCTTGATGTGCTGTTAGTGTCAGGTAAGTACCTACTTGTGACAGGTGATTGCAACTTTAGCACTTGTGGTGAACGCAAGAAGAATGAAATTACATCTACGAGGCCACCACAGTATTCATCAACATCGTTCTCCTGCCCTTATCCAAATTTATTGGGGGTCGGCGCGACATGTCTTTTTCTTCAATACTTCTCTATTAGTCGCCCTTTGGATTCTTATCTCATAAATTACTATGAAGAGCTGTTTGACTATTGTAAGTGCTAGCTTCGTCCTATCTCCGTGATGAGCCGACATCCACGCATGTATCAATGTCATCCGATAGCGGTGAGATGTTATACGTAAATAATACGTTTACGATAGTCCACAAGGTTATAGAGAGGAATGAGGAACAGGGTGTAAAGTTCAATCATCCTCCATAAAAAAGATAGGATCCTCCGACCAAACGGGTATCGGATCTGGTGAGCAACTGTCCAAATTGATGTCGGGACGTTGTATACATGCTAGTTGCGCGGTAAACTCTGCTTACGCGATGCAGGATTTTGCACGATGTCAGTATGATGCGTAGTTTGCATCTGGTGAAGTAGATGCAGATATTTATATTTACTAGTTTGACCTCAGCTCATTCTAATATTTGCTTGGGACTGTCGGCTAACAGTCTCTCCATAGTAGTATCCATTAACTCTCTCTTCCTTTTTTCTCTCTCTATCAGTAACCAACATTTACCTGCTAAAGAGTTGCTTGCAAGTAGTGGTCGAGGCGAGCAACGCGCCCGCGCCGCCGACCCCAACGCGGCCAGCACGCATGCGCCGCCCGCAGACAGCAGTGATGCAGCCAGTAGTGCCGCCGTACCACACCACGCCCAGCGACGTGCGGGGTGCGTACCGGCTTTTACTGGAATCGAGATAAATACTATGTTTAACCATCTTTACCTTGAATAAATTACAGTCCTTCGGTTTCAGCAGGTCTTAGAACCAAAAATTCGAAGATATGTGTCATCCACAAACCCGCACTTGGCCCGCGTGGTGGATTTCGGCCCACTCCTTACAGAGAGGAAGCGTATGTCCCAGTAGTGGGGACATTATAGGCTGATTATACCTTCGGTTTAGAAACTTGAAACTTAGCAAAAATACTCATCTAAAGATACACAACATAAATATTTTTTTTTTTTTTTTTAAACTACCCTTGAAGGAAATTTTGAAGATCGAATAAGAAACTATGAAAACTACTCGGATGAATTCGCGGGCGAATAGCTAGTATAATACAAGACGCCCGTCTGTCTGTTCGTAAGTTAGACGGTCAAAAGCTTGTCATCGTCAGGGATAATACTTGAACTATGAAAGATATTGAAAGGCGCAGTCAATGTCAACTGTGAAACAACAATGAAACGATAAACCGTCGATCTTGGGTACCTAAGCCAAGGATTTTCTGGATATCTTGTAAGTACTAGATCGCCAACGGTGGTCCTAAAAGGTGATAAAATTATGGTTATCATTGTTTGAATGTATGTCCACCGCCTAAGCAAGAACTTTGGGAAGGAAACATTGCTGAAAACACAGCAGGATAATGTTCCAAATGATTTAGGATTTGGCAATATTTTAAAGCTGTTGCACAAGCAATTAATCCCTATCAAACAGATCGTATCAAAGTTACAAACAATATTAATCATGTCAACTTAAAACCCGATGTCATTGTCGATTGTCCAAACGCAACGGTTCTGAATCTGAATGGATTACAAAACTGAACGCAACTCGCAACGTCCTGATCTTATCGTGGACACAAAGCAAGTCTGTAGCAACGACTAGACACAAGACTCGTTCATGTTGTTCTAGTTTTTCGACTTACAGCCCATATGGATTAATTTGATGTCACAATGAAGTAGGAGTTGAATCAGTAGCTAGCATTACTGCTTTATTAGACTTTGAAAGGATAGTGCTCATATACACGAGCGGCAAGCTTCAACGGCAGAAGCAAATGCAGCCGCCAACACGTGTTGCAGTTGCCCTTTGAGCTTCACTACGACGAAAATGGATGACAGACGAAATAGAGCCCTCCAAAGGATGTTCGCTAATGCATCCTTTGGGAGGGATTTGTTTCGTCCAATATTCAATAAAAACTTTATTACATAAAAAAATAACCGACTGAAAAATATCTTTAATTTCGGAAGTTGGTGTCTTTGGTTTTGGAATTTCCTTTTTCTGCCACCAACTTCCGAAAATGCGGATGATGTCTAGATGCGGAAAGCGGAGAACCAGGTGTTGTGACGTAACTTGGTAGAGGTTTATGTCTAGCAGGTTAGATGAGTTTCGTTTTGCTTCTTATGCATCATATAAGAGGAAAAACAAAATTCCAGGGCGCCCTAACGTATCTTGCAATAGTTTCGATTCGAATATAAAACTTCATAAAGCCTTTTCGTCCTCGCACGGTCCTTTTTTGGTTGTTTTTAATGTGACTTTGTAAGTTTATATATTTTGTATTTAGGATTAAATATATTTATTACTCATAAGAACTTAAATAAGAGTTCACTTAGAATGAGATACAAGGTACTTACATCTAAATAATAATATCATATTTGCCTCTGGGGCGTTACAGGGTACTTACATGTTTCTTAAGTTTTGCCTTCAAACTCAAAACTCAAAATCGAATCGGATTTATTTTTCTTTCTAGTGATAATTAAAATTACGTTTGGGACGTCCCTGTGCTATAGCTGTAAGCAAATACGACAAATTATTGCTACAGAGATTCCATACTTTATATCTTAAGAGCCATGAGTCAGACTATTGTCAGCTAACCAACTTATTACAAAACAGAGCTATCAGAGCTTGTCAGTTTTTGTTATTCCAGTTTCATTTGTGGGTCACAAGAAGCAGTATTATTCAAGGTGTCAATGTCAAATTTATCTAGGAATCTTACAAGATCATTGCATTGCATATAACTATGATTAGAAGATACGAGTACGTGAGAGGGGGGGCGTTCCATTAGTTAGCAAACATAACTTCTTTCATCAACGTGTTAAAAAGTAAGTTTCGTGTTTGGCTGAAGTAAATTCGTTTGGATAAGTAATTGAAGTTATGGTTTGGCGCGGCGGGATCGTCCGAAAGGGTTACCGCTGCCCTGGAACAGAAAGGGCTAAGGAAGGAACACGGGTGGGTTTTAGTCAGTAAGAGTCTGACACTCCCTTCCGCTCCACCCAGAGCGGGAGGGGTCATGGTTATGGTTTGGCAGATTTAGCGCGAAAATACAAAACAAAAGACGGCGAACTTTTATATTCTAGATGCATCCAATAGCGGTCACTAGAGACGTTTTGTATACCAAAATACATTATAGGACCTGCGGGGTAGTTGCGTAACACACTATCAGAAGCAATGACTTTCATTTTGACAGTTCAACAATATTCATTGCGTTATTTACGTTGTTGAGAGGATAATTTTTCAAACATATGAAGCAATGGATTAGCAATATCCTTCAAAATGATTCAGATTGAGATTGATAGTGTGTTACGCAATTAGGATGCAGTCCATAGAGTAAAGTAATATATCGGGTAGTGCAGTCTTTATTCAGGTCAATCCGAGAGGCACAAAGTTGGCTACTAGAGAAGGTTTCACCTTTTCAAAGACTTTCATAAAAACTTGAAGGTAGCAGATAGACTACTAACAATAGTTGACAGAGGACGAGGATTATACAGACAATGTCACCGGTGAAAATATTATGATAACACGTTTTTTAACGAAAACATTGCCGACTTGTAACACTAACATACTTTGAATCAAAAACTTTATAATGTACCTACCTGTTTCTTATTGCCTGAACGACGATGAATAAAGTTAATTTTTGTTTGACAAATAGCGCAAACAAATGAACACAGCAATACTTTCAATAATGTTTCAAGAAAATAAACCTCAATTTTGTCAAAGTAAGTTGTCTTCCTTACCACTAAAATCATGATTTCTCCACCCATATCCGAAGTTCAGCTCCTTCCTTCCTTCGAACAGTCCGAAACTGATTCTTCCTTCGGACTCCAAAGGATTCGACGTCCTTCGCGCACGCGCATCAATCCAATGCGTAGTCCCCAAAGACGCGACTATCAACGCTATACACAAACACGAGCCAAAAAACGTCGCAAAAATCATCGACCGTTTAAACAAATTCAACTTCATTTTGATTTGATTTTGGAACACTTTCACTGTCTACCGAGTTCGTCAATAAACCACTAGATGGCGTTATGTCACATTATTTTTTTCACATAGCTCTTCGCGCTAATTGGTGAGTTTTTATTATGTTTTCTAGCTATTCAAGTTGTGGGATTGGCTCTCTGATACGTCCATTGTTCGAGCCATTCAGTGCCATCATAACAGTTTCCCTTTGCTGTATCTTCGCACGGGGTGAGAAGAAAATCTGAAACAATTAAAAGAAAATTGATTATGCAAAAGTTATTATGGATCTTTTAAAGTGTATTTTAATTGGTAACAGCTGAGGTTGCGTCATTGTGTAATAAAATAGAGAGTTGTTAAAAAAAACTTGTCATTTTATTATGACATCATAAATAATTTCGAAACTAAAGATATCGCATGTTTATTTAATTCATCCGGATCCGGCACCCTCCGAAAGGGTATAAGTAAAAGTTTGTAGCGAACAGATTTCCTAAACCAATAAAAATGATTGCAAATAATTAGTCTTATGTAATTAAGTATGTACAGACGCCAGCACATCAACCTACTACAATCTGACAAATTTCTTTAATACATTTTAAACTTTATCGCTAAAGCATTAAGGTTAAAGGTTGATTGGGAAAATTTTACAGTTTCGGGTAACTTGACCTGCTGAGGTTCGATCCTTTCAAAAATTGCGATTCGTCGACAAATTACTAAAGAAATACTTTCAGTAAATAAAAACGTTTGTAAGTGCATAATACCCCCCCCAACAGTTTACCACAGTTTTACAATCCACGACACTCAAGTTGAGGATGAACTTGGATGGTTAGAAGAAAATTGAAAGGCCAAAGAAAAGAACAATGGATAGTGTGGAAAATGATAATGTATAGACAATCAATAACATACTGAGCCCTTGTCTAACACTCGTTGTAAGGAAAGAAAAGAACACTAAGACGAGAGCTGATAGAAATGTATTAAAGACAAAGACATAAGGGCAGGAGACGTCATTCCCAAGAGGGAGAAAAGGAGGCCTGTGTACCAGCAGTGGGAACATTACAGGCCGATTGAAAGACAGGAAGGGGAACTAATAGTATGCTTGAAAAAAGGACATAATTTTGTCAAAGAGATAAAAGGATACGTACAAAAGGACAGTAAGGAACGCTTGATTAATTTTACTAACCCCGAAGGAATTTCAAATCACATAATTTTAAGATACGACTGGTTCTGGACAAATTATGTAAAAGTGAGCTTCTTCTGTCTGCATTACTTGCACCGACTACTTAACTTGAGCAAGGATCACGTGGAGGTGAGGAGGGTGGTTTATGTAATTTTGCAGTCTCCTCTGTCAGCAGTCACTTTATCATTGACTACCTTTTCTTTCATATCGTTCCTCAAACAATCCATTTATGACTTTGACATCCTTCTCCCCCGACTCATCATCATCCACCTACTATGTTAGGGTCAGCTTCCAGTCTAACTGGATGCAGCATGCAGCTGAATATCAGTATTCCTTCTCCGGACTATTCAACAAAATAAAATTATTTGCACGGTTCCAATTGGTAATTTTCTATGGAGAAGAGCCAACAAGAAACGGCGCTCTACAATGCATCAACGTTTATAGTCATCACTCTTATAATCACGCTTCTCATCCCAATTACATACGTATTACATAAAACTACGAGCCTGTTATTATCTCATACAGCCAGCTACCGTACAACCTTCCATTCAAAAAGAAAAAACCTTAATAATGATCTCACGATCTAATATTGCGTGTCCGAATTTGATTTACGCTGCCACCGACCGGTGAAAACAATTTGCGACGAAAGTTTCATTTTATTCATTATAGCCGAATATTATACGGTCTGTTAGGTTCCAACTTAAATAATACAATGACTCAAGTAATAAATTCGCTACTTTTGGTCGAGGAACGACAGCATCGGAAATTGTCTGATTTTATCTTTTGTATACGGATGTTTACAATTAAGAACATTTTAAACACATAAGAAAAAAGCGATTGTTTTATCAAACTCATTATACAATAAATGCACTGCAGTGATTACTGTAAGAAGTTACGAGAACTTTTTAAAGATTTTGCGACATTCCTCGATGGCGTCGTCAGGGTAGGCAAAAGAGCCGATTCTTGGATTGATCACGTTAAATATTTGAATGATGCTGACACATAGGAAAGAAACGATTGTTTTATCAAAACTGATTTAATATCGATAGGGGCCGTATGTGGAATAGCTCAAGTGCCATCTAAGCGGGTGCCCAATGTGGAATACGTCAACAATATGACGGCTCGGTTGGCGCAGTGGTTAAGCGATTGACTGCTGCGCTGCGTGTCGCGGGTTCGATTCCCGCACGGAACAAATATTTGTATGACCTACATGTATTTGTTCCGAGTCTGGGTGTTTTTCTATCTATAATATGTATGTATTTACAAAAAAAAAATGTATATAAGTAGTTTATCAGCCATCTTGTTACCATAACACAAGCATTAGGTTGCTTAGCTTGGGACAAATGGTGCTGTGTGAAATGTCCAGGGATATTATTATTATTATTATATAATAAATGCACTGCATTAACTGATGACTAAAGGAAGTTACGAGAATATCTTAATGATCTTGCGACATTCCTCAAAGACGTCGTTAAGGTAGGCAAAAGAGCCGATGCTTGGATTAATCACGCTATACCCTGTCCATTAGGTTAACCGTTTTTTGACAGCTGTCTTAGAACGTACGTATTTCCAGATTACGTAAAAGTTAACTTTAAAATGCGTAATATATAAACTGTCTTATCCTATTGAATTATCTTATTTATGGCTTCTTACAAACATTATAATACCGTACGTGTATCAATCAATGTATTGTGTGTTGCTGCAATCACTAGTTCCATGTGTCAAAAAACGGTTTACCCTGGATAGGTTATAAATATTTGAATGATGCTGTCATCAGTTGATAGGAAAACAACATCGCATCGTTAAAATAGTTATTATGTCACTAGCTGGCAATAATTACACATTCCGCATACTGTAAGTTGTTAATTAAGTTATGGTCTAATGCTTTATGGACAAAATGGCAGATACACAGAACATAGGGGCAGATGTTGCTCATTTACTCACAGCTGGACGGCCGTTAGATAACAAAATATGCATAGGGGACGTATTTGAAGACCCTTTTAAATATAACGCGAGACCAAGGTGCGCCAGTGGGCCAGTAGGCCACATATTTATGTATTTGTATTGAAATAAATTCGAAAATTATTTAAATACAGACGCCAGCACATCACGTTACGTACGTTGATGTTAATAAATAAAATTATCTAGGCTCATATGCTGCCATTTACATTCAAGGTCAAAAAGACGATAGTTGACGTAGAATGCTAACAATGTGTTAATAATAATAAATGGAACTGGTCAATTCGATGCAAATCATCTAAGACTTGATAAAGTACAGAAATATATAAAATCACAGACAGATTCAGAAGGCAAGTATGGCTGTTGTAAAAGGTAAAGACATTATACGATGGTCCAGTCGTTGAACGTTATACTTAATTAAAGTCTCATTTAGATTTCCGGGCATTGCAACAGGATGCAGGCCGCAAAAAGGTAAATAACAGAACGACGAAGAAGAAATCGAAAGGATATCACATGGTGAAACATCAAACAGTTACGCACATTTTTGCGCCCTTGGTTATGTCCAATCAAACCTTTGTTTTTCCTAAGAATGGTTATAATATCCAATTTATTTATTTAATCTCTTCAGTTCTTATTTACATTCCGATGAGCAAGGTCATAATAATTAAATGCAGTAGGATGATTTTACGATAATTTGATACCGAAACGGCTAAGTTTTACTTTGCAAACTTTAACAAAGTGAAGCGGCAACTATGCTGCATACCTACCCGAATTTGGCGAGTATAAATGTAGGAATATACATGTCTATAATATTTATATAACCTCTTCTGTAACGTTTTCTACCGAATAATCGACAAAACTTCTTATGAGTGAAGGAGCAAATGTCCACAGTTGGAATATTCATGACATTTGCGTAACTCCTACGCTTGTACTCAGTCTTTCTACGGACTTATTCAAATCACTAGATTACAAAGTAGATGGAAGCTCGAACGATGCTGGTATAAATTATGTATATTCTGCATAAAATAATAATTTTCTACCGCCTCACATACATTGTCATTCACAACTATATTATAATATATAACACATTCATTTCATTAAACATTCCGAAACAGCCAAGCATAATCACGATTCACACGGCATCCATCAATTCTTGTCCGATTACACGCCATTGAAAACGAGGGATCCAATCCAATATCAAAATTTGGACTACTTTCTACTAGCTTGGTACTATGAAATGTTACGATTTCACCCCATGCATGATATACATGGATGATGTTTTATTCATTGCTAACACCAGTAGTCGCATACTATGTGGGAAAGTCAGAGACGATCAACAGACGGTGTTTAATTGGAAAATCGATGTTGAAAGGAATGCGTGGAAAAAGATGCACCTGCGGCTATTCTCTGGCAAGTGTAGACAATTCCTGCGTTATAGAAATTGCAAGTGTGTTACCGGGGAAGATTTTCTTTACGTGCAGTTTTTGTTAGATCAAAAAAAGCAAAACGTTACATGCTGTCTTTGAGTGTGTTTGACTCGTAAAACGACTTTGTTTTTCTGCGTAATCGGTGTGATGTTTACTTCATATATGTAGATGAGATTATACCTGTTTATACAAGGAAATAAATTGATAAATAACTTGATAGTGGCGTCAACTAAAGACTATTAGTCTTCAAATTCTAATTCAGCATGGGTCTATAGAAAGTGATTTGTACGACTCTAGAAGTTTGGAGCTTCACAATTTCTAGTCTGTTACGGCATAAGCCCATATAACACCATATATGTATGCCATATAATTTCCCGTAACATCAAAATTCGCACAAAAGTCACAATCTACTTCTTCAACATTACTGTTCTTTCAACACACATTAACAGCTACATAATTTCAGGCAATTACGCAAATCAGAACGCTTCACCTAATGAATCCTGTCAACCTTGACAATGGGCAGACGTAACGGACACGATGTAGCCACGCGTCGCGATACGCTTCGCTGAACGTAAGGTCATTGTTATGCTGACTGTTTCAAACAAAATATGTGGAATGACATCACCAGCAGCATATTACTGAAATGGGAGTCTGTTAAAAAGAAGAGGACAGAGAGAGAAAGAAGACTAGAGTTCTTTCTGTCAGAAATGTGATCAAATGGATTGTGACCGCTGGTTCAGCTCTCGATGGTCAATTAATCAATGAACTCTGCCAGTCCACTGCTGGACATAGGCCTCTCCCAGGCTACGCCACAACACCCTGTCCTCCGCCTTCCGCATCCAGTCTGTCCCAGCCACCTTCTTAAGGTCGTCCGTCCATCTAGCTGGGGGCGTCCCACACTACGTTTGCCGATACGCGGTCTCCACTCTAGGACTCGTCTGCTGCACCGGCCATCGGTCCTTCGACAGACATGGCCAGCCCACTGCCACTTCAGTTTGCGTACTCTGCAACCTACATATGTCGGTAACTCCGGTTTTTTTTCCGGATAATTTCATTCCTGATTTTATCCTTCTAAGAGACTCCGAGCATAGCTCGCTCCATAGCGCGCTGAGCGACCTTGAATTTGTGGACAAGCCCAACCGTAAGTGTCCGATGGTGCTACTCTTCAACGACAGCGAACCAGCTCATCGATTCAAAATCGAAATTCATTTATAATTTATAATTTTCTTATAAATATTAGATTGCCTTACTAGTGGCCGTTATCAACTACGATGAATTGACGTCATACGTAGGAATTACTAGTAATTGCTATGGGAAAATATGAATAATTTCTATGACAATAATTAATCTTCATCGATCCAGTTCGTTGTCGAACATTTTTGAACCAAGAAGATTGTCTTGGAGATCTGAAAAGAAGCTGGCTGACTTCAAACGTCAACCTTCATTTTTATACGGCACACTTTGGAGTACTTTTTAATTTTCAAGGAGTCGGTCTGTGTTGCCAAGTTCATTATTGAGCAGAGGTATAGTGGACGATAAGCCATATGTCGTGATGATCCAGAGGTAAACGGCTCGCCTCTCATGCTCGAGGTTGAGGGTCCAAATTTGGACGAGTGCCAATATGACTTATTCAATTATTGTGTACTTTCTGTGTATATGTTGGTGTTTTACCGATATCGGTGAGGAAACCTGGGGGTCTACTCCGAAGTAGTATCGGCCGAATGTTCAGCCGTTTCCTGCTACAAAGTTACTATTTGGTTCCGTCGGTCCCGATCCTACACTCCTACACTCTTTCGAATATTGACTATGGTCCCGAACCAACTGAGCCGATCCGAACTTTTTTCGCAGTTTTCAATAATATTCGGTTCGGCCATGTGTCGGTCCGATCCGAACATTCGCAATTTGCACTTCGGAGTAGACCCCCAGGACTTATTTAATATAAGTCTGAAATCGCCAACCCGTCTTGAGCAAGCGTGGCGATCAAGCTCGTGCCTCCTCTGTATGAGAAGAAGCCTTTAATCTGCATTGGGACAATAATAGGTTGGTCATCCCCATCTCCCTAGCCTTTTCCTAACTACATATGTTGGGGTCGGCTTCTAGTCTAACTGGATGCAACTGAGTACCAGTATTTTACATGGAGCGACTGCCTGCCTATCTGACCTCCACAACCCAGTTCCGGGACCAACGGCTTAACCTGCTTTCCGAGGCACGGAGGGGTCTTGGTATGTAAAGATGGTCCATCCACCCATCTACGGATCAACCGCGGCAAGCGCAAGAGTACACAATAATAATAAATTGGTATTATTATTATGTGTACTGCGCTTCCCCCTTACACCCCATGCGTCAAGGCACGCATGGTTGCCTATACAGAGTATACAGTAAGGTCACTGTTATTATGGCCGAATATTTAAACCGAAATTTTGTGAAATGGTATGGCCATTATGTAAGGCTGTTATTAAAACGTTTCGGCAAATAATTCTGGCAGTTTCAGGGTTTTGTGCTGCGTGTGTTGTTATTGATTTCGTATTCTGTTTTTTTAATTAAAGCTAGAATGAGGAAATCATAACGCTACAAACAATAAACTTTAATTCTATCGAAGGTTACTGCTTCTGCATTTTGAGAATTCAGAAGTTTTTTAGTACTATGAAGTTTACCCACCTACATTCAATGTATGCAGGGGGCTTGTGGCTAAGTAATAACAGCCGCACGGGTCGATCGATCAGGTTAAGCTACGCTTGCCGCGGTTGGTCCGTGGATGGGTGACCATTTTCACATACCAAGTCCCCTCCGTGCCTCGGAAAGCACGTTAAGCTGTTGGTCCCGGCTGTCATTCGTGGATCTTTGACAGTCGTTACGGGTCGTCAGTAGCCCGAAAGTCTGACAACCAGTCTTACCAAGGGGTATCGTATTACCCAGTAACTGGGTTGTGGAGGTCAGATAGGCAGTCGCTCCATGTAAAATACTGGTATTCAGCTGCATCCGGTTAGACTGGAAGCCGACCCCAACATAGTTGGGAAAAGGCTAGGCAGATGATGATTCAATGTATGCAGGGTGTGAAAAGAGTCATCACATAGCCGTCAACTAGGTACGCATTTTTTTACATCAAACTAAGTAACATTGCATTAAAATAAATGCTGGGAAACGAATTTTATTTTTGGTGTAAAAATTTGCTATTTGCGTTAGTGCCCAACGTAACACACACAAAACATTGTGCTTATGGGAGCATGTTGTTAAGTAAATAATTTAATGACTTTGGGTGCATGCAACGTTACAGGGATCGTGGGGGTATTTAAAGATGTGGTATTTATAAACTTATAACATTAAAAACTTGTTTTCGTAAAAAAAACCTCAGTAAGCGTTGGAATTTTGACCTTCAATGGCGCCGATTCCCTTATTCACAAGCATCTTTTTCTTTCTATTGCATTAGGACACGGACAGAAGATAAAATATTAGTTTAATCCTGTCAAATTATGATACTCCTTAGACAGTTTAGACGAAATTTAAAACATGGCTACTAAAAATACGTCAATTTACGTCAGGCGCCGACTAATTTGACAGGACCGAACTAATATTTATCGTCTGTCCTTTTCTTAATGAAATAGAAAGAAAAAGATGCACTGAACTTAAATTTAGTTTAGTTTGTGAACAAGGGAATCGGGGCCAATATCTCCGTAACCAGGAGGATGTTTCCAGGTATGGTCCAGTACAAATGACACAATGACGGGAAGTACAAGTGACTCTCGGCCTCGTGTCTTTTTACACCCGCTATATTTTTTTTTTTATCATAAAAGCAAAGTCAATTCATTTATTCAAATTAGGTTTAGAATCAGCACTTTTCGAACGTCAAAAATTAAAAAAGACAGTCCCCCAAAACGTTTGACCTTCACCACTCCCTAGTGCTTTCGCTGGGAAGAACCTCCCCAGCAGCGCAGCTGACTGTTCAGTTAGAAAATACTTGATTCAATTAAAAAATCAAGATGTTATACGCAGATGCAGAATGATCATGAATCCATTTTACCGAAGATCTCATATGGTTAAATCACAATAATTGAATTTCCGATTCTTTAGAATAATTCTCCACTCCAGTTATTAAGTTTCAGATATCAATAAATCTGTTCTAGATATCAGATTTTCGAAACCAACTCGAGAGTATTGATTCATCGAGTTGCAACAACTGCGTACGCAACTTACGTAACTTGTACCAAAACCTACTCCGATAGCATTGTCCATAAAACAATCACGTTATGGACATGTAGGTCTTTGTTCTTTTTTAATCCCGTCCTTGCAACACCAATTAGATACAAGCTATGGCTATTTTAATGGATCCCACGTAGAAATCTTCACAACGGAGCGAAACGGATGGCAGAACTAATTTAACATCTCGTGAATAAACGGTTGCGAACTCTGAACCAGGAAAAAAAAACAGAAGTTAGTGCATAAGCATAAGCAGCCTATAATTTTCCCACTGCTGGGACACAGGCCTCCTCTCTGTGGGAGGGCGTGGGCTGTAATCCACCACGTGGGCCTAGTGCGGGTCGGTAGATGTCACATGTTTTCGAATTTTTGGTTCTAGGACATGCCGGTTTCCTCACGATGTTTTCCTTCACCGTTTTGAGAGCAGTAGTGATGAAATAATTTACACACAGTAAAGCGCCTGTCTGGGTTCAAACCGACGACCCACAACTCGTAAGTCGCGGGCGTTACCTTGCCACTGGGCCACCACTGCTCAAAAGTGTCATGTAAATGTTTTATTTTCCGTTGTATTGTGTGGAAGTGAGTGTTTGAGTGAAGGAAAACATAAACACAACAAGGAAGTTACGGATTTTAAGTGAATGGAGAGAGGATACAAAGGGAAGCAGTGAACGAAACTAGATTCAAGAAGTAACTACAATCAAATGTTCAATAATCGAGGTTAACCGAATATTCCCGATCAG
The DNA here is from genome assembly GCA_949629185.1 of Apamea crenata. Taxonomy (NCBI): domain Eukaryota; kingdom Metazoa; phylum Arthropoda; class Insecta; order Lepidoptera; family Noctuidae; genus Apamea; species Apamea crenata. Next base: position 11,298,847 of record OX451375.1, on the reverse strand, counting down.
TCACACCTTGACGTCCACACTGTTGACGATCGGAAAAAAAAGTTCCATTCGTTCAGTGTTGAAGAACGGGAATGGTTCAGAAAAGTTCAAATAAAGATGACACGGATTTTTAAAATGCTTTACCTTTTTTGCCGATTGTGAACAATGTTAACGACAGTGGTGTTACTGATCGGCGGAGTAGTTGCGTAACACACTATCAGTAGCAACGGTATCAAAGAGGTTTAACTTTGACAGTTCAACAAAATTCATTTCGTTCTATACGTTGCGTTGTTGAGAACGTCAACACAGAACGAATGAAACTTTTTTCCCGATCGTCAACAGTGTGAACGACAAGGTGTGACTGATCGGGAATATATCAATTTGGCATATTTACGAATATTTCAATTTGGCATCACAAGCACAATGATAGTCTGAAGAATAATGATGTAAATCACACAACCCACTACAAACACTAAATTCACTCAAGGATATGCAATGTCCGTACTATGTCGACAGTCACCGCCACAAGTGACCGCAAACCCTCACATACTGACGTATTTCTCACTTCAATCAACAGTAATATTGAAAATTTGAAATCGATAAATTAATTAATAACGACTACGAAATTAATCACAGCTGTCATTGCCGTCAGTCAAAAACCTTTAAAGCCGCCATTTTTTATCTTAAAAGCACACGTAACGTATGACGACTAAAATTACATGCAGTTTTCCTGGTATCGTTTACATTGCGGAAGAAATGTCTTGAGACCGTTTCCTTATATGCACTTGTAGTTTCTAGTTTCTCATGAGTGTTCTATTTAATATGGAAGCCGTGTTCTCAAATCTAGATGCACATATTATCTGGACCACTTTTTTGTGTTTTGGCTTGGGAAATGGATTTTTGATGTCCTCTGTTTGTGGTTTCATTGTGCCGTACGATACATAATTAATTTAAATTATCTTCTGCACACGACATTGTCCGCGTGGAATTTCTTGCTCCGCCGACCCACGCCGTCGCATCGCATCGCCTGCCCACGCTAACACTTCGTTTCCGCTTAGCGTTGTTTTTGCTTGGCTCCTAAGGGTCACAGCGTGATGTTAAATAGCCTACAGCCTTTTTCAAGAATTAGGCTATCAAATACAAAAATATTTTTTCCGGTCGGTAGTTAGTTTGTTTGTTCGCGTCCAAAAAAACAAACTCTTCAGCGTTATTATTAGTATATAGATAGGTACAAGTTTCTGCGTCCTAGAATCCAGCATTTGGTTTTCTGATTTAATGGACTTCGTAATCCACTAGCTCTCATGGTCAATTTCTGGCATCTGATGATAGTTAGTTGGAAAATTGTCATTAAGTGCAGTTTTATTAACTCCTAACGCAGACATGACAAGTTCAATCGACCTAATGATATCTAAGGTACAAATAACAGTACCATCGCTAACCCTGACAGTACTATCATAAACTAAATTGTACACATCTGCACAAATGTTAGCATCCACCTGTCCATCCATTGTATCATCATACATTTCATCATCTTTGACCTTCTAGTTTATCAAACAATACGTATTGAGGTTCCTATTATTGTTTGTAACCATTGTGGGCCTTAAAAGCTTTTATACGGCTATTTTAATTACCGTAATTGCAACTATTGCTGAATTGCTATAGTTTAGTGTTATTGGAATTCTTTGGCTCTTTGGTAATGGACTACATGATGCGAATGATATTAATGAGTTTAAAACTCATTGGGGTTTAATGCAGTGATGAACTTGGACGGTTAATGGTCAATCTTCGGAATTCGTTACGGGCAATTAAATACATATTTAAGTATGTCAGTCTGTGAGTAGTAGCAGCCGCACGGGTCGATCGATCAGGTTTAGCTACGCTTGCCACGGTTGGTACGTGGATGGGTGACCATCTTTACATACCAAGACCCTCCGAGCCCCGGAAAGCACGTTGAGCCGTTGGTCACGGCTGTCATTCATGGATCTTTGACAGTCGTTACGGGTCGTCAGAAGCCCGAAACTCTGACAACCAGTCTTACCAAGGGTTTCGTATTGCCCAGTAACTGGGTTGTGAAGGTCAGATAGGCAGTCGCTTCATGTAAAATACTGGCACTCAGCTGCATCTGGTTAGGCTGGAAGCCGACCCCAACATAGTTGGGAAAAGGCTAGGCCAATTTGCAATGTTGTGAGAATACAATGAAATTAATAAAAATGAAGATGGAATCGATTCGATGGAAGTTATATGTTCGAAGTTTATTATGTTGTACGTTCTGATGGAAGTTGTATGTCATCCATACTAATCCTTAATATTATAAATTCGAAAGTAACCTGTATGTATGTTAACTTTTCACACCTAAGCCACTGATCGAATTGCGATCAAATTAATTGGCAAAGAGGATGCCATCCTACGAAAGGACATGCCTAATTTTTGTCTTGGTAGCACGTTCCCGTCGGATTATTTCCGACATCCACGCGGGCGAATCCCCGAGCATAAGCTAGTATAAAATAAAATGTGTCCATCGGTTTACGATCCCTTGCTTGTCTTTCAGTGTATCTCATGATATGAGCAGTATGTATAAAAATGAATCAAACTCAAAACTCAACAACATTCTAACCTGCAATTTCTTGAATTAAGGAAAAACGGCTCTCTCAGAATACATAATTATGCCTATAATGTTCCCATTCCTGGAACACAGACCTCATCTCGGTGACCTAGTGGGTCGTAATCAACGCGGGCCCAGTGCGAATTGGTAGATGTCACATGTCCTCGAATTTTTGTTCTAGCACATGCCGGTTTCCTATTTCCTTTCATAATTTCCTCACGATGTTTTCCTTCACCGTTATGAGAGTATTGGTGATTCAAATAAGTTGCACAAAGTAAACCACCTGTCTGGGTTTCACACTACTTCTTACAATTCGTAAGTCGCAGCCTTTATCATAAAGCCACCAGTGCTCAGTTTATCTTCAGCTATTTAATTGCTCAAGCACTTTACCAATTAGACCGATAGTGTAAGTATAGGCGCCTATTAGGTAACCGTTTCCTCAATCTCAATATTGCTTCATTTTCATCTATTACAGCACCATTTCCTCGACTGCTTTCCTCCAGTCGTATTTCCTTGAAGAGTAAACTCATTGTTACTCCGTCCTAGCCTTTGTTAACTCAGTCATGCTTTCAGTTAACTTATTGTATAACTGGTCATAACCAGTTAATTATTCACAGTGAGTTAACAGTTCTCAGAGCAGTTAAACATCGGTTTACGGTTAACTTGGAGCCGTTCAATTGTTTGTCGTGCTTTAACAGAGGTAATGGCCGTATTGAATTGGATATCGTTTTTCTAGATAGTTCTAAAGTTAAAGGGTTATTGGATTTCGTAATAGTTAGTCTGAACCCTGTTGGTTTTCTCGTGGTTGTTTTCAATTGAATGTAACGAACGCACTATGCCGCTAGTAACAAGAAACGATTAACCTGCAAAATTGGAAGTACTGCGAAGCCTTTTCATAGCTGTCGAATGTAATGTACAGGGAAATCGCAATTCATGTACAATACCTGGGGCATACTAAGAAATAAGACCACACAAGACATCGAACACAAAAGCCAAGAATAAAAGATTTATAAGAAGAAAGTTTAGATCAAAAAAGGAAAGAAAGATTAGAGTTACAAGGAGAAGAAGCAAGCAATTTTTCGTCGGTTGTAAAAATTTCGACGCTATGGGGTCTAAACTCATGTGCTGAATCCATGGTTACAGTTTGCGCGTCGATGTCCCTGCCACCCACTATACGAAATGAGCTCGAGCGTCTCAAGAACTAAAATTGACAATTGCCGCAAATGGCCGTCGTTTTGTTCCACGATTTCGAAATCGTGGAATAAGACTTTTTGTGCATTTTGTGTTTACTACGAGATATTTAGGACATTTTTATCATGAGAGTATGCGCATCTTGTAAAACTCGCTATCAAAAATATTAGTTCCACAGACGTTCACGTCGCGGTCAGCGCTAAAATGGCAAAAATAAAATGTCTTCATTTTGTCATCGATACTATGAAGTCCAGCGTACCTACTTGTTTATTGGTCAATGTGTACATAATAAACAGTATTCTATTCTAAGAAAGGCAATATGAAAGTCAAATAGAAAAATAATAAGTTGACTGCCAAGAATGATCAAGACCAAGCAAATACTAACACAGTAGGCTCTTCAATAAGACTTGAAATCGTAAACGGGATCTAACGATACCCCAAGATAAAGATAGAAATAATGTACAAATAAACACATACAGAAAAGCGATCGGTCTACCGCAATCCATTAACCTCAATTAACTGAAGATTCCAACTTGCACGACATGATAATCAGCTCCCATTGTTTTTGCTTCATTCATTGAATCGGCTTCGTTCAACCTGTTTCGTGATGTGCGTAAAGCAGGTTGAAGCACAATCTTATGCAGAACGAGGGCTTAGCACAGAGAGAAATATGATCAAGCAAAATAATATGTTTTACAATACAGACGCGCAATCTGTTACCATGGATTAAATACATGATTCTGTACACCCCTGCGTCTAAATTTTTCTTCGGTTATTAACAAAAAAAATAGCCGTTCCATACATTTTAACCACGTATACTTTCTTCTAGAATCATGTGCTGAATACATGGTTTGCGCGTCGATGTCCTGCTACCCTGTATAGTAATTACAGACATCTAAACTATACGATGGGTTATCTAAAGCGGCTGCTGAGCCAGATGATTCCGTTGCTAGTCGTAGCTGAAAAGTAGGAAACTAATTTACCTTTTGGTATTTCAGGTGAAAAGTGGTGGTGAGAAAATTACTATTACAAATTCACGACAGTTTAATGTCATATAGACGACGTCATTATTCCTTGGCAACGGACGGATAGACATCTTCACTAAGGTCATGTTGACTACGGAAACTGTTCGTTTATGCAGCCGACTACCTACTAGTCTTACATAATACCCTCATTCCTCAATTTACCTCATTACACCTGATTGAAACCTGTACATTGAAATCAAGTGAAAACATGATCCGTCGTTTTAAATTTAATGAGCTGTTACAGCTACTGGCCATTCGAAAGTGTCGCTGGATAAATTTCTAAATCATTGCGCTGAGTATTATAATTTCTTTTCTGCCCATGTTCAACTTTGAAAGCGACAATTTTAAGTGCTCCCGAGTGTAAAGTGTCTTTTTACGGTCGTGGAGAGCGATTATGGTCATTTGTTTTAATTATCCGACTTATTATAACTTCAATGTTGTACGTAAGTGTGCCTGGGGATATAGCGACTTGGTTTCGTTCTGATATTGAGAAGTATTTTCATCTTTTTCTGTTACTCTTTTGAGCTAATGAGCTTGGTTTATTAAATGTTTCTTATAGATCTTCATTTGATTTCGTTTTGGTCTTAGGAGTTACAGGTCCTGTCCCCGAGAAGTGATCGACTGATTTGGCGACCCAATGTGCTTCTAAGTGTATGTGATATTTATGTATCTGACTCTCTCATGGGCGTAACGAAACGATTCAAAACGTTGCCTGTACAAGCATAATCACCTATAATGTGCCCACTGCTGGGACACAGGCCTCCTCTCTGTGAGAGGGAGTAGTTGCGGCGGTTGGTTCTAGGACGTGCCGGTTTCGTCAAAATGTTTTCCTTCACCGTTTTGAGAGCAGGGTGATGAAATGAAATGCACAATATGCCTGCTTGGGTTCGAACTCACGTCACGACCTGAAACTCGTAAGTGGGGGCCGATACCACTCATGCTCCCACTGTCTGTATGCTGAGACAAAATAAATACACCTGTAGACTCTGCAATTATGACCAATGTGTGGAGCAATCTATTTGTTCTTGAGGACTGCATGCCTGCAATTCATTTATTAACGTGTGATTTTCTCACGAGTTTCCTTCACTATTTAAAGACGGTGTTCAATTAAAATAAGTTGTTAGACTGCACACTAGACGACACGAGTTTTTGACTAGCGTTTTTTCATCATGAAATATCTACGTGTTCAAATGCAGGAACATTGCGTGCAGATATGCTTAGATTTTCTCTTGCGCATATCCCTCTACGCAGCTGGCAGTGTTTCCTTATTATCTTCTTTGCAGTCCTCGTCCCTATAATCCCTAATTAAGCCCCGAAGGTAAGACATAGGTAGGTAAGTAGGTACCTAGATGTCCTGCCCTTCTCTTTTCTTCGTGAATGCTTCTCGAATATCTAGCAGGGCAGTATCAACAGTGCCTGCATTATCTTATCTAGTCATACATAAAACATTATTAAGTCACCAATGAGGAAACTACGGAAAAGCACGTGTAATGATTGTCACGTACTTAGCTTGTTACTTTTGCTTCTTTGTATATTCAAATCGTAACATAGATGTACGTAACTATTTAATCAAACGCTAATGAATGGAGGTTGTAGTCGGCAAAAGCGGTCATTGTGTAGGAGCCACAGTTATGGAAACCTCAATCAACTTTTTTGTACATTGCACTAAGTACCAAACAATTACCAAGCGCCTGCTAATGTACTTGACCGATTTCTTTCTCCATTGAAAACACGAAACTATAACGTTAACAATAACGTCTACGTAATCTAACGTTTAGATGACGTTTAAGTTACAACATAGGAAGAGAAAAAATAAAGAAATTAGTCCGCTTTGTGGACAAAACTAGCGCACAGAGTGTGACGGATTCTTGCAGGTAAACAATGGTAATCGTTGTACATTTTGAACGATTAAATTCAAGCAATTTTAAACTTTATTGTTCTAGTTTTTAGGCAACATTTCAATGTGAAGGAGTGACGCAAAAACGACGATGGTTTTGCGTATTGTTGAACTTTGTTACGAAGGCGCGAAAAGTTGCACACATCCAATGGTATCAAAACTTAGTGATTGAAGTGCTAGAAGATTTACTTTTTTCCTTATGACTCTTGAGGAAACCATTTCAGAGTGGACGACAGCAAAACAGGGTCTTTAGGTCAACAGTTTCTAAAGATTAGGACTGCGTCTGCGATACGATACAACTTCGATAGATTGCAATGAGAATAGTGTCTTATTGAGAGGTCTCATCGCTATCCAGTTTTCAGTTATATGAGTCATATTGATATCAAGTTCACAAGAAGAGGCAACAAACAATATATTTTAGGGTTCCGTACCCAAAGGGTGCTAACGGGACTCTTCTCTCTCTTACTAAGCCTCCGCTGTCCGTCAGTCTGTCAGCGGGCTGTGTCTCATGATTCATGAACCATAATAGGTATACAGTTAAAATTTTCACAAAGTGTGTATTTCTGTTGCCGCTATAATAATAAAAATAAAATAAAGTAAAAAATTAAAGGGGATCTCCCCTTTAATTTTTTACTTTATTTTATTTATAGAAGAAACGAGTTTTTTTGGCATTTTTTGCCATGGTCTCGCACTTGGTCGGTTTTCTCAATAGTGGCAGAGCTGAAGAGAGCCATTGAAAAGGAACTCACAGTTACCAGAGTCCGATCAGACGGCCTTCTACACCCAGCACATTGCATATATTATTATGGAACTTTAGGTGTCTACTTATTATACGCATTCTGAGTTTCAAACAATGAAAGGAATACTGAACGCTCTCAAGGAAATCCACTTATCCGTGTTTTGATTTTAAAAGTGAATCTACATAAATATAATACTAATAATAAAGCTAAATAGTTTGTTTGAAGTTTTGAACGCGCTAATCTCTGGGACTAACAGTCGGATTTGAAAAATTATTTTCGCATCTAATAGCCGAATTCTTGGGGAAGACTATAGGCGGGGGCAGAAGCTAGTGATTTAATAATCTTGCATACCGTTTGTCATTTTCATGAGATACTTGATGTAATCAAATTAGAATTATTTATCTGTCATAAAAAGTAGATAAAAGGTAGCTTAATTTAAGCGAGCAAATAGCCTGGTACAAAATAAATGATCAATGCTAGGAAAAACCTGTGTTACAGGGGTCATCCATCCGTCCATGTATGGATATTATAAAAGTAACAATGTAGTAATGTGCACGTTTGTAAAAATAAACTAGAGTCATCATCTGATTAGCCTTTCCCAAATTATGTTGGGGTCGGCTTCCAGTCTAACCGGATGCAGCTGAATACCAGTATTTTACATAGAGCGACTGCCTATCTGACCTCCAAAACCCATTGACTGGGTAGTACGATACCTCTTGGTAAGACTGGGTGTCAGACTTTCGGGCTTCTGACTACCTGTAACGACTGTCAAAGATCCACGAATTCCTGCCGGGCCCAACGGCTTAACGTTCCGAGGCACGGAGGGGTCTCTGTATGTAAAGATGGTCACCCATCCACAGACCAACCGTGGTAAGCGTACCTTAACCTGATCGATCGACCTGTGCGGCTGTTATTATTCAGCCACTGGACCCATTACAACTCATTTTGAGGATAAGAAACGAGGGAAGAAAGTAAAAAGGGATTTTAATTAATTAAAAATAAAGAAAATAGTCGCTCCACCTAGCCTGAGGGCGTTCTACCTTACGTTTACCGGGACACTGCCTTTAGTGTCTATTTGTGCGCTAATGGGCCGGACATATTAGCCGTAGAAACATAGATATAGGAAATATCATATATATATAATATATATATTATATATAATATATGGTCATTGGGGTTGACGTGTTCTTGAGTGGAGACCGCGAATCGGTAAACGTAAGGTAGAACGCCTTCAGGCTAGGTGGAGCGACGATTTTCGCAGGATGGCTGGTAGCAACTAGATGTCTAGTCGAATGGCGTGCAATAGTAGAGGCCTATGTTCAGCAGTGGACTGCAGGCTGTAGGCTGATGATAATTTGTGCGCCAGTGTGTCTGTGTTTGTTTGAGTGTAGATGTGTTTTTGTGAGTGGGTAAATGGCAGGTACAATTACGTTATTATCATGTCGCGACTCGAGATACAAATTCCTTTTGACAAGTTGACAGTTGTATGAATCATTTGACGAGCTGCCTACAAACTTTTCCAAAGATTTGAATTATTCACGTAAGTGACTACGCACTACTAGTTGCACAGAGAGCCATGGAGCGCTCCATGCTTGGCATAGGGCTTATGTACCGGACGTCAGTCGCCGCCCATTCAACCGAACCCGAGTCGGCCGGCGCGTAGTGTTCCACGCGCGCCCAAAATAAAAGGGATAATGGACCGAGTTCCAAACGTCGAGATCCGAAGACGTACGAAGGTTTACGACATCGTAAAACGCATTATGTGTGTACATGAAATGAAGTTGGGCAGGACACCTGAGGGGCAATTCTCGTAATTTAAAGAACGTTCACATTCTGATCTCCATCTTAATCTGTCAAAAATGCCTCTAAAATCCCTAAATTTTTGACATGTTTTTGGTTTTTGACATTGATTGTCGCTGAAACGAGATTGCGGCTAGATTTTGAACGTTTTAATTAGGGGAATTTAATTGGCCTTCTAGTAGCAGTGGCGACAGGGTGAGTAAGGCTGAACAACCGACCGTCCAAGGACTGGAAAACGAAGTGTCGGTCGGGCGGCGAGATGGGCGGACGACATTGGTACTATCGCGGGCAGAACCTGGATGAGGCTGGTAAAGGAACGTGGGGATTGGCACAAGAAAAGAGACGCCTATGCTCAGCAGTGGGTGAAGTCGGGCTGTGGATGATGATGATGATGATGATGATGATGATGATAATGATGTAACTACGAAATAAAATTATTGAATGGAGTAAGAGCAGTTTTTTTTTCTCGGGAAATCATCATTTGACTTCTCCCACTTCTCCCCCACTGCGTGGCGAATTGTTTGATCGCATGTTCATACGAAATGAAATCGCGAACGCTAATACAATTTTTCAAGCGATTGTTTACCCCAGTGTGCGGACTCAAGTAGGTATAATATTGTAGTATTGTTCACAGATTGGAGATTATTTTCCGCAACGATTATATTTCGTGGTTAGTGTATAGAGTGTATAGACACTAACTACTTACCTTTTTTTTGTTTTTTGGGTGGGAAATCATCAAATGACCTCTCCCGCTCTGGACTTAGCGGAAGGGCGTGTCAGACTTTTACTGACTAAAACCCACCCGTGTTCCTTCAGTCAGACTTTTACTGACTAAAACCCACCCGTGTTCCTTCAGTTGCCTGTACCAGGGGCCACGGTATCTCTTTCGAACAACCCGCAGCCCCGGCGGCATCGGCCCTGGCGGACCCCGTCAGCTCGTGCTGACATATCTACCTAACACTGTGAAACTCTTGGCTGTCACAATTTAGTTTGCTACCAACACGACGCTAAGAAAATTAAAATAATTGCAAATTCAGCCCTTGTGCGCCATTAATACTGACACAGGTGCTAGAAAGTGGAAAGTGTAACCCACTTACATGAAGACACGCCCATATTAAACAGTGCTCATAAAAAATTAAACAATCGTGTTTGTAGGCTGCCTGCGCATGTAAATGGTGATATTTTATAATATGCAAATCTAAACAACATTAAAATTATTTTTTTTATTTTGTAAGTCAATCTTTAAAGGCACTATTTACTGTCAATATTTTAAAACTAGATGGTGCCAGCATTTCATAGCTGACTGATCTCTGAGAAGAAATGCCAAACAAACTCAGAGGCCATGGTCTCTTCTAAAAACAAACTATATGATTAAGAAAGTTAATAAAATTAAGGCTAAAGGCATTGCTCTTAAATAATTTTACTACAGTATCTAGGAATTTATGGAAGACAGAATGTTAAAATAGTGTTCAAATATATATCTGTGTGTTAATAATATATAATCTTTTTATGTACAGACGCGACCACATCAAGCTACTACAATCTGTCAAATTTCTTTATTAGATTTTCAACTTTATTGCTAAAGCATTAGGGTTTAAGGTTAATTGGGAAAATTTGACAGTTTCGGGTAGCTTGACCTGCTGGTGTCTGTACAAAGCTAGATATAAGTTTAAATTATATTATTATTTAATAGTGAAAGTTCCTAATATTAGATAACGGATACTCACTATAATACTGTTAGTTTTAAGTTATCTTGCTGCGCCCTAACAGGGTAACTGCAACCTAACCTAACGTGTTACTATGGTTGTGTACATTGTGTATTAAAGAAATAAACAAATAAAAGATTTTATGTGAGTCTAAGAATGCAGGGTCATGCTTGGAAGGGTCTTTTGAAGGATGAGCCTCTGCAGCTTTGAGTTGATTGAGAACTGATAATAAACATGTTTTGTACTACAACTATCACTCTGAAAAAGGCTATAAAATAAATGAATAAAATAAAATAAATAAATCTTGACTAAGTAGTATTTTCAAAACAGTTTTGTGGTTGATGGAACACAAACAGACAATGATGTGCAGCCTTAAATACTGAACATCCAAACATTAAATTTTGATACTTAACACGCTCAGCGCAGCGCCATGTGTATCTTTTGCGATACACACTGTCTAAACACTTGTGTATCCTTTTTGATACACAAGCACCATTCCAGTCTAAGCGCCGTGTATCGCTAACGCGCACACTTTCCATACATTTTGTATACAAAAAATGTTACCCTAGCCTAGGGAATTTTCCTGGTGTGTTTGGGTTTTGACATATGGGGCTTGGCGCTGAGCGTGTTAAGGGTAACACTAAGAAGCAAGATCTTGATTCTTGCCCTATCTTAACTTATCTAACTTATCAGAAGTAAAGTTCTTAGTAATTGATTACAATCAAGCCTAATAACTGTAACTTAATATCTTACAAGATAGATTATGTTATAACTAAGAAAAGTGTCAATTTTCACTTAACACCATTTCATAGAGATTCTTAGGAATGAGCGCCTAGTTACAAGCTTCAACTTCCTGACTACCTACTTAAGTACTTAACTGGAAAAAATCTTTGACAATAAAATCAAAATTGGTAAACCTGAAATTCTAAAAAAATTGATGGTGGTTATTAATGATGGTGGTGATTGTATAATTTAAGATATAATAAGTATCTTCGTCATTTGTCTAGTTTCCTATGTTGGGGTTGGCTTCCAGTCAAACCGAATGCAGCTGAATACCAGTATTTGACATGGAGCCATGGATGGGATTTTAGATAGTGTAGTTTTAGTAAGAACTATTTTAACTTTGATCTTTCCTGTTAATATTACAAAAGTACTTATTCACACGGCTTGATTTGCATCAGCAAGGTCATTTGGCATCTCAAGATATTGCTATGTAGCAGTTATGTGTGATTGAATGGTGCAATCAATTGTTTAGTTTAAGACTACAATGTGAAAAAAGGTTTTAATACACATTTTCTTATAATATACTTTATGCATGTATTTATTGTATTATGTAAATGGTACACCACAGACTACCTACAGTATTTGTCTCTCCTTCCCCTTTTTAATCCATCCAAAGATTGTCTTTAAAAGATCGCTCTTAGCGATAAGACCACCAAATTAATGTGTCATCCTTTGTAAAATTTCTATATTTATGTCTGTAATGTATATGGTGTACATTATGAAGAGTATTCTATTCTATTATATAAGAAGTTTTGTTTTGAATAGTTTTTGTAAGTTTTAACTTTTTAAGTAATATGTTTGTAAAATGGTTGTAAAAACATTGTAATAGTTCCTAGGTACAATTATTGTTTAACTAAACTGTTATTATTGATGCTAAGTGCATAATGATAATTTGTTTTCTTTTTAAATTTTTTATATTTGTATGTCAATCCATGGTAAGAAAAGTGATTCAAGTGGAACTTGAACATGCAATTGCATAGGTTTGGTCAGAGGGTCATCTGTACTTATCCCTTTACTTTTTTATTTTCAAGTTACTAAGCACTGCGAGATAGGCCCAGACGGAGATGGCGGGATAAGCTGGACTCCTTTATTAAAGATTGGTTCTTGGTAGCTCTGGACAGAGAGAGTTGGAAGGAGAGTAGAAAATAATGGCTGATAAAAAAAAAATAAAAAAGCACTGTTTGCTTATTAATTGTATACTTAACTACTAAAAAGTTTATCAGTTTAGTACTTTTTATTAAACTTGACATTATTGTAATAAATTATGTACTGCCTATTTCAAATCATGTACTGAATTTCATCGTGGTAAACTTATATTGATTTGATTGAATGTGTTAATAATATATTAAATAATGAGTCTTTATTCATCATTCATCATTCTCCTGCCCTTATCCCAAAATATTTGGGGTCGGCGCAACATGTCTTCCTCTTCCATACTCCTCTATTACCCGCCATCTCGACAGTCACCCCCTTTCTAACCATATCATCATTCACACAGTCCATCCATCGTTTCTTTGGTCGTCCCCTACTCTTATAGCCATCGACATTCATACTCAAAACTTTCCTCACTTATTATTATAGCTAAAACTGCATGCCTTAGTTATGGTAGTTAGTTTAAGGATCATTTTAAACTTAACATCTGTAACTTGTACCTACTTTTTGTTCAAATAAAGAACTATTCTATTAAGTTTTAGGTATGATTTTCACTACTACTTATTTTGAGGTAAGACAAAAAAGCATCAAGCATTTAAAAAAATAATAGGGTTACAACTTTTTATCTAATAAAAATAAACTACACGCAGGCAATACCGTGGGCAGATCAGATAGTGTGTTAAATATTTATGATTAAACTTTTCTATGAAACATACATTGACCTACTACAGATACTGTGATAGACATGCATGCACGGTAATTACAACACGATAGTGATCTACTACACTCTTTAATCACATAGGCTTGATAAATAAACCAACTGCTCGTAACTAGCAACTAATTATTTACACTTTCTCACAAGTAAAATATTATGCATAAAAATAACGGAATATCTCACTTGCAAATTACACAACTTTATGAGATGTCATTCTAGGAATGTTGTGTGTATCCTGGATTTATAAAAGTTGATATCCTTACCTTTTAACTACGGCCTTGTTTCAAAAACTTTCAACCTATGGATGTGAACTTGTTGACACAAAAAATTAAACTTAATCACTTCACTGTGTGATATCACGGATTTTGTAGCTCACAATCCGTACAGACTTACAGTTTAAACTTCATTAATGTTTAATTGAGTTATTAATTAAACTTATTCGATTAAAGTCGTTGATTTTACACTTGAACACAACACACAAACTTTCTTAGCTTCTGCGAACTCGTCTCATGCGTGCGTCGACCATTGCGTTCGGAAACTCACTCAACTAACTAATGTCATTTGATTTGATGGCCAATGAAAAATCGTGGATCGCCAACTCAAAACTGCCACAGATAATATTTTGTAGCTGTCACTTTTTTTTGTAAGACGGCAACATTTTGAGTTTTTCGACATTTTGTGTAAATAAATAAAAAGCATCAAATAAAATATATTATTTGGAAGCCCATTTATTAACTTATTCTCAGTAACATCAGCATACATCTCAACTTAGAGTACGGTATATAACACATTAGGTTAGGTACTCTAAGAAAATTAGTTTTTCAGATTGATCATGTTTACTAGGTAGGTACTCGTATTGAACTATTTTTAACCATTAATTAATTTGCCTTTTGTGGTCTAGCACCAAAAATTACTGATCCAACACGAACTGTTGTAGCTCCAAGTTCAATCTGGAAGAAGAGTATGTAAAATAAATGTTTTGCATTTGTTTTTTTGTTGTTTGATTTACATTACATCATGCTTTCTTATCTTTTGTAATCAATCATGGGCCAAAAGATGGCTATATTCCACTGACATGGTGAAAAGTTTAAATGCCAAGTCAAGAGGTTTATGTTCGGATAAAAGCCATCAGAATATGATCCCGATCGAAGAATGGCCTCCCAGCAGTGCTAACATTATCGGATGATTATGTATCAGGATAATAATATGTTCAAGTGGTCTAATTATATAAATATACTTACAGCATGTTCATAATCAGTCGACATCCCCATAGACAACTCCACTTCATTTATATCAAGCTTGAGGTTTTCACAAACTTCTTGTCTACATTTGGCAAGTGTCAGAAAATCTGGGTTTGGCCCTTTGGAGATATCATAGTCATATATACCGATAGTCATTAATCCTTTGAAATCTAGGTTTGGACAGTTCTTCAATACATGGTCTACAACCTTTGTTGTTTCAGATGGCTCGATACCACTTTTAGCTGAAAGTAGATGAAATGATAAAGATTGCATACTTTGGAGCAAATTGAAAACACAATTTTGTTTTGGATAACTCAGAGGCATATTGCATCATTCATTAATTTACTTGTGATAATTTCTGAATTAATGGTCAGTAGGCATTTGCCCAGCAGTGGCACACAATATAGGCTGACAAAAAACAAAACTTGTAAATGTTTTGAATGAAATTGCATCTTGCTTACCTACCTGTAATGTAATAAAATAAAAGTGTAATGAAATATTATACCTTCTTCAGCACTAGTATTTATTTGTATCATAACTGGTAATTTCTCCTCATTATTTCTATACTTTGGCCACTGTTTATTTAAATTGTTAGCTAACTTTTCGGAATGAACGGTCTCAACAATATACAGCTTTGGTGATCCAAGCAATTTGTTTATTTTATTGGTTTGTAAGTGGCCAATAAAGTGCCATTTTATATCCTTGCATTTCTCCAGTATCAATGGGTCACTGGCTTTTTCAGCTAATTCATTGACATAGTTCTCTCCAAAATGCCTTTGGCCAGCTTCATAGGCTTCAACAATCAAAGAAGCAGGTTTTATTTTAGATACTGCCACCAACCTTGGCGCAACTTGTGGTAAATCCTGAAAAAAGTTAAATGTTGATCTAGATTACCTACACAGGGATTACCTGTGCCAATTTAGAGGAAAAATAAAAAGGTTTGCGGGGTTCAGGTTATATTATGCCTATGCGAGGTTATTGTCAGAAAAATACAGCTACAGTGATTTAGAAATCTTTATCATTGATACATTATTTTATGGGGGTAAATAAAGAATTTATGGAACGATTTACATACCTTACTGCGCCTTGCAACAGCGGCCTCGATTTGTGATAGTACATTCTTTAGCCCAAACATAACGTCGACTTGTTGATCTTCTGATGACATAATTATCGCAACTACACTATAAGTTAATTATTATTTATAAGATTTCTTCTACTATTGTATTTTAGATAACCACTTTGACAGGTTCTTCTTATCAGAAATGTCAATGTCAATATACTTTTATCGTGCGTCAGTCGTCAGGTACAGTCCAGCTGCAATACATCTTAGTATAATATTTGAGTTTTTCAAAGTTCCAAATTATTATTTTTGTAATTTATGAATTACATCGATCTTCTCAGATTTCCGCATAACTTTCAAGTTTTTCTTTCAGTTAAATTGCATGGCGTGCCAGTGTGGACTTATAGCTAATAATGTATGTACTCTGTGCTTATACTTAGCACTGAAAGAAACGTGGTATGGTACTGGACTGGTAGGCAGATGGCAGGCTCACAAGCTCACACACCACACCAGGCACGGTCGCAACTCAAGATTTTGGGGGGGGTCACCAAGTAGTAAGTTAGTAACTAAAGCGCTTAGTACCATTAACCAATTTTAAGGAATGCTAACTAGGAAATCGGCAGATGTAATCGCAGTTAGAACTGTTCTTACTGCGATTACATCTGCCGATTTCCTAGTTAGCATTCCTTAAAATTGGATAGTGTAATATGCGCTTTATAGTGAGTGACAGTGTGACAGTCACATTATCGCCATATGGCGAGTTACACTAACTTCATCAGCTCTCTTTCACACACCGCTCGACATCTCGCTGATAGACAGAGACCGCGTGAAATGTAGTTCACTTTATCGCGACCGTTTAGTCGTAACTCGTAGTATACATATCAGCCTCTAATCGCATTTTACATAAATAATGGATTTAAGAAATTTTTTATTTTCCTTCGATTGTAGGAAATGAAAAACCGAAAAAGGTAAACCAATGGTCTATAAGAGTTTTTTAAACTATTAGGAAGTCATTGCCTTCCTTAATTTTTAGCAACTGAAAATGTGGAACGAATTTTGTTGACCAAAATGTTTCCCCTTTAGCTCTCTCTCTCTATAATCGTAATATATGAGGGCGTTTTGAAAAGCCTTAAGTGAAGGGCTTCTAAAAATTATGAATTGGCTACTGTGAACAGGCCAGCCTGTATAAAAGAGACAACGCTCGCGCTCCCCTCTTTATGAACTGTGACAAGGAGTCTTAAATCTACCACGCGAGCTCTAGCTGGATTTTTGTGGAAGTGGACTTCACTGTTATTTCGTTCAAAAACAAAGGTACTCAAAAGTAAAGACAGAAAATAGCTCAAATAATAAACGTAAAATAAATTAAAACGTGCATAGTGGGTACTCAGCACCTTATTTACTCATAAATAAAAAGATACGGCCTTCGAATTTTTTTTTTATTGCATTTCACATTTTCACTACACAGCTGATCCAATTCAATAATTTTTTATTTCCGAACAAAACGTAGACGTCAATTCGATTGATTTTCTTCACGTTTGTTTGCGTTTTTCGCGACGGAAATTCGTTTAGCAAACAATAAATTGCTTTAATTATGATCGAAATACATACCGAGAATATCGGGTGATAAACAGGAGCCATGAACGTGTTGGAGAAAGCTGAAAAAGCTTTGGAATTTCTTAAGGCGAACGAGAGTTCAGCGAAGTGAGTTTCTGCATAATTTTTCCGTTTTTGGCTTGAAGTTTGTGATGATTTATTTATATGTGTGTTGTTTGTAGGAGTCATGAGCTGCAGGCGGCGGCAGGTACTCTTGGGCGTTGTCTGGGAGCCTTAGGGAGCCGTTCAAACTGCGCTCGCCATTATGCAAACTTATTGCATTCGGCTGTTCCTACGCTTCTTCTATTAGCTAGCAACGATAGCGTAAGTTACCTTGAATGTTTTTTAGGCAAATAGCGTGAAGGATTATTCAATTATGTTATTCAATAGTTGGATATTATGCACTGTTGTTGAGAAACGAAATAATGAGGAAATGAAGTCTCTAAGTAAGTTATTTATGCAAAATAAACACTATAACAGTTGTTTTGCATTGACTACGTCGTAAGTTAAGTCGGGGTTTTAGCTGTTAAATATTTTACTTTGTAAAATACTGGTCTCAGCTGCATCTGTTCATTTTGGAAGCCAACCTCAGTATCTTTGAGAAAAGGCTTGGAAGATGTCAATCATGATCAAATAAAAAAATATGTATCTTAATAATACTAATTAATTTCCGTTTTAGGCAGAAGTACGTCTCGTCGGTGATGAAGCATTGAACAGAGCTGTGGTCGGTGGATTCGCCTTTCATTCACACAAAACCAATATTGTGCTGCAGAATCAAATTGATCACAATAAGAATGCAAGGTACATACCTTTAGTATAACTAGCTTCTCCCCACACAAGGTTGACTCCTTATACAAGTAACTTCAGCTATCTGCCAGTAAAAGTCCCGTCAAAAACGGTCCAGCGGTATCAAAGATTAGCCCCAAATACAGACAGACAAAAATGTTAAAAATGGTTTTTTTGTTATAAGTACCATATAATACTTTCATACGCTTTTAGTAAGAAACTACTACTGTAACTGTAGATGACAAACAGACACTTCAATTTTATTTATTTGTATAGATATCCATGACATTCTATTATCTAATGAAAAACTAAAATAACTTAAATACTACACAATATTTAAGTTATTTATTTATGGCAATAGCAAACCTTTATTAAAATCATAACTTCACAATATTGTGAAATCCAACTAGATGAGGTTAGATTAAACATTAAAATAACACTAATTCTAGGATCAGAAATGTTGAAAAAGCTGCAAATAATTTTTATCAATTTAGAATAATGTAAAAGTAAGTGTTAACGAAAATATTGTGAGGAAACTGGCATGTCCTAGAATCAAAAATTCGAAGACCTGACATCTACCAATCTGCACTGGGCCCGCAAGAGACTACAGCCCTGTTAAAGAGAGGAGGCCTGTGTCGTAGTGGGGACATTGAAGGCTGACTATGCTTATGAAGAGTTAACTGTTTTTTTTACCATTGACATTAAAGTATCAATAAATACAATATTATACAGGGTAGCAGGGACATCGACGCGCAAACTGTAACCACGAATTCAGCACATGCGCTATTTTAAACTGCTATTTTAAACACACACACACGCTGCTATTTTAAACTTTAACAGAACGTTAGGCTAATAATTAGAGCGGTCCCACGACGGGACAACATTTAATCAAAAAATTTCATACGTACTCATGTAGGGTCATAATTTCAAGGTTATTTTTTTCTTTTTATAGGGTTTCTCGTTAATACCTTTTTGTTCCATTTGTGGCTATTTTTGCAATAGTTTTTTAAATTGTTTTAGGTTTTTTAAATTCATACTATTTTTATTATTATTTTGTGTTGGAGGTCTTTTAAATTTTTAATTTAATTTATTGTCATTAAACTGGCAATTTACTCTCAAAAGGACTTGCCACATCATTCAGTCTACATCCTGTTTTGTTTTTTTTATTGGTAACATTTGCATTTTAATGGGAATGACTGTTATAATGTCTGCTAGCCAAACTTGTTAGTCAATATGATAATTCTATTGGGTGTACCATCGCGGACACTGGTGGTGAATCATTTTTCAACTTTATTACTATGGGTATAAGGTTTAAAAGTGGTCAACCGCCACTCTCCGCGGTACATTACGGCTAATGATTCATGGCCAGTCTGAACTTTGTGCAGAAGGCTGACCAGTAACATTTTTTAGAAAGAAAAATGTGTTTATTTGCATTACAGCTAAAGAGTACCTACACCTAAAACTATAAATAACAGAAAACAAAGGTTATAGCCAAAAGTGCCTCAGCCCTTTTGGCATTAAAAGACCAAACCCGTGAAGTGTCCTGTTTCCGAGATATTAACATTCAAAGTTGATCACATGACTCAATCAATCAACTTTGAACTTTCATCTCCAGAAACGTGACACTCTACGGGGTTTGGTCTAGTTACCTATGTTTTTGTTTGCATTGGTGTCAGCTATCGATTTATATAGATAGGTCTCATGCATGGCCGCCATTTTAAAAATGGCGTGACAGTAGGTCTGCCAGGCTCCATTTAAAAATCTTCAATCCCCTCTAACCTCGCTATCTTCCAATTAAAATAAAAAAAGTTTTGTGAATTATCTTGAAAAGGTTTCTAACATTACAACATTCTTTCTTCCTGGTTGTTGAATAATCAATTTTATTTATGAAAATAATGAACTTTCTGTTGATCATGTAATTAATTAAACTAGTTTATTATAATGTACTTCAATAATGTAATTGAAATGTGTGTTACTACTTAATTAGGCAATAAAAACGTACTAATTAGAGTAATTGGGCAGGGAAATGACATAAAATGTGTATGATACTTAGGGAATATTTATGTCGTCACAATCTAAAAATGGTACTAGCTAAGCAATAACAGCCGTTACGGGTAGTCAGAAGCCCGAAGCACGAAAGTCTGACCGACAGTCATACCAAATGGTATCGTATTGCCTAGTAACTGAGTTAAAATACTGGGGGTCTACTCCGAAGTAGTATCGGCCGAATGTTCGGCCGTTTCCTGCTACGAAGTTACTATTTGGTTCGGTCGGTTCCGATCCTACACTCTTTCGAATATTGACTATGGTCCCGACCCAACTGAGACGATCCGAACTTTTTTCGCATTTTTCAATAATATTCGGTTCGGCCATGTGTAGGTCCGATCCGTGTTGAAAGGCTTGGCAGTATATCACTATTCACTATCACTAATAATACTGAGTAGTGACTGAGAAATGGCATTTTTGACTTGTTGCTAGCCAGCCGTTCTCAACAAGCCTTTCAGCCATTACACATCAGAAACACTAGGGACAAGGCGACGTCACACGAACACATGTAATTTTTTTACACGCAAAACGAGACCACGAGCGGCCCGCCGGCGCCGCCGCAACGCTTTGTGAACAAAGTCTAAAACTTGATGCTTTTCTTAAGCCATATTTTTTCAGAGTAAACTTATCGGAATTTGGTTTCAGAGGAAAGTGCAACCGTCGACACGCGTTGACGCCTGTCGCCGACACGCGTTGGTGGTTGCAGTTGCCTCTGTCGTCAACGCGTGTCGCTCGTGTAAATGCAGACTTAGATAGTATCAGTTTTTCATCTGAAATTAATACTCATTTTTGAATAACCAGACTTTGATAAAATCTACTCAACCTTTCTCTCTAGATGGATCCGAGCCGCCCTCTCGCGGATATGCCTCGGCGAATGCTGGCTCCGGCCCGGAGTCGGCAAGATCCGTACTCAAGCACAGACACTATTCCCCAAGCTCAGTCAGATAGTTCGACAGACCAATGAGATTCAGCTGATTGTCGAGGCGTTGGAGAACAACTTGCCCAGGATACTGACGGGTTTAGCCGAGTACACTACCGATGAGGAGATTTCTGGTAAGTTGGTGGAAAAAATACTATTTAATAAAAAGTCAACCAGCTGAGTTGACTTTAAGTATACCAGGTACAGCTCGGATCTTCTTCTGATGGCAATCAAATCAAAATCAAATCAAATTAAAAGTCATTTATTCAAATTAGGCTGAGAATCAGCACTTTTTGAACGTCAAAATTACAAAAGACAGTCCCCCAAAAACGCCCGCCCTTCACCACTTCCTAGTGCTATCGCTGGGAAGAAGAAGTGGCGCAACAAACTCCCCAGCAGCACAGCTGTCTGTTCAATTAAAAAGAAAATACTTGATTGTATACAATACTAGGTACCTATGTTCGGTAATAAACATTACAAAACAGAACATAAAATTAAATTATTTGCCATAATATGTCAGCTAGCCACGCCAATATACCAACAAATATAATAAAAATAAAAATCTAAATGGACTCGGCCCAGAATTCGGCTACTTGTTTGGCGCATCACCAGTGTCCGTCAGTTCCTGTAACGTGCAGCTGACAGGACACGGCTCGGATGCAGTGTGCAAACACTATAAAGTATATTCAATATATTTAATAAATGCCTCGTCGGTCATGTGGTAGCTAGCACGACTGCTGAACATAAGGTCTTGATTTTTATTTTATTTTATTCAAATTCCTCAGTGGCAGCCCTGCCTTTGGCCACAAGTCCTGATTATCCCAGACTATTCTTGTACCCAGTGTATGGCAATTGGCTCGCCTATTTTACACTTAAACTGACCGGCGAAATGTAATGGGGTGAACAATAAAATACACCTTTGGGGAATAGGTACAGGTGTCACGATAGATTCTTTTATATTTTGCTCACGTGAGGACTTTGTAGGCCTTGTAGACTTTAGATCTGTAGACCATTTTTTATTTTATCAAGTACCTGGTACTTGTTGACAGGCCTACTCTGTCGCCTCAAAGAGATGTCAGCACGAATTGACGGGGTCCGCTAGGGCAGATGTCTGCCAGGGCCGCAGGTTGTTTGAAAGAGATACCGTGGGCCCTGGCACAGGCAACTGAAGGAACACGGATGGGTGTTAGTCAGTAAAAGTCTGACACGCCCTTCCGCTCAGCCCAGAGCGGAAGAGGTCATTTGATGATTTCCCACCCAAAAAAAGGGCCTATGCTGTCCTCCCATACCTACTGTAATTTGAAAACATTGTAGAAGACAATTATTTTTAAAAGAGTAACCGTGGAGTTTCTTGCCGGCTCTTCTCCATAGGAAACGACCACTTGGAACCGTGCACCTAGCTTCTGACGTTTCATAAGTGCCCATGTAGGTTTATGTGAAATAAAATATTTTGATTTTGATCATGTTATAATATTTTAACTGTGGACAGTTGAGGCTTAAAAAGGCCAAACAAGAAAATCCTTAAATTACGAATACATAGTTATAAAAATAATAGTTGTTCTATTCTTTTTTTTTATTTCCAGAGCTATCAAAAGCCTTACTCTCGCACGTGGAGACATCAGACCCAGCTGTGAGGCGCGGGATAGCTACTTGCGTGGCCCATCTCTGTTCTCATAGGGAACCACTGCTCACCAATATATTGGCGAGAGTGTTCGGTAAGTTCACGAATAGAAGTGATAATATTAACTGTATTGGGAATAAGGAATGAAAAGGAAGGAAGAAGAATGTTGACTTCAAATTGAAGGATAAGTTGTAAAAAACTTCCTTGAAGAAATTTTTTACCTTTCTAGAACCGACACGTTTTGGACGGTAACAAACCCCACTTTGTTCTTTATACAACTGCATGAAAATCAAATAACTCATGCCAATACATCCTACTAATATACCTACTAATAATATTATAAACGTAAAAGTTTGTATGGATGGATGGATGGATGTTTGTTACTCTTTCACGCAAAAACTACTGAACGGATTTGGATGAAATTTAGCACACAGACGGTTTATAACCAGGATTAACATATAGGATACTTTTCATCTCGATATTCTCTCAACTACATGCAGGTGAAACCGCGGGGCGCAGCTAGTATTTAATGTTTTGATCAATCAATCCTGTATGTGATTATTGCAATCAATTCCTGCCATTTACTGGGCCCTAATTCACTATAACTCTCAATCATTCCTGAAACATTGAAACACTAGGGCCATGGGGTCCGGGTGCCCACTTGGTTTTTCGAGATATCGCAAAGCGGTTAGTCGACTCTTCACATGACCAGAGGGCTGGCCTGTTTCTTGGCCAAAGAATTAGCATCGCCATACAACGTGGCAAAGCTGCCAGCCTTTTAGGCACTGTTCCTGTTGACAGCGATGCGGACGAATTTTTTGATGCCCTATGATTATTTTGCTTATTTTTTCACATGTAAATATCATTATTTTAAATACTAGCTTATATAGTGCATCCATCATTCCTTACGTCGGCCTCGAAACCACGTCTGTTCCTTAGCTAAGCCCGCCAATCTCGCGTTCATTTCGCGCGGTTTCGTCAGTTTCGTCGGATTATGTCATAGAGAATATGGTCTGACCTCCAATCATTTATTAAATTTAATTCTATGCGTGTGTAAAAAAAAATATAAATATATATATTTACAGAAAAGTTATGGCCACTGACACCAGACAGTACAGTGGTGATGGGGTGGTTTTGCGTCATAAAAGCCATCTTCCAAATCAACGATATCACGAAGTTTTCCGAAAACGACTTGTTCGGCGTTCGGGACTATTTAGAGGTACGAACAAAATTATTATTTTTCTCTTTTTATTAGTTTTGCAAACAAAAAACGATCAACATTGACTTCGTCATTCAAGTGAATCCCAAGTATAAAAGTTTAAAGGCTGATTTTTCAACCGACCGATAATTTTTGTTCGTGGAATAAAATTGACGTTTGACAGTTTTAGTATGGAAGAACTGTCAAAAATTCAAAATTATTCCTCCGATAAAGTTATCTGGCGTTGGAAACATCAACCCTTAAGAAGATAAGCATTCCTTGTTATAAGAAGGACTACTAAGCACGGTAATGGCGTAACACACTATCCGTCTCAATCTGAATCAGTTTGAAGGATATTGCTAATCCATTGCTTCATAAGTTCAAAAAATTTGTCTGTTCCAAAACGTAAATAACGCAATAAGTGTTGTTGAATTGTCAAAATGAAACCCTTTGCTACTGATAGTGTGTTACTCAATTACCCCACAGGACTGGGATCGTTAATCATCTATGTATATTTTGTACTTGAATTTACCGTAACGAGTTGAAAGAGCAGATTTTCGACAAAATTATCACATTTGGCTTCTTATTTGACTGCACCAAAAGGAGCGCCATTACCCGGATATACCTGCCTAAGCTGCGTTCGCGATTTAGTTATTCAAACTTGTAAACAAATATGTTTTTTTTTGGAAAAACAACTTTAAAACACAAGCACAAAGTCGCACTACAATTTAAAAAATATGACGTATGACTATTTATATAGTAAAAGTATGAAATCAACTTAATGTACACTGGTATAAGGTTGATTGTTGAAGATTTGTTTCAGTGGAAATAACATTAAATGGAAACAAGGAATTGAATATGGATAATTATGTATGTAAAGTCTCCTGAGCAGTGGTGGCCCACCGCGACTAAC
Organism: Apamea crenata; assembly: GCA_949629185.1. NCBI lineage: Eukaryota > Metazoa > Arthropoda > Insecta > Lepidoptera > Noctuidae > Apamea > Apamea crenata. Next base: position 11,273,880 of record OX451375.1, on the reverse strand, counting down.
GAGTTGTAGGTCGTAGGTTCGAACCCAGACAGGCGCTTTACTTTGTGTAAATTATTTCATCACCACTGCTCTCAAACGGTAAAGGAAAACATCGTGAGGAAACCGGCATGTCCTAGAACCAAAAATTCGAAGACATGTGACTTCCACCAACCCGTACTGGGCCCGCGTGGTGGATTACGCCCCACTCCCTCTCACAGAGAGGAGGCTTGTTTCCCAGCAGTGGGAATATTATAGGGTCATTATGATGATGTAAAGTTTCCTTGTGACGTTATATTTAATACTTTTCATTCTTCTATTCCAGCTATACTACCTCTGCATCCACTATATAGAACAAACGAAGGAACACAACGTACAAAACGCAATAATGGAGTGTTTCACCGTGATCCTATCGCTAGCCTCCGGACAGTACAAGACAGCTCTACTTGATAGACACCCGAAACAAGTGTCCTTGGATAATACACACAGCGAGAAGGGACATAGAAGAAATATAAGTAAGCAATCAACCATATTTACATACCTCCGTGCCTCGAAAAGCACGTAAAGTCGTTGGTCCCGGCTGTCATTCGGGCATTGACAGTCGTTACGGGTCGTCGGAAGCCCGAAAGTCTTACTAAGGGGTATCGTATTACCCAGTAACTGGGTTGTGGTGGTCAGATAGGCAGTCGCTCCTTGTAAAATTCGGGTACACAGCTGCATCCGGTTAGACAGGACACCGACCCCATAATAGTTGGGAAAAGGCTAGACAGATGATGACTACCTACTTTCTTACTAACTTTGGGGTTTATTCATAAACGATGACTAAAGTTAAGTAACGCTTAAACGTCAAAAATGTATGGTTAAACAGTCGCTAATCACTGCTTAACTTTAAGCAACGTTTATGAATAAAGGGGTTTATATAAACTTGAAACGTGGAAACGTTAAAAGTCGCTGTACAATACTGCCGATCGATTCTGTAAAAATCTCACCGTGAAAAGTTAGGTGAAGTGAGCTTAGAGTGAGCTATCAATAGTGTCAATCCTTAGCATTATTTGGAATGACAGCTCACTCCATGCTCACTTCACCTAAGTTTTCACGGTGAGATGGTTACAGAATTGCACTGCTAGTATGTAGCTGCATTCGGTTAGACTGCAAGCCGATTTCAACAACATAGTTGGGAAAAGGCTAGGCAGATGATCATCTGTACATATAATAAAGCTGACGAAGTTTTTTTTTTTGTTTGAATACGCTAATCTCTGGAACTGCCAGTTGGATTTGAATTTTTTTTTTTCGAATTTGATAGCCCAATTCTTGAGAAAGCTTATAGGCTATACAACATCACGCTACGCGAAAAAACGCTAAGCGATAACGAAGTAACAGCGCAGGCGGGCGACGCGATGTGACGCGGTGGGTCGGGAAAACAAGAAATTTCATGCGGACGAAGACGCGGACAGAGGCTGGTTATTTTTACGTCTGTGAAGTTTCGCCAGTTAATTTAATTTGACCTTGTATAAATAGATTGTAGAGCTATGTCACAAACCGTGCTCCACCTCCTATCCTGCCCTCTGTGTCCCCAAACATGCAGTCAAAGTGACCTCTGCGCTGCCACCGACAACGCCGTGGAAGTGGCTAAGTTTTGGGAAAATAATATTTTTTTAAATACAGTCATGCCCGCGATACGAAGAAGAATCATCAGATGAATCAATAGTCATTTGTATATTCTGCAGCTGACTTCCTCACATCTCAATGTTCATTCTTTTTCCAGGTACATCAAGCATTATATCGTCAAGGTACGCTCCCACTCCTCCGTCTGAGCTCAAGGATCCGTTAGAGATATCGTTCTCGGGAGCATTGCAGCTCGGCAGTTTGTTGCAGTTCAATACGCCTAGTTTGAGCGTCGAAGACCTTACTATACAGGTAATGTTTGAGTATGATAATATTCATGTGAAACTTGCTGCGCCCCGCGGTTTCACCCGCATACGTTTCGATCCCGTGGGAATATCGGGATAATAAGTATCCTATGTGTTAATCCTGGTTATAAACCATCTGTGTGCTAAATTTCATCCAAATCCGTTCAGTAGTTTTTGCGTGAAAGAGTAACAAACATCCATTCATACAAACTTTAAAATTTTTATTAGTAGGAGTCATGTATTTTTGTGTGTATTGTTCTGTCTTTTGTGTGCGCCAAATAAATGGTTTATCTATCTATCTCATATGCTTTTTCTGTATGTTCTTAGGGAATTCGGAGATATATTTATTTATGTATCCTCCTACTGGAACGCCATATAGCAATTACACCATCAGAGCAAAAAATTACTTCATGTGCTGCTTTCCATCCATCCTGTGCGCGGTGGACATCGAATGGGCGGCGATAGAATACGCACGCTCACACAGTGTCAACTCCATAGTTCCATCCATATTACGCACATTCCTTGCGAATTTTTATTAACTCATCATGAATTTTTCAAAATAAATACATTAAAATACATACAATGGCGCCGATTGCCTTGTTCACAAACTAAACTAAATTTAAGTTCAGAGAGCATTTTTTTATTTCTGTTTCATTAAGAAAAGGACAGAATATAAATATTAGTTTAGTCCTGTCGAATTAGGATACTCCATAGATAGCTTAGACGTGATTAAAAACATGGCTACATTTGCGCATCAATCAAAGTTTAGAAAATCCTTACCATACATACAGTAATGAATTTATCTGTTACGTGTATAAAGATTTTCCTCTATTGCAGACACCAGATTCGCCAGTAAGCGACCAAGAAATGGAAATACCGAACTCGGAACAACTGTCTAAGGATCTCTCAGAAAAACTACAAGAGATTGAAGAGGTGGACCCCAAAGAGAGTGACCAAGTGGATCATGTACAAACTGTGACCGACGGCGCGATTAAGGTAAGGTTACCCGTAGCGGGATCGTCCGAAAGGGTTACCGCTGCCCTGGAACAGAAAGGGCTAAGGAAGGAACACGGGTGGGTTTTAGTCAGTAAGAGTCTGACACTCCCTTCCGCTCCACCCAGAGCGGGATGCCATTTGATGATTTCGCATCCGCAAAAAAAAAAAAATAGATTAGGTTACCCAGCTCGCGTTCTAATTTTTTGGGGCATAGAAACTTTATTCCGGGATAATTTAGCCACACCACCCCAACTTCAGCAGGAAGCTTAATAAAAAGTAAGTTGTTGTCTCATTCCCAAAGAATTGTATGGGAAAAGATTTTTGAGATTTATGACTTTTCTAGTACTCAAACCTCACTAGGTCTAATAGACGTTTTTGATCCTTATAAAAAATGGGATCGATTGCCATAAAAAGAAGTTTTTGTGCAAATTGCCCATATTCCTGCTGACTGTAATTTTTTTTTCAAATTCTGTGAATGCAATTCAAAATTTCTCATATAGTTAAGGAAAGTATGAAGACTGTTTTCCTGTAGCTACAATGGTTAAGGTAGTTGCTCTTACTGCCCCATCTCAAAAATCCACCCTGTACAAATAAATACAGTGCAAACTCGATATAACAAATAGAAAGAAAGAAAAGAAGAAAGAAAGAAAGATAGAAAGATCAAATCGGAAGGGAACGAGTAAATATTCGTTATATCAAGTAATTCGTTAAACTGAGGTTTGTTATATTGAGGTTAGGTTGGTCTAAAATTTGTTATAAAGAGGTAAAAACGTGTCAAAACCTGTCGCGACTGAATCACATACTATTGGGAACGTTATATAAATGTTTTGGGTTGACGAAATTCGTTAATTAGAGGCTTACACTTTTTTTTGATAGTTGAATATTCGTTATAAAGAGGTTGTTCGCAAAAAATCTTCGCAATGTAAAGGTATATTTTACATTGACTCTTATGGACAATTCAAGGGGATTACGATGAATTTGTTAAATCGAGGAATTTGTTATATTGAGGTACAGACGCCAGCAGGTCAAGCTACCCGAAACTGTCAAATTTTCCCTATCAACCTTGAACCTTAATCCGTTAGTGATAAAGTTGAAAATCTAGTAAAGAAATTTGACAGATTGTAGTAGCTTGATGTGCTGGCGTCTGTACGTTATATTAAGGTTGCACTGTAATATGTTTTACAGGTCAACATCGGAACATCGAAAGACGACGACATTCCACTGAAATACTGCGCAAGATTGCTAACGTCGAAGTTTCTTTTAACTGGCAATAAGGGTGGAGTTATACCTGATAGGTAAGTTCCCAACGATTGACGTAAGAAGCCTTGTTGTGTAGCGTATCTTTTGACTAGGATAAAGTGTTCAGATAAAGTAACCAGGGTCATCGGAAACAGTTGAAGTTTAGTAAGAAATTCATGGAGGTTTTCGAATAAAATTTAAGTCAATTAATAGAAAAAAAACAGTTCATTTGTCAAATTAAATTTCGTTCGAAAATATCCATCGGTTTCTTACTAAACTTCAACTACATACATATATCCGACGACCCTGGTTACCTAACTCTTTTGGTGACTGTACAGACGCCAGCAGGTCAAGCTACCCGAAATTTTCCCAATCAATCTTGAACCTTAATGCTTTAGCGATAAAGTTGAAAATCTATTATAGAATTTTGACAGATTGTAGTAGCTTGATGTGCTGGCGTCTGTACCTTAAAAAGTGTTCCATGGCCAATGCGTTTAAAATCTTCATTATTATTGTTTACTGCTTTACCCGCGTGATTATTTTTGAGATGTCCGATTTGATTCACATACATTATGACAGTAGGTATGATGACTAACATTAGAAATGTTCGAACGAATAATTTATTTTCACGGAAGGCATAGTAAAATGAGATAATCGAAAAATGACAGTAAAATCAATGGAAATTTGGAGAAGCTACACGCTTTAAAAGTTTTTGGTGGGGATTATTCCCGTCCTTGCCGCGCGGACAATGTATGGCGCTAGTATGCATTACATAGTTGTGTCGTCACTTCTATGGTAGTGCTGTCTCTCTTTAGTAGTTATTTTAAATAGCTTATAACTTGGCAATTTGTTAAGCTTTTATACTTTTAGTAATACTGTTTGCGCTATTCGTAATCAATTTTTTTTTGAGTATAAAATAAAAAAAATTGTTGTCATCCCTGTTCCCGTCTCGAAACTTTTTCACTCCAGTTCCTTAAGATTTACACCGATCGAAGATTTTAATCTGAACTTTATTTACAGGCAAATAAGAGTGTCTTTGAAGTCATCCGCTCTGAACTGTCTGTCAGAAATTCTACAACTGTACCCTCAAGCGGTGACGTTGTTTCTAGATAAAGATGCTGATGCGAAACATCACAATATTTCTGGTAACTATGTTTTTATATTTCGAAAGTTTATTATCACTGGTAAATTCGAATGCAATGAGTTTAATTTTTACGATTACGGATCAAGCATCCGGATTTCGATAAAATCGTTCATCTGCTTGAATATGGGATGCTATTTTCGGAGTGTTAACATTTTACTATCGATTTATTTTAACTGATCAGTCATCCGTGGATCTTTGACAGTCGTTATGGGTCGTCAGAAGCCCAAAAGTCTGACAACCGGGTTTACCAAGGGGTATCGTGTTACTCAGTTACTGGGCTGTGGAGGTCAGATAGGCAGTCGCTCCATGTAAAATATGACATTTAGCTGCATCCGGTTAGACTGGAAGGCGACCCATATTTGGGAAAAGACTAGGCAGATTGATGGATCAGGTCAAATCAACCTTTTTGAATGTTCCGAAAGATTAACAGGAGTTCTAATCAATTTCTAGCAAGACTTCGGTTAACTATCTAGATTTAATTTCTTTCAGGTTCATCCGAAGGCATGGAATCCAACCAAGACCACATAAACGACTTCATACTAGAGAGAAACGTTTGCTACCAAGATTCTTTAACAGACTCCTTAAGCCAAGACCTCCTCAACAGAAGCATAGACAGCCAACATACCACACAATCGCATCAAATATCAAAAAAGGACAGCAAATCTGAAAAATCTGAGAGTACAGAGCAAAAAAGCTCTAAGGATATTCCGAGTAATATTTTAGACAGTAAAATATTCCCTAAGAACGATCTTCTGGCTAGTGCAACAACTGATAGTACGAACCCGAACATGACTAATAGCAACTTCACAATGAATTCGAACATGTCTGGTAGCAATGCCTTATCGACAGGCTACCCAATGTCGAGCAGTGGTGATGTTCTGTCCTCAAGCATCGATTTAGACATGAAATTCGACCACTTCGGTGAATCCACAACGAATTTAGACCATCTGGATGCTTTGAAAGACTTTGAAAAGAAAGAGGAAAAAGTTAAACGACCTCTTAAGAGAACTGATGAAGTCCAAAGCAAAGAGTTGGCGGAAATTGTGAATGAAAATGTAGCCGAGGTGGTGAAAGTGGTGGAAGCTGCGGAAAATTTCGAGTATCAGCATATGAGTGATGTTTTTATCCTGTTAGAGGGTCACAATGACCCCCAAATTCGAGGGTTGGTGAGGGTCTGTATTGCCGGTTACTTGGTGGCTGCCTTGGATCTGTCTCATGGGTATTATCATCGATGGAGGAGTTACAGTTCTCTGCCTAAAGACGTGTCAGAGTTTGTTAGTATGGATAAGCTGATTGGTGTTATTTTGAAGGTATGGTTATATAATTTTTTCGTGTTTTATGCTTTATTTCAAACACTAACTTAAATTTTGCTTCATCCTGCACCCTAATTGCGTAACACACTCTCAATCACAATCTGAATCATTTTTAAGGATATCGCTAATCCATTGCTTCATATGTTGGAAAATTTGTCTGCTCAACAACGTGAATAACGCAATGAATGTTGTTGAACTGTCAAAATGAAACCCATTGCTACTGTTAGTGTGTTACGCAGTTACCCCGCCGATTAATAATGATCGGAATATTATTTGAAAAAAAAAAAAAATGTATGAACATTTATTAAAAAAGTATGATTTAAGTGTCCAGAGTGAAGTAGATTTTTGGCATAGCAATTTTGTCCAACATGCTGAATAAAAAAAAGGTAAAAAACGGATTTCAATGAAACTTTACAGTAATACAGCTTATGCATCAGAATAACACATAGGTTAATTTTTATCCCGATATTCGAACGGGATCGACACATGCGGGTGGAACTACGGAGCGTTGCTAGTATTATCAACACGAAGTTTGTGAGGATCGATGGATGGACGGATACCACTACTGTTTGTCACTCTTTTACGAGTTCTTTCACGACTTTCGCGTTTATAATATTAGTAAGAAGCACAATAATTATCTCTTTTATCACTTCTAGGGTCTTTCCGACGACATCCACTCAACAGTGAACCACACTCTATCATCTCTCACGACTCTATCGACATCTCTGTGCAACAGTTCTCATTGGGCACAACTTATCGATGTACTGAACGCGCTGGTCAATGTAGAGACGAACAACTACTGGTTGTGTAGAGTAAATCTCTGTAAGCTGTATGAGAAGTTTCCTTATCAGAAGTAAGTGGGAAATTTGATTATTCTATTGTTTTAGCACCTTTGACAGCAGACTTGCGAGCAAGCCAAATTCAATCCTATGGAAAAGAGGTTAAGGTTTAGTTTATAATGAAATCAAATTAGCAGCATGGGTTTTTTTTCCGGTAATCTATTTTCACTGATGATTACTACGATTCTAGCTGTCAGTTTAGCAACCGTAATGGCAATTAATGTGTCAATTGGTAATCAATTCATCATCTGCCTAGCCTTTTCCTAACTATGCTGGGGTCGGCTTCCAGTCTAACCGGATGCAGCTGAATACCAGTATCTTACATGGACCGACTGCCTATCTGACCTCCACAACCCCAGTACCTGGGTAATACGATACCCCTTGGTAAAACTGGTTGTCAGACTTTCGGGCACCTGACGACCCGTAACGACTGTCAAAGATCCTCGAACGACAGTCGGGACCAACGGGTTATCGTGCTTTCTGAGGCACGGAGAGTCACCCATCCACGGACCAACCGCGGCAAGCGTAGCTTAACCTGATTGATCGACCCGCGGTGGTTAATAGTTAGCCACAAGCCCCTCAATTGGTAATCAATTCATAACCAGAATACAAAATCAAGTCGATCAGTTATTTTACCTCTGTTAGCGACCAAAGAGCAACCTTATAGCAATGACCATACAGATCATTTTGATGCTAAATCAGAGATAAAATGAACGTGAAAGGGCTGTAACGACACTGACTGTATCAATTGGATCTAGGAATTCACGTCTAAGCATAATGAGCCAATAATGTCCCACTGCTGGGACACGGTTCTCTGCTCTTCGAGTGGGAGTGGGCTGTAATCTTCCACGCGGGCCCAGTGCGGTTTGGTAGATGTCACTTGTCATCGAATTTTTGGTTCTAGGACATGTCGGTTTTCCCACGATGTTTTCCTTCACCGTTTTAAGAGCCGTGGTGATGATATTATTTAGTCTGGGTTCGAATCCAAGACCTATAACCCGCAAGTCGAGGCCTTTACCACTGCTCCTACTCGTCTTACTTCCTTTGTAATATACGGATTATTTACTTTACAGGTTATACATGCTGTATCCCATGTACTATGTCAGAAGTAAATTGACCATGGATACGTTAACTCGTTTGCTAGCTGATCAAGATCAGAAAGTGAGGAGTGCAGCCGCTCAGGCTATAGCCACGTAAGTTTCAGGTATTTTTGTTCAGCATCATCATCATTTCAGCCGAAAGACGTCCACAGCTGGACATACGCCTCCCCCAAACACCTCCACTTCGACCGGTTCTGTGCTTCTCGCATCCAACGGTTCGTGCGGCCTTCACAAGGTCGTCGGTCCACCTTGTGGGAGGCCTTCCAACGCTACGTCTTCCGGTACGCGGCCATCTGTTCTGCGAGCAATGTGCCCTGCCCACTGCCACTTAAGTTTGGCAATTCTTCGGGCTATGTCGGTACTTTTGTTAGTAGCAGGTGTCGCATTAAGATAGTTAAAGCCGTGATATAATTATATCCCTAGGAATATAGCTTTATACCGTAATATACTTATATGAAAGCGGTTCATAAATATCCTACTAGACTAATCTAGTGAAATAATTATAAGTTTATATTTTCTTTGATTTGCGCAACTGGTTACTCATTTTAAATACAACGGTCCAACCAAATAACTTTTATTTTTAGTACTTAATCGTCACAACCAAAACAAACAATGTTATAAGTAGTAGCTATATCCCTAGGGATATAACTTTATCACGGCTATAACCATCTTACTGCGACACAGGCATTGATTAAACTTTTTCATTCAATCCCTCTCTATATGAGAGGGATTGAATGAAAAAGGTTAAAGGAAATTGTCCGACATTTTGTTTTTTTTTTTCAAATCGGTGGCCTCCCATTCTACCTATATAAATCAATAGCTGATTTCAATGCAAATAGAAAACATAATAGGACCAAACCCAGTAAAGCGTCACGTTTCCCAGATATTCACGTTCAAATTTGATCACGTGACATCCATATTTTTTTGAACTTGTTTAAAATGGTAGAGACCATTTTAAACAAGTTCAATGAATGTGAATGAAGTGAATGTTAAATGATATTAAGCTTAAATATTAATTACTGTGGTACACATTCTTCTGTTATAGCTACGAATTTATCTGGGCTAAATCGTAACGTTTTTCTTGTCAATAATTATTATCGTATCTAATAGAATAATAAAAGAGAGGTTGTTTTTAGTCGAGTCCTAAGTTTTACAGACTCGTTGCAAATGGAGTAAGCTCTGGGTAGTTGAGAACAAACTTACTATGTATTATGTATAAAATAATATTGTTGTTGAAATCCCTCCCAGAACAAATTTATCTATTTATATCGGCTGACTTTTTTTTCCGTCTGGACAAAAACAGGGTAAACACGGTGAACGGAGTAGAAGCCGTTGTTTTAGTCGGGTTTTTTTTTTTTGAAACATAACAGGTATTTCTACTCCGTTCACCTTTTATACCTTGGTATTGCCAGACGGTAAAAAAAGTCAGCCGGTATATGTATTTATGTATACATATTAGCTGTCTGATACCCATACAGCCTTTGGGACCACATGACCGTGCGTGAGATGACCCAATATTCAAGTATTTAGTGGCAATAATTAATTATATCATAATAATTGTTTTAGGTTAACACTAGTGTCACTTTGGTCCACTCGAGAACTCTTCTGCCCCGACGGCCATCAGTAAGGCCGACACCAGGTCTTTTAAAGAATTTATTTTTAAAGGAATGTAAGCAGGCTTATAACTAGCCATAACAGAAGAATACCTACCACAGGAATTGACTAAAAATAAAATAAAATGATTACTTTAAACATTCAGAGTTATTATTTAAAACATCTATGCAACAAGATTTAAGCAAGTTCAAAAATATGGATGTCACGTGATCTACTTTGAACTTTAATATCCGGAACGTGACTCTACGGGGTCCGGTCTCATTATGTTTTCAGTTTGCATTGTTGTCAGCTATCAATTTATATAGGTTTCATGCCTGGTCGCCATTTTGAAAAAAAAACAAAATGGCGGACGGTGGGTAAGCTATGGAGCTTCAAAGCCCTTTGGAAATTATGTTTTACAGGAAACAATGATTCATTATGTTTCTTGAAAAAGTAAATAATAATAATATTTTTTATTTCGGAACAAATAGTCCATAGCGTATTACTAAAGTAATAACGTAACATAATATTGAAATAAATTCCCTTGTTCACAAACTAAACTAAATTTAAGTTCAGCGCATCTTTTTCTTTCTATTTCATTAAGAAAAGGACAGATGATAAATATTAGTTTAGTCCTGTCAAATTAGTCAGGGTCTGACGTAAACCAACCAACGATCTAGTACTTGGCTGTAAAAAAATAGTACCTTGGTTTAAATTTAATAAAATAGTCACGAAAAAACACTGAAAATGCGACGTTGCCAGCCAGCGCGGGATGAACAAACAACTCTTAAACTAACCCCCGGCTACAGTACTAATATCGTGCATTGTCTGTCCACAGTATAACCCCAACAATTCACCCACCAAAACATTCATCCCCCACCACCATAATCTCCCACTTAGCCAAAGAACAAAGCAAGCAGTTCACTTTCGACCACGACGGTTTAGCCTTAGACCTGGTCAGGGATATCTACTTCTATAGCGATTTACCTCCACAATTGAGGTACGGGGAGCAGTTGAGTACTGGTGGCGGCGCCAGCCTGAAGATGATTGTCGGGAATCTAGTGGGGAGTTTGATGGCTGCGCATTGTAAATATTATTCGGTGAGTTGTTGTGATAATTAACAATGTAAACGATGAAATTCAAACTAATGTTTCAAATTCATGTTATTTCAAGTTAAACAAATATCAACTTTATTTTAGTGGTAATTGAGTTTATTTCAGAGTTGGTTTAAATAATGCTGGTCTTATTGAAAAAGTTACAAAAATGTTTGAAGTGGTAGCGTAAACTGGACTTTATTATGTAGGATTTAAAGTAATTTTTCTATAAACTCATATTTGTTTACATTTTTGGCAAATAAATCGCTAATGCAGATTAAGTAATTTGGCGACGAATTTCCGTTGCATTGTTTTCGGCATGTGTCGTTATACCAAGTCTTACACGTGTACTGTAGTGTCTTTCCTTAAAATCTCTGAGCCAATTTTATTCAATTCATATTCAAATGGTAATGTTCCATCATACTGGAATTGCGTCCACAAAACTTGCATTTAACTATTTCGGATCTTGTATTTTTCTATTGATGATCGACAATATTGGTAGTGCAGTAAAGTTTCTAGGTTTTCAAGAAAATTAAATATTAAGTTCGAGAATGTTAAACATGTCTGAGGCTATTTGGTGTGGCGCACAAACGCACTATTGTCAATTTTAGTTTTTCAATTTGCCCTTATCACCAAGTTTGTGTCAAAATATTTGCTTATATATTTTTTATTTAACATATTCATTACTTTCTTTCTAGCAAGGTCTTCTTGAAGCCCTGCAAGCTATCTGCAAGAAGTGGTCGCCATGGAAACACATGGAAGCCTTCTCCGATCAAGGGTTGTTAAGCTACTGTCTCGATAGCCTTGACTATTGCAATGGAACTGTGGTGGTTAGGACTATACTGATGGATCTGTGCTCTTTATTATATCCGGGTAAGAATTCATTTAGATCACCATAAGTATTTATAAAATATACAGGCTGGCAGGGACATCGCCCAAATTGCTATCATGGATTTAGTACCCTAATTGGGTAACACACTATTAATCTCAATCTGAATCATTTTGATGGATATTGTTAATCCATTGCTTCATATGTTCGAATAATGTGTCTGCTCCACAACGTAAATAACGCAATGAATGTTGTTGAACTGTCAAAATGAAACCCACTGCTACTAATAGTGTATTACGCAATTATCCTGCAGTACATGATTCTTAACCACCTGCGTAAAATATTTCGTTGATTATTAAGAAAAGTTTTCCATACATTTTGATCACGTAGGTATTGCACTTTTCTGTGAAACAGCAGTTTTCTTTTTTTTTATAATCTACTACTACTACTAATTCTACTGTAGAATCATGTGCTGAATTCATGGTTACAAAACTGTAACCATGAATTCAGCACATGCTTCTACTACAATAAATAAAATAAAATAAAAATAGTCAGTTGCTAGCCAAGGCTAACTTTTGACGGAAAAGTAGGCGCATGGAAGCCGTTTTCTTGGATTTCATTCAGGATATGTCAGGAGATTTCATCCAGGATTATGTTTTGAAAATTTGAGAAACGAGACTGTTATTTTGTATTTGATTTTTGTTAGAACTTTCAGTAAGAATTTATCATTTTCATCAAAAACCCATCTCCAAAGTAAAGAGGGTTTTTTTTACTCGCCTTTCCTAGAACCAAAAAGTTCGTAGACATGTGACATCTACCAACCCGCACTGGGCCCGCGTGGTAGATTACGGCCCACTCCCTCTCACCGAGAGGAGGCCTGTGTCCCAGCAGTGGGAAAATTATAGGCTGATTATGAAATATGAATTTTACTTCTAATATAATCTTCTAGCTTTAATATTTTACCCTTTTTAACCTCTTCCAGTCGAAATCCACAACATAATGCGCCACAAAACAACAAACAGAGACATTTTCGAACGCGACACACAAAATACTAAAGCAAGATGGCAACATTTAGAAAGTGAGAGGGTTGGCAACTTAGCAGAAAAGTTTCTACAAGTAACGCTAAAGATGTTGAATGTATTGGTGCATTTAATAGAGGAAGTTAATCCTAATGTGCATTTGAATAAGGGTGGGATTGCGCTGCCTGGGAGTCCGGTTAGGAGGAAAACTACAGGTAAGATTTTTGATCATGTGATTGATTGCTTGATTGCTCATTTTCAACAAGTATTATTATTCGATTTATTCGATTTCGATTCGATAGTATTCCATTAAAAATCGTTTCATTACGACATTTATTGAATACTACCCCGTGTATTATTCAACTAGCTTCTGCCCGCGACTTCGTCCGCGTGAAATTTCTTGTTCCCCAACCCACCCTATCGCATTGCATTACCTGGCCGCGCTATTACTTCGTTTTCGCTTAGCGTTCTTTCCGAGTTTTATTTCGTTTTGCTCGGCTCCTAAGGGCTCGGCTTGTTTTCTATGGACAATAAAAACTGAACAGAGCTGAATAAGTGTGGTTAGTCCTTTAGGGCTGATTTTACCCAAGTCTGATAACTTTTATCCGTGGAATAAAATTGACATCTGACAGTTTTTGTAAGAAAAACTGTCAAAAATTCAAAAATTATTCTCATTGTACGACTTACTCTATGTATAAAATTTTGGTGGAATGCGACCTTACATGTGTAAAAATATTCACCACCTTACATTTTAATGCGAAAATTCTATATCACCAGTAAAATACATAATATATCTAGCTATGTTTTGCCTTTTAGACGGAATGCCGCGAAGAGGAAGTAACCCTTCTGAGCTGGACGACAAAGGTTCTCTTCGTAAGAAACCTCCCCCACCAGCTTCCAGTCTTAAAGCTAACTTCGTAGGACATTTCTTTAACGAACCTTTTTATATGAAGTTCTATGAGACTTTGAGAGCTACGTATTCTAATCATAAGGTATGTATTAAGAAATATGAGGTGTCAAAGTGAAAATCAAATCTGTCGGTTTTCGATGAAGATATCAAAACTATTTATCGAAACTTAGAAGTTTTCTTACGTTTAAAATGCTTGACATTTCTACAAATACTTGAAAGAAAACAGAGTGCATGTGATTTGATTGAATTTCTAATAATAAAGACAGATTCTAGAGGAAATAAAAAAAAAATATGGTTTCATTTTTCGCTTTTGAAGGTTTAATTTTTTTGTCTGCATAATAACACGGTATTCTATAAACGTTATAATAACCAATTAATTCTCCACGAGCGAGACAATCGCGGCGATATTATCGTCGTGGCACGTATTTTTATACACTCTCTTAGGACGTGTCTTCGCAGCGATATCATCGCGGCGAGAATTTGTTGGCACGGTGAGACTGTCGCCGCGATTCGCCCGTGAAAATGGCGCCTTAATAATGCTTAGTTTTTTAAATAAACCTTACTTAACATCTTTCAGATAAACCTTGACCCAAAAAGTAGTATCTTCCACACATTCCTATCAACAGTACTAAACTCCTTAGCAATTCAACTAGAACTGGCCACAGAGAAAGAAATTGGCAACGTCACCGAAGAGGTTTTATTCTACCTCAAAGTCATCATGCCTTTATGCCCAGACATTACTGTATACTGCATCACACAACTTTTAAAATGTTTGTTTGGTACCAACATGGTCAACCAATATTCAGATTTTATGAGTATTTTGGACAAAACTGAGGTCAATAATAAATCGAGCTTTCACCAAGATGTTATGATGGTGAATATGTTGACTACTTTAAAGGAAGAATCTAGAAGAAGTAGTGTATGTTCTAATGCTAGTCAGAAGTTGTCACTGGATAGTAAGAATCCAAGGATGGTGGCTGAAAGGCACTTGCTGATGACCATGGAGAATTTTGCGAAGAATAAGTCTGATAGAAAGTGGAGTACTAACAAGAAGGAGTTGGAGAGGTATATCAGGCTGTTTGAACCGGTTGTTATACAGGCTTTGAAGGTTCGTAATTGTTGTTTACTATTTTTGTTTAATAATATAATATCCCTGGACATTTCACACAGCACCATTTGTCCCAAGCTAAGCAACCTAATGCTTGTGTTATGGTAACAAGATGGCTGATAGACTACTTATATACAATTTTATTTTGTAAATACATACATATTTAAACATATTGTACATATACATGTTTAAACTTATTGTAGTATTCTGTATTGGAGTATTCTTGGTCTTAAACTTGTGGACCGGGTTAAGAATACAACAATTCGTTCCATCACTAAAATTACTGATGTCACTCTGAAGGCTGCCAAGCTTAAATGGAATTGGGCTGGACATATAAAAATAATAATAATATATCATTTATTCTCTCTTCACAATAAGTGGTCTTAAAAATAATGCAAACTTAATACTGTATAACTATTACATATCTGCCGCATGTCAGACGATCTGTGAGCCAAACTTACGACCCAGTGGGTCCCGCTTAGTGGCATACGACATCGCGGCAGGCCCAGACGGAGATGAAGGGATGAGCTGGACTCTTTTAATAAAGATTGGTCTATGGCAGCTCTGGACAGAGAGGTGGAAGGAAAGTAGGGAGGCCTTTGCCCAGCAGTGGGACAGCAACCCACCCGCTGAGGCCCGCTTGCACGGCTTTGTTTTGATAAACATCGTCCTGCCTCCGTCTTCTTCAAACGATTGACAGAAACAGAACGATGTGGTGATTTATGGTGAAAACGGGCCTTAGAGCTGTACCACAAGTTTACATTTAAATTGCAGCGTCTTTTTAAACGGAAAATTGTTGGATCTCGTAAAGGAAAAAGTTTTGCTGCCAAAGCTGCATGTAAAATTAAAACTGTACTTTATTAATCGTTGCCCTAAAAAAACTAATCTGTCAAAAATTTCAAATGTGACAACAAGCGCCGTTAAATTGAGTGCACTTTGATCACATTTTATAATTTCTACAACTAACAATTTATTCCTACTTTTACAGAGCTACACAATGCAAAACGACGTCCCACTTCAATGCCAGGTCTTAAACCTGTTGAACCAGCTTCTAACGCTACGAGTAAACTACTGCATGCTGGACAGTGACCAGATCTTCATAGGATTTTTAATGAAGCAGCTCGACTTAGTTGAACAGCATGAGATACCGTAAGTTCAAGATAATTTAGGTATACTTAGTAAAATAATTATTTTAGTGTGACTAGCGAATTTTGACTGTAGTATGGCAAAGTGAATAAAGTTGATAGTACGCTACGGGTAAACCACTGCATGCTGGACAGTGATCTGAGGGGCAATTCTCGTAATTTTAAGAACGTTCACAGTCAGAGGGGTAATTCTCGTAATTTTAAAAACGTTCAGTCTGATCTCAGTTTTCCCTACATTTTGACAAGTTTTTGACATTTGTTTGTCGCCGAGGTGAGACTGTGACTAGATTTTGAACGTTTTAAATTACGAGAGCCTTCAGATCTTCATAGGTTTTCTAATGAAGCAACGGGAAATAGTTGAACAGCATGAGATAACGGTATCATGCTGTTCAACAATTATGTTGAACTTCCGTAAGTTCAAGATAATTTACGTATACTTAGGGCTGATTTTTCCATCGCCAGATAACTTTTATTCGAGGAAAAAAATTGACATTCAACAGTTTTCGTATGAAATGACTGTAAATTTTTTAAAAATTATTCCTCAAATAAATTTAGCAGATGATTGAAAAATCAGCCCTTAGTAAAATAATTATTTTAGTGTGACTAGCGAATTTTTACTCTATGGCAAAGAGAATAAAGTTGTTAGTACTTTACAAGTAAACTACTGCATGCTGGACAGTGACTTGATCTTCATAGGTTTTCTAATGAAGCAGCTGGAAATAGTTGAACAGCATGAGATACCGTGAGTGTGAGAAATAAAACGTTTAAAAAAAATGTGTTGTAACTTACGAATTTCAACTTTAAGTGGGTTGGAACAAAATTGTATTTTGAATGGCAATTTCGGCATCCTAATTGCGTAGCACATTATAAATCTCAATCTGAATCATTTTGAAGGATGGAGCTAATCATTCTTCATATGTTGGAAAATTTTTTTTGCTCGGCCACGTAAGTAACGCAATGAATGTTGTTGAACTGTCAAAATGAAACCCATTTGCTAATTATTGTGTGTTACGAAATTACCCGCAATTACCCGGTTTATAATAACTTATCTGTAAGCACGGCTACACATCAAGCTATACAAAACCAGTATAAGCTGACTTCTAATTGTACGAAAAACCTATACAATGCGAGGTCAGCTAAAACTGGAAATTTATAGCTTGATGTGTAGCCGTGTGTACATAGTTTTGACTGCACGGTTGGCGCAGTGGTTAAGCGATTGACTGCTGCGCTGCGTGTCGCGGGTTCGATTCCCGCACGGAACAAATATTTGTATGACCTACATGTATTTGTTCCGAGTCTGGGTGTTTTTCTATCTATAATATGTATGTATTTACAAAAAAAAAATTGTATATAAGTAGTTTATCAGCCATCTTGTTACCATAACACAAGCATTAGGTTGCTTAGCTTGGGACAAATGGTGCTGTGTGAAATGTCCAGGGATATTATTATTATTAGTTTTAAGAACTTTCCATATTGCAAGGCATACAAAGGCACGTCAACAAAATGTAAAGACTAGTATGTAGATATTTTAATATTATTTTATATATCTTATGTGACTTCCCCGTTGGTTTCGTGGTCGCAAGTGCGACTGCTGTGCATGGGGTCCTGGGTTCGATTCCCAGGTCGGGCAAAGTGTTATTGGGTTTTTCCATTAGGAATTTGTCAGTAACATCCCGGAGTTTGGAAGTTGGTGGTGTGATACCCCCGTGTCTCGGAAAGCACGTAAAGCCGTTGGTCCTGCGCCTGGTCTCTCCCCGGTCGTGTCGGATTGCCGTCCCATCGGACTATGAGAGTCAAGGAACTGAGAGTGCACCTGTGTTTGCCCACACACATGTGCACTATAATATCTCCTGCGAACCTGGCTAATCTCCGTTTAGATTGGCCACCTTGACCAAAATCGGTCAGGGAGATTATGATTACTATCTTATTTGTTTTTTTTTTCCCAGAGATTGCTGCGATTTAGTAAACAGTATACTGATGTTCTTGGTGCAACTATCCTCCTCTAAACATCACACCAAACAGATTATCGAAATACCAAAGGTAAGAACAGCTGTTTTAATTTCTTAATGCGTCAATCATTGCAATTTAAACCTTATGTAAATGTTCATAATAGTCATTTGATTCGCAACGACATTTTGCTTATCCGCAAAGTTTCTAGGGTCTGACACTTTGATTCGTTTGTTACAGCTTATCCAACTATGCGATGGCTTGATGGCATCTGGTGCACATTTAGAATGTATAGCGGGTTTGGAGCCGGTTGCTGTAAAGGTATTCAGCAATATGGGAGGTAAAAATCATTAACAACTCTCTAAATACGATAGAAAGTTTTAATGTCATCACGTAGCGCAAAAATTCTTAAAAAAAAAAATAGTTTTAGAATAATTCCATATCATCCATATCAGAAGCCGACCCAAACATAGTTGGGAAAAGGCTAGGCAGATGATGATGATTTTACTTCCGCATAAATTATTTTGAGCACTTTTTTTTTTGTTATTTTACTACCCCACAGCTGGGCAGAGGCCTCCCTCAAATCCTTCCAGAAACACTTTTCCCGCGCCACCTCGAACCAGTCATCAAGGTCATCTCGCCATCTCTTTCTCTTGGAAAACATAAAGAAGATTTTCAAGGAGCCTTAATCTTTTCTTGCGTATAATTTTGTAATTGGTTTTAGGTACTAATGTCCTTGGCAGAGCTCAGCAACAAGAAGCGCAAGCGACTAGGGAGGTGCTCTTCTACATGCTGCAGAAAACTATGCACCAACATAAGGTAAGACACAGTCCATCCATCGTTTCTTTGGTCTTCTCCTACTCTCATAGCCATCGACATTCATACTCATAACTTTCCTTACGACATTTTCTTCATTCCTCCGTATCCCATGCCTATACCATGACAACCGATTTCCACACAACTTTTCAGTACAATACTCGCCACGAATTATAAAAAAGAAAATTGACGAAACAATTATTATTTTAATGAGTGAGATAGAGGGAGACGGAACTATATTATAATTCTATATAGTTCCTCCTCCATTTTTTGTTCATAAAAAAAAACATCACAGTGAAACAGAGATTCAAAGGCTAGCGCATAATACAGTCGCATCGGGCAGCAGCACATTGCATTCCAATATAAAAACTGACTGACTGACCGACTGTATATGTTATATGTTTCTGTACATGTGACTATACTGTTGTCTCTTTCTCCCTCAGGTATTAGAACTAGTATCGTGCGTGCTATCTCTCTCACAAGAACACCCGGAGAGTTACTACCGCTGGTCAGAGCTAGCCAGCGACACGCTACTCAACTTGCTGACACAGAGATCCATAGAGCTACACTGTCATAGAGCGATCGGTTCTCTAGAGAGACTCTTAGATACGGTGTACAAAGATGTGTTACTAGAACAGAGTCGAGTTGAGATTTTGTTGAAGATATTGTTTAAGGCGCCCCCGGATCAGGTACGTTGATTATCTATTTATGTTATTTTAGTTAATAAATGTTGTGAAAAATGTATAAAAAAGAAATCAAATTAGAATTATATGTCAAAGTCAAACTATTTATATTTTATTGGTGTGATTTTTGCTGATACAGTATGTTTTATAAATACCTATTTATAAAACATACTGTATCAGCAAAAATAACTCTGGTAACTAACTAACATGGTAACTCAAAAAAATATCTATTATTTAAATTATTTTTAAAAATTTTCGTCGGTTATTAAAAAAATATATTGCTGTTCCATACATTTTAACCTGTAGTTGACTGGACTAAATTTGTTGCTAATGACCTCTAGTATAACCCCTTTCAAGGAATACGTCGTAATAAAATAATGAAATGTAACACAGTCTCCTAAAAAGCCCGAAGCGTAAATATGATTTTGTCTATTTGAAAGGAATTTAATAAAAAAACTGATTATTGGCCTGATTTTGTGATTAATTTTAATTATCCACTGCCTTTTTAAACTAATATGATAATTTTCATTTCAGGCAACAACACCATTGAAACTAAAACTACGCTACCTTTCAATAATAATGGTATTAATCCGAAAAATTCTAGTTCTAATACCAGAAAGCGAAATCCTCCTTACAATCAACTACTTAAAAGCAACGTGCATATCTCCATTATCCATCTTTTTCAACGTCAAAACGGATGTAGATCCGTTAAACGTTCAGAATGTAAATGAAAACTGCGCGAATTTGTCGCCAGACGTCATTCTCGTCCGTTTTCTGTTCAAAACCTTGACGTATGCGATAATGGAGATGGACAATTGTTATGAGAGTGTGGACAGTGAGCAGAACAAGTTGCTGTATGCTGTCTGTGTTAATATTATCGTGCAGGTGAAGCATATGCTGCATTTGACGGGTAAGTTTCAAATGATATTATTTAATTTTTTGCCTATGTTGTCCCACTGTAGGGCAATGATCTCCTTTCCACTCCTCTGTCTTGAGCCTGTGCGGATCAATCCTGTCTGTAGGCGGCAAGCTCGTCCCGCCATCTTCTCCTTGGTCTGCCTCGATGTCGGCGGACATTTTCTGGTGGTAAATTCGATATGGGGCAAACGTGTCCGGCCCCGTCCCACTTAAGTTGGGCTGCTTTTTGGGTGACGTCAGCGATTTGTGTTTTGGAGCGCAGTACACTTTTGGCGCACAGCAGCAATGAAACTACAAAACAATTCTAGACGATGATTACAATTTTATTTTATTTTTAATTTTTTAAAAATTATTTTTATTTTTTATTTATTGAGTTCAAAAGATTAATATTTTAGTAAAAGTTACTTATATTTATTAAGTTAGTCTGTCACCGATAAAAAAACTGTCGTTCGCATTCTCCCTTAAAAAAGAAAATTAAGTAAGATCTTTTAAACTGACTACACACTATATTTGAATAATATTGGTATAGAAACCGCGTACCGGAAGACCTAGCGTTGGAAGGCCTCCCACAAGGTGAACCGACGACCTTGTTAAAGCCGCAGGAACCCGTTGGATGCGAGAAGCACAGAACCGGTCGAAGTGGAGGTGCTTGGGGGAGGCCTATGTCCAGCAGTAGACGTCTTTCGGCAGAAATGATGATGATATAGAAAAATAAAGTGTCTCTCATAAAAACTACTAGAAAACTTATTGCTATTCCTGTGAAGTATTAATTCCTGTTTTAATGCTAACCAAAATTGTTTAAAGCCTTGACTACCTATTTATATTTTCAGACGGATGCCTCTTCCCCTTATCAGCTAAAACAGCACAAACTCTTCTCCATAACGAACAGAGCGGCCTTAACACCGGGCTGTACAGTCCCGAAGAGAACATTCCTCTAGATGTACTCAATCTAATATGTTTAAAATCCGCGCATCGGATACCGTTGCTGACTGTACATTGGTCGCATTTACTTATCAGGTATTTACTTGTACTAATTTTAAGAACGTTCACAGTCTGATCTCAGTCTCAGTCTGTCAAAAATACCTCTAATTTCCCTACATTTTTGACACTTGTTTGTCGCCGAGATGAGACTGCGACTAGATTTGAACATTTTAAACTCCGAGAATTGACCTTCAGATCAAAGAACATATCACTTTTATTGTGATTGTATACAGGGTGGCAGGGACATTGACGCGCAATCTATAACCATGAATTCAGCACACGATTCTAGACGTCGAAATTTTTCGTTGGTTGTAAAAAAATACTGCTGTTTCATAGAAAAGTGCAATACCTACCCGGTGTACCTACCCGGCCAAAATGTACGAAACAGCTATTTTTTTTTTAAATAACCGAAGAAAAATTTCCTTGCAGGGGGGTTCTGAATCAAGTAATCCTTGGTAACAGGTGGCGCGTCGATGTATCTGTCATCATGTAGGGTGGCATAGCCTGCATGGTGGCATAGCGCGCTTCCGGATACACTCGGCTACTTTCGGCAAGCTTCGCCGCGAAGGTCTGATTTCACCGACCAAACGATATCGTGGTCCTGAATGCTGGAAATGTGATCACTTATCAAGATAAATCACCCGTGTTCACACGAGTTGGAATAGTTTATTTATAACATATCCACTAACACCATTATTTTTTATTTTATTAATTTTGTATTTTGTGTTTCACGAACTGTGTCCAAATTATGCGTGGTCATACATTAAAAAAAATATATACGCGTCGACTTGAGAACCTCCTCCGTTTTTTTTTCGTCGGTTAATAAACTTTTTTCTTTGTTTCTTCTTTATTTCATGATGATGATATTAATCAGCCAGCTAGTTTGTTAAAGGGGCTGAATGTCCGGGTGCACAAGACGTGATTCTCATCTCTCGTCTCCTGTCTTCCGATGAACCCCGCTCACTGCATTGTTTTTCAGAAATAGTACTTAGTTATTAATTTCTTTCAGACTAAACTTCCTGTCTCACAAATACTGGCAGAAGCTCATCGGGTTCGCTCGCAATCTTCCTTTGAGCGCCGATTGCGGTGATACTCAGCTGTTACGAGTTGACATACTGCAGATTGCGTGCGTCATGGCTTACTGCGAGTACTTTGTGAGTTTGTATTGACCTTTTACTGCCAGTGTGTCAGAATAAGGCTTTAAGTTTAGTATTATGTATACTATAGTAGTATTTTATAGGTATTGCACGAAATAAATACATTAATTACGAATCCTAGTTCAATTTATCCTGAATTCATAATTTTTGTTTTTTTTTTTTCTTTTTTTTTTTTTTTTTGCTGATAATGCAGGTATACATATAAGTTGGAATATTTATTAAGTGTCCCGATACATTTTACCTTACGGCATGCAAAATATTAGTTTTGAATTAAGTGTTTTTTGCCAATGTGTTGTTATTTAAGTTAAACAATCACTTAAGATAGGATTTGACAGCGTTACTTCATCAGGCTATCAGAAACTGGATATTAGTATTAATACTAGTCGATAGATATTGAGATAATGACAAACTGAACTTCAACACTTCTGATTTAAAGTTTATTTAATTACTAGCTGTGCCCCGCGGTTTCACCCGCATAAGTTTCGATCCCGTGAGAATATCGGGATAACATGTATCATTTGTATTAATCCTGGTTATAAACTATCTGTGTGCCAAATTTCATCCAAATCCCTTAAGTCGTTTTTGCGTTAAAGAGTAACAAACATCCACCCATCCATACAAAATTTCGCGTTTATAATATTGTAGTAGGATTGTAAAAACGTTACAACATTGCCAGTTAAATTAATCAGGTGCCAATTAGGCATGTTCCTATTATTGGCTAAAATCATAACCCCTAAGAACCCTCTCGTTTCAGGTAGAAAACGGTCTAACAGAAGCGGTTCACCTAACCTGGTTACTGGTCAACCGAGTACATATACTCGTCAGTCAGTATCGAGAAGAGATCGTACAGACTCTTATAGCCAAAGTGCAGCAGATGGCAGGAGCTTCGGGGTTGTTGCTGCAAGCTATTGCTGCGAGATGTCAGAGCTGTATGAAGGTAAGCTAATGTGCTAATTCTTTCTAGATAAAGCTGCTTGTCCTCACCTCTGGAGCCCCACTGACTTCCAAAATATCCACTAACACCATCACCATACGATGATGTGACTGTCTCATTGTGTGAAGGGCGGGCGTTTTTGGGGGACTGTCTTTTGCAATGTTGACGTTCGAATAGTGCTGATTCTCAGCCTAATTTGAATAAATGACTTGATTGGTCTCATATTCAAAATCATTCAGATTGTTTTTGAAAGTGTGTTACCCAAGTCTCCAAGCGCGATTGGAGTACTTGTTCTGGGTTCGATCCCCAGGTCAGGTGAAGTGTTATTTGATTTAATATTTACGAATTTCATAAAGCAGCCTGGACTCTAGATATTGTGTGCTTAATTTATGTAAAATAGCACGACCTTTTTGCTTGAATTCTAAAAACTTAGTTTATTTTTTAAATTTTTACGTTGTGATATTATTATTTCAGGATGAATTCGCACTGAATACATACAAGATTCTATCATTATGTCACGAAAGCCAGTCGGGACCACTCGTGTTTCTAATTTGTAGGATCATCGGGAAATTAGAACCGGCAATCGCTGGCAGGTATGTTATTATAATTATTATACGAGAATTTCTCTAAAGTATACAGCCTCCTTTACTTCACCACCTTAAGGTTAAAAGTCTCTTACACGGCATAAAACGGCAAGGTCTTTTTTTTGCTTGTAAGATCAATATGCCAGCTAGATCGTTTCAACCTTAGTGAAGTTTCAATTTATTGGGAATTTTTGTCAAAAGTGGTAAAGTAATTAGGAACTTTAACTAATAAAAGGTATGGTTGACATGAAAACTTAAATCTTGCATTAATTGATTAATGGTTTCACTATTTGCAGGTTTGCCAAATTAGCAATAGACAGGTGTAAGATATTAAAAGAGTTGCCAGTGGACAAAATTAACGTACAGCTGTCAAAGGAAGATGTCCAAGTGGCTTTGGAGTTACTACAGAGGGACAAAGTTCATACACGGTAAGTGTTTCAACATTGAATCGGTAAAATAGACAGATTATAAAAGAAATTCTGTATTTTCCTTATTCTTCAAAGTGAGATATGAGGCTTGAAATAAAATTATATTGTCTTGGATAAAGAGGAGGGGCTTGTGGCTAAGTAATAACAGCCGCATGGGTCGATCGATCAGGTGAAGCTACACTTGCTGCGGTTGGTCCGAGGATGGGTGATCTTTACATACCAAGATCCCTCCGTGCCTTGGAAAGCTTGTTAAGCCGTTGGTACCAAAGTTTTCAGATGATTGAAAAATCAAACCTTACAGTAACAATGACTTTCATTTTGACAGCACAACATTCATTGCGTTATGAACTGTGTTGAGCAGACAAATTTTTCTAACACATGAAGCAATGGATTAGCAATATCCTTCAAAATTATTCAGATTGTGTTTGAAAGTGTGTTACGCAATTTGGGTGCAGGTTCACGCGTTTAGTGTAGGAGAAACGAATAGCATCGGTAAATGAAATCGTTTTTTTTTGTACCAGGTACTCAGCTTTAGTAGTGGAATTAAATGCCCTAGCGTCAAGCGTGTTTGACCTGTCGCCATTCGATTTATCACAGGACAGAGCTATCAACCCACAGCACATTGTGACAACGAATATCGATGAAAAATGGTTGTTGAATCAAGTAAAAACCAGGTAACTATTAATTCTATATTTTTGCATAGCATAATTACATATTACACACGGGACCCTATTACTAAGACTTCGCTGTCTGTCCGTCCGTCTGTCACCGGGCTGTATCTCAAGAACCGTGATAGCTAGACAGTTGAAATTTTCACAAATTATGTATTTATGTTGCCGCTATAACAACAAATACTAAAAACAAAACAAAATAAATATTTAAGGGGAGCTTCCATACAACAGACGTGAGTTTTATAGATAATGGTACGGAACCCTTCGTGCGCGAGTCCGACTCGCACTTGTTTTAATAGATTTTCAACTTTATCACTAAAGCATTAAGGTTCAAGGTTGATTGGAAATTTTTTCAGTTTCGGGTAGCTTGACTTGCTGGCGTCTGTACCTGAGATAAGCGCGTTCAAACAAACTCTTCAGCTTTATTATTAGTGTATAGATTGAGGAGTAATATTATCCATGTATATTGCGTTCAGTCGTCTGATTTTTCAGCGTTTTCACAGGCAGAAGCAAAGCTTTAATCTCTTAAAGCGAAGAGTGCATAGCATTCAAGTATAATATGGTCTATTCATGTATATGTTTCCAATTGTTGTGGTTTCAAGTTAAACAAATAACAACTTTATTTTACTGGTAATTAAGTTGATTTCAGAGTGACTAACACTATTTAAAAAGTTGTAAAAATGTTAAGTTATTTTTCCAAATAGTACTCATATTGTTTTACATGTTTGGCAAATAAATCGCGAACGGTGTTTACATTCACATGTACTCTCTTCATCTGTTACTGTTACACTCATGAATATACCAATTTTAATTATGTGTTTTCTTTACAGATGCTGCCAAGCCGACTGCACAACACCAAAATCATTGAAACAAAACGAACTAGCACTGTTCCTATCAAACCTAACCAAAGAAGACCTAACTACCGTAATGGCTTGTCCAGAATTTGACCGAAAAATACTAAACCCAGCCTTCGGAATAGCCTGCGATAATTATCTACGAGAGTTCTTGAATATTCTCTCAGTACAAGAAACAAAAGAGTATGAGAAAGAGAGCGCAAGAGAACAGAGGGAGATGAAAATTAGAGAGGAGATGACGTCTTCCATTGATAGTAACAAAATCAACGTGGTTAACACTCTTCATGTTTTTAAGAAGAGTGATAACAAGGAATCGAAATCTCAATTCTTCATTCCTATTACTGATAATGAGAATTTGAAAGAGAATTTCGGTAATTTACAAATATCTGATGAGGATCTAGAAATTGATCCTCCAGAGTTGCCAGCTTTGTATACAATCGGTATTGCTACATTAGAAAAATCATTATCAGACATTATAAGACTGTTTCCTAAACAAATTCGGCCTTTGAGTCAGTCTGAAAATTTCAGTCTAAACGTCGAACAAACTATAGATAGATACACAAGGCGTTGCCATCAAGTTTTCCAAGATAAATTATTTTACCAAGAGTTCAACATACTACAGACAATTATGACAGGATTTTTGGCATCTCTAGACAGAATAATCTCATTTGTCGATGAAGCCGACTGTGATTTACTCGATAAATGTATCGAAAATATCCTACCTACATCACTAGCGAAAAACATGGCAATATTTGCTGTTATATCCTTACAATATTTATCTTTTCTAATCAAAAATAAGAAGATAGTCGAAACGCCTGTTCACGCTGACGTGTCTTTCCGAGTGACGGCGTCAGTGACTGACAATATTGTTGTTGACAACGTTGTCAGTGTGACGATTGACAATGTGGCTAAAGCACTGAGTTTCAGAGAGATTTGGGCTGAATTGAATACTGATTCTAATGTGAATAGGACGCAATCGGCTGTCAGCTGTTTGTATGCGGTTGTCAAGTATTTGGTCAAGGTAAGATCTTCCATTTTAAATATTACTAGCTTCTGCCCACGATTTCGTCCGCGTGATGCAATTTTCTTAATTTTTTTTTCCGTAAGAACCTGCTACAAAGTATTAGAAAATTTTAAAAAAAGATCGATGAAATCGGTAAAGTCGTTTTCAAGTTATGGCGTGACCAAGGGAAATAGGGATCCATTTTTATATACATAGATGAGGGTACATAAGGGTCTACTAAACACCACAAACACTAAATACCATAATTTTATTTTATTTTTTTATCAGCACTAAACGAATTTGAAACATCATTCTATTTCTGTTGTTAACGTTGTCAGAAAAGGAGGGCTTTTTTTTTAAAAAGTGGCGATAAGTGTGTTTTTTGGTGCAATGTATCTATCTGCCCTAATTCGGAGACATTTAATTTAACCTTTTTGAGAAAAAAAAATCTAGTTTAAAAAAATATAATAAACTAGCTGTTGCCCGCGACTTCGTCTGCAATCCAGGATGAAAAGTAGCCTATGTCCTTACCCAGCTCATGGTCTATCTGTGTGCCAAATATCATTAAAATCCGTTCAGCCGTTTTAGCGTGAAAGCGTAACAAACAAACTTACTTTCGCATTTATAATATTAGTTAGGATGAAACTTTTCGAAAACTATTTACTTTCTTAATTTGTTGCCTGGCCTTTAGAGGCAAACGTTAAGTTATAAGTTATCTTCTATACTAATTTTCAGTGCACATAAAACAATAGCTATCTGAGTTAAGCATTATACATGGTCGGACAACCATCTATTTGCAGTAAGATATATGCATCAATTTAAAATATAACTAATTCTTGTAGCAA
Organism: Apamea crenata; assembly: GCA_949629185.1. Classification (NCBI taxonomy): domain Eukaryota; kingdom Metazoa; phylum Arthropoda; class Insecta; order Lepidoptera; family Noctuidae; genus Apamea; species Apamea crenata. The sequence goes on along the minus strand of OX451375.1, from coordinate 11,245,844 downwards.
TTCTGACATTTCCTTCCTTAAACATTGACCTTTTTTTCAGGACACACGACCCCTGACCCCTAAGAACTACATGCAGCCACAAGACTCGGGTCCTAAGCCCGACATAATAATTACTGGAGACAAGTTAATTACACTACTGGAGTACTGGGAGACCAACTTCTATTCCAAGAGTACAGGGAATTTCTTGGAGAAGTGTTACAGAGAACCCATTGAGAGTCTGCTTGTTTCGTTGGCTAGGTGGGTAGAATGCAGTCTTTGTTTTCATTTTATTGATGCCGTCATAGCGGTCACTATACATATGCCGGGCGCTGCTTTCTTAGGTAACCCAAGTTTTTGAGGAACAGGTTGTAAAGTTCACTCAACCTCCATAGAAAAGGGAGGATCCTCCGACCAGACGGGTGTTGTGTCTGGCGGGCAACTGTCCAACGATTGATGTTGGGAAATTGTATCTATGCTAAATGCGCGGTAAACTCTGCTTGCGAGATGCAGGATTTGCGTGACGTCAGTATGACGCGTTGTTCGCATGTGGCGTTGTAGATACCGCTACACACACATGAACAAGCACTTTACATCGAAACTTTTTAAATTTTAGATTGGACATAGTAAGCCACATAGCGTTAATACCTCCGATAGCGTGGTCGTCAGTAGACGTCGTATCAAAGAAGGATGAGATACAGAAGATAGACCTGCCCCTACAGGCTTTACAAGATATGGATGTTTTGGAAGCCTTTTTGTTTAGGTAAGTTATCACCCACATTCCCAGAAATGAACAGACAATTTAAAGATTCATCACCAGTTTCAGAAATCCTATTGTATTTAGCCTCTTGTCAAAGTAATCTAATGTCAACTTTAATGTCTTGTGAAGCTATCGCTAGCTTTGTCTTTGACAGTATAATATTTACTAAATAGAGACTTGATCAGGATGTCAAAATTGGGTGATCATGTCCAAAAATTCTTGATAGAAAGCACATTTCAAAATATTTCAGCTATGAAAATACCTGATCTATATATCTAATAATGAAAGAAAATGATGGTCCTGACATAAATTGTGTTTTCATCAATGTATTATAATGTATATTTCATTAGTGTAAATCACGAGCACGCGTCGTTTAACTTTTAAGTCATTAAAATAAGGTTCAAATTGCAATGATTGACGCGAGCTCGCGAAATGCAAAAACTAAATCAAACCACAATATTACTGATTTCGCCTTAGTCTTACTCATATAATTTTCTATGTTATAAATAAACTTAAAATATTTCCTCCAGGGTAAATCTAATAGGCTGGTCATCGAAGAAACAGTTCGAAGAGATGTGGGTAGGTTTACTTGGCGCGTTACAAGGGAACGGTACACACTGGGCCGTGCGCGGGATCACTCAGCTCCTGCTTAGCGCTGCGCCAACAGCGCTGCAGCGCCGCGGGGAGTTGATACATGTGCCCAGACATAGGCTCAGCTGTAATGAAGGGTGAGATTGTGTATACACACTGTTTTTTTACTGTCGATCTTAGGCCCACTTGCACCACAAATCACTGGTTTACTGGGTAGCGCTAAACGAGTTTTAAATATGACTACTAATAATATTACTATTTCTGTCATCTTTACATCGTTTGCAGATGACAGAGACAGAATGATTGAAATAAGTTTAGCGTTAAATGAATTTATGGTGAAAATGGTACGCAAGCTGTGCTGAATGTTGGAGACATACGGAATTACGACAATCTGTTCATACTTTCAAAAGTTGTTTTCAAACACGCAGAATATAAGGATATAAATTTGACTAAATAGCAGATTCATTACGAATCCACATAACTCCATAGTACGCTTCGTGCGAAAAGTACACCTTCAAGGATTTCGAAAGCGTGCAAATTTCCAATTTTGTTCATCTCCTGCTAATGTGCACTTGGTTTCACAATTTAATCTTGCTTCCTCAGAATGCAACGACTACGGAACATTCTAGTCGGCACTTCATCATACAAGTTATTCGAATGCGTCAACTTGGAACGAATACCTCTCATGAACGATGGTTTCGATGGGTATCATTACGCGCAGTTCAATACTGAGTACTTGAAATTGGCATCAGGTGAGATTAACCACATTAAGTTTTCTTTGGAATTTGGTTTATTTTATTAAAAAAAAAAAGATAACACTGTGTATTGAATTGAGAACCTCCTTCTTTTTTAAACTAAGTTGGAAAGAATTTTTCAATAGTTTACAAAAAAATCTTTCTCGACAATTGACCGCTGCAAGTCAAGATTGCGCGTCATGTAATTTTTATTGATATAAGGTTTAAATTATTACAATAGTTAACGCGCGCTCGTGAAATGCGACAAGCTACTAACAGCTTACTGTATAGTACGAGGATCTTTCGGCGCGTGGCCAAAATCGGAAGTAACGCCGCCATCTTATTTTTTCACAAAACAATTTCACAAATGTTTACCAACAGTGCCTCCCTGTCAACGTCATTCAACCTCTAAACGATCCTTGAAACACAATATTCACGAATACAAAATAAACAGCTTTCACTCGTGAATAAAACTCTAGTAGGTACTTATAACGTAATCAGCCTATAATGTTCCCACTGCTGGGACACAGGCCTCCTCTCTTCGAGAGGGAGTGGGCTGTAAAAAACCACGAGGCCTTATGCAGGTTGGTGGATATCATAATGTCTTCGAATTTTTGGCTCTAGAACATGCCGGTTTCCTCACGATGTTTTCCTTCACCGTTTTGAGAGCAGTGGTGATGAAATTATTTACACAATGTCAAGCGCCTGTCTGGGTTCGTACCCAGCCAGGTGCTTTACATTGTGTGAATACGTGATGACCACAACTCGTAAATCCGGGCCGTTGCCACTGGGCCACCATTGCTCTCTGCGTTGATTAAACCTCGGCTTTCCTCTAAATAACAGGGGAATTTTCAGGAAATATTATTTTAATCGAGTTAGAAACACCACGCTGCGCTCCATAACTCAAGTAGCGGATGTTGGAGAAAAAACGGCCAGGCTGAGCTGGACATGTGTCGCGAATACACCCCGAGAGATGGGCAAAGATCGTCACTCACCGGACGCCAGAGGGAGGACGTCGCCGTCGAGGTAGACCACGGCGAAGGTGGTGTGACGATCTGGTAACGTTCGCAGGGCCAACATGGCTAGGGATCGCACAAGACAGGGAGGTTTGGAAGGAAAAAGGGGAGGCCTTTGCCCAGGAGTGGGACATAATGTAGGCTAAAGAAAAAAAAAATTTATCGTAGTTTAATACTTTGTTTCTTCATACAGATATAACAGACGACGCGAGCTACAAAGTGAAGAGAGAAGTAAAACGGGTACGGAGAAACAAAGAGATCGATATTAACAGCTGTTTACAAATACTGATGGATGTCACCTCGCAGATGTTGGAACCTAAGGTATGGGTACTTTACTATTGTCAAGTCAAGGTTTAGATATGTGGAGCTCAATTAAAGATGACAAGAATTTTTTAAATGAATGGAAAAAATGACGATTTTAAAAACAAAAAAAAAACTTTTTTTTTTACTTTTAATCATCAGTATATGTTTTACAGTAAGTTATTATAATAATAATATTGTAATACTTACAATTCGTTAAGAAAATGCCAAATAATGACTTCTTTTTTTACAAAACCTTGACTCTTAAAATGAGCATAATTATGAAAAAAAAAGGTCGCGTTCGTCCACACTGTGAACTAATGTACTTTTTTTCCTGATCGTCAACTGTGTTGAAAACAAGGTGTTACTGATCGGGAATATTCGCTATTTGTTAGTATAGTAAGTTGCAATTAGCTTTATTATCGGATATGAATGTTACATTTTAAATTGTTATAGGCACCGACTGGTTTAGCGGCTCGAGTAGCCCTCCTCTCCTGCATGTCTCAAACAAGCGCAGTATTCACTCAACCAGCTCACTGGTGCTGGGCAGCCGGCCAGCTCATCTCTCTGAGCAGTGCCGCGCACGCCACGCTGACGCAGTACAGCGCGGCCGGGCGAGCGCTACTACTCGCTCTGTCCCACTGTATGTGTGTGTTGGACGGGTTCGAAGGGTTACAGGTCAGTTTTCAACATTGTATCGAGCCGGCTTTTTGTTCAGACCTCTACAGTTTACACCCTCCGTTTATTATGACGTTCACTATTCTGAGCAAAAACTCTGCCATTAAAAAAATTAAATCTAATGTATATTCCAAAAGTATCTTGAAAGTGTAAACGAACCCTGTTAAAAAATATGAAAAGTCACGGACGAAAAATGAGGTTATAAAATTAACCTAGAGAAAATAGTTGTCTTATGAAAAAGATATGTAAGGTGATACAAAATAGGAATTTCGGATTTAATTGTTCAAATAAACGAATAAAGCATTCTTTTGACAAATTGGCGCATAATGTTCATTTTCTGATCAATTTGTTTGCATTTACATCAGATACTTGGAAATTAAATCAAGCTATTAACTCACTTGCTAGATATTTGATACAGAAAATAGAAATAGCTACATAAAACAATAAAACAATCTTCATCTAACAAACTTCTTTTCTCACCAGGAATTATCAACAGTCCACCAAAAACTCTTAAAGTCTCTCTCCTCAAGCTACGCACCGCTACGTCAAGCGGCACTGCAGGGATGTCTCCTACAGTTGACAGGGAAGGCATATCTCTTGGCCAATGTGCACGGTCAGCCCAACCCTTATCATGAGCTGGTGTCGCAGTTGAATGTTGCTGTAAAGCAGTATCTTGCTCCTAATACCAAGTAAGTGTGAGAAGCTTTAAGTATATCATTACATTTTTATATAATCATCATATTTTTATCGACGTAGCGACAGGCGAAAGAGATGTTGACGGGACGAGCTTGACTTCTAGCAAAAGACAGAGTTGTGTGGAAACAAAAGATCTCTCTGTCCGTACAGAGAGGTCTTTTGTTTGCCCTGCAGCGGCACAATACAGGCTTGTTGTATGTTTTTATCATACCTTTTTCAGAAATTCAAATTAAATAAAGACAAAAATGGTTGTATGTTTTGAAATTTCCTAGAAAAGGAAACAACGGTTATTTTGCTACTTGTTAAGGTTCCAACCGAAAAGTCAAAACGAAACTTTTACAAGATTACATTTTTTCAGTAAAATTGCATCAGTGAAATAAGAAAATTATTAAACTTTAATGGCAAAATAAATTTTGAGGAAATGACTACTTTAACTGGCTGTGTCCCTTGAAAAGAATATGTGTTGTTTAGAATGTCTTATGTTATAACATTTAGAACGCCAAGTTTTCCCTCGTTTAATCGGTCTGTTTTCACTGTAAAAGAAGCCTCATTCATATCATTTCTTTTCAGAATATCCCTCTACGAACAAAGTCTATACTGGACGGTGCTATTCACACTTATAGAACTCGGACATCCGGAACTGATCAACATTGCTGTGGACTTCGTGCTTACTAACCCTAGGCATTACTGCATTGATTTAGTTGTTAAGGTGATTTAGAACTTAGTGTAATAGAAATTAAAAAAAAATGACAAGAGACCTTTTCCTGTTTCATCTTAGAATAATTTCGGCCTTTTGGGTGTAATTCGCTTTATACGAGTTTCTCTGTGACTGGTGTCAAACCGTACATTGTTTAACACTATGACTGGCATTTTCAGGGTATCACAACGACGATAAGACAGCAAGTTCTTCCAAAAGATTTGAAGAACATAATAATTGAGAAGCTTTTGGATAACATGAAGAAATATTCAGAACATCATGCCGTACAAATATTAATGGTGCATTTATTTTCAGGTGAGTTTATTTATTCATATTCCTAATTTCCTAATTTGACGCATTTTCGAAAAAATACTTCGTCACAGACTAAATATTTTAACTTTCTTAGGAAAGGTGGTCTTTTTGTAAGGTTTCTGAAGTTGTTATTTCAAATTTTTTTTGTTTAAATACTGAAGCGGCCATTATACGGAGACAAAACAATATTGTTCTTTCGTTTATTAACTTCCTAAATATGTTTTTATAATCGGTTTCCGAAATCGAAAGTGGCTTGAGATTTTCGAAAATCTTTTAAAATTAATTTCTTAACCTTCGTTTTTAAAGACAAATAATCCAAAAATTATTTCCTCCACAGCCGACAACAAACTCTTAAGTCCAAAACTAACCTCAGACGTTTCAAACATGGACCCAGACATTCTAATGAACTCTATGGAACGCATCACTCTACTCTACAAAGTCCTCCGCCAATCAAAAGAGAGAGAAAGCAAAAAGATCATAACAACTTCTCTTAAATACTTTTTAAGAGAGACTCTTCCACCGGCAGCGACTTTGAGCAGAGTTGTCATAGAGTTTTTAGAGTGTTGCAAGGAGAGTGAGAAGATGAGAATGGAGATTGTATCGAATAGAGATCGCTGTGTTGATTGTGCGGTTATGAATGCGGAGATTGTTTTTGAGGTAAGTTTTTTTTTTTTAAAGATCCCGATTGCTTTAAGAATCCCAACATTTAATTGGAGGAAAATGAACCTATATTAAGACGTTTTTTCAAGTTAAACAAATATCAACTTTATTTTAATGATAATTAAGTTGATTTCAGAGTGACTAGCACTATTGAAAAAGTTATAAAAACGTTTGAAGTTGTAGCGTAAACTGAACTTTATTGTGTAGGAAGTTATTCTTCCATAAACTCATATTTACATTTTTCATCATCTCATTGTTTACATTTTTGGCGGATATGTCGCGAATGCAGATTAAGGCTTACCACGCGAAATCAGTCACTGAAAAATACCACAAGTGCGTGCACTGGTATAAAAAGCTATACGTTACATTTTTCGGCGGTTTCAAAACGCATTCATTTAATCGCAGTGCATAATATGTCTTCCTACGACGTCCCCTCCCGGTGTTTCCACTCACATCTGCCCTGTAAATACCATTTGTTAGTCGCTGTTCATTCACTATAATGATCTGATAACTAAAACTAAAAGGAGAGGCCTTTGCCCAGCATTGGAATACAAAGTAGGCTAAAACAAAACCTAAAACCAGCGCTGGGGCTCTGTCTCGTATAGGGTCTTAGCATTATGCTGAGCGATGGTCGTTTTGCGTGGATGTGATGCATGTATTCCCCCAACTTGTTATATTTTTTTTGTTTGTGTTCTTTTTATGCGTCATGTTTGCCGCTAATACACGCATTTTCTTTCTTTTTCTCTTCTTTTCGGTCTAAATATACTTTATTTTTCCACAGGTATTCCAAACATCGATTACTCAAGACCAGCTCCCAGTTCTCTCCGGCTGGATATTCGAAGCCCTATGCCACTTACTGAACGGCAAAGTAACATCAAACCTCCTACCATATTGTATACAAACACTACTGGTTTCAGCCAGTTCAAACCAGTTCATACGCCACGTCTCCCCACTGTGTTACCACATACTAAGGATAGGTTTCCTCAAAAGTGGGGAGATGTCAGAAAATTGGGGAATTTTCAAAGAGTTTTTGACTAGTAAAGCAGGAATGTCTTTCAACGATAGAAGATTGTTGTGCGTAGTCGCAATAAAGTCTCATTTTACGGGATCTCAAATTGAAAGGTTGAAAGAACTTTGTAATAGTAATGAGTGTTTGGCCGATTTGGCTTTGTGCTTGAATTTGTAGTTTTTAGGTGGAAAGTTGAAGGGTTTTATTGGTACCTTGGATTCTGATTGTTTTCCCGGAGTCCGCTTTTATTTAAAGAAGTGCTCTACTGTGCTTAAAGGTGATAATGAGATTAGATTATTTTAGGACGAATATGAAGTTTTCCTTGACTGAATATATTGAACCTTCGCTGTCTTACATTCATTTAGTTATTATAATATTTTGCTTTGTTTTTTAGGTTCTATAAATATAACCATCGTCATCATTTCAGACGAAAGAAGTTTATACCTCCGGTAACTCCCCCAAATATAATACTTAATTAAAGGTGATTATAGAAAATAAGCATACCGGAAAAACAGCGCTGGAAGGCCTCCCACAAGGTGGACCGACGACCTTGTGAAGGCCGCAGGGACCCGTTGGATGCGTGAAGCACAGAGCCGGTCGAGGTGGAGGTGCTTGGGGGAGGCCTTTGGCCAGCAGTGGACGCCTTTTGGCTGAAATGATGATGATGATGATAGAAAATAAGTTAGAATGTGCGGTACCATTAAGCCTTCTATAAAGATCAAGCGTGTTAGTACTTGTAGGCAATTTGATTCTGTTTACTTAATTCTCTAAATTCGTTTCGAGCTAAATTTTCATTCCAAAGTAGTAGATATTTTTGATGAAGAGTTTTAGAATAAGTGTAGGAACGTACTAAGCAGGCAGACTAAATCCATCTTATTACAAAACGAAACCTAACTTTAGTTCTAGCCTAAACTATATTGAGCCCGTACTTGTATTTCGAACTTTATTTCGATTTAGTCAAAGTTCTTAATACTAAAATGACAACTTAGCACTGAACTAAACTGTCATTTTTGTATAAAGAACTGCATTTCTCATTTATCAGTTGGGTTCTTAATTTAATAACTGGGTCAGTGGTTTAAACCTGATCGAAAGAAAAACCTTGTTTTGTAATAAGGGGGATTGAGGCTATTAATATTTCTCACGTACCGCCTGACGCAGGTCCTCTCCGGACACGGATGTTTCGGGAGGTTCCTGCACATCATCAGGCGGGAGGAGACGCCCGGGTGTCACCACTGCCAGGATCGCCCAGAGGACACGGTGGAGCACACGGTGGAGGTCTGCCCTGCTTGGGCGGAGCCCCGCCGTGTCCTCGTAGAGGCGATCGGCAACGGCGGCGACCTCTCGCGCCCGGCCCTGGTGCAAGCCATGGTCCGGGGTGAGAGAGAATGGGAGGCAGTCACCTCCTTCTGCGAAGCAGTCATGCTAGCGAAGGAGGTGGCGGGGAGGCTGAGGGAGAACACCTCACGCCTCAGCCGCCGCGGGAGACGCTCCGGGCGTCGGGAGCCGCGTGACGACTCCCGGCCACCGTAGGCGCGGGCCTGCGGGCGGTGAGTAATGGGTAGCTCACCGTCCGATCAGGACCAGGCCCGTGCCGGACGGCGCGTTGTGTTCCACGCACGCCTCAAAGAGAAAATGTCAGCAGAGGACGGGGCCCCATAGGGCCGAAGCCTGCCGGGGCGGCGGGATTTTCCGAAAGGTTAACCGCTGCCCTGGAACAGAAAGGGCTAAGGACGGAACACGGGTGGGTTTTAGTCAGTAAAAGTCTGACACTCCCTTCCGCTCCACCCAGAGCGGGAGGGGTCATTTGATGATTTCCCATCCACAAAAAAAAAAAAAAAAAAGGCTATTAATATTTAAAACGCGCTTAGGATCTATGCGGGTGAATGCAGTTTCATCGGTGCATCATCATCTGCTTAGCCTTACCTCAACTATGTTGGGGTCGGCTTCCGGTCTTACCGGATGCAGTTGAATACCAGTATTTTACATGGAGCGACTGCCTATCTGACCTCCCCAACCCAGTTACTGGGTAATACGATCTCCCTTGGTAAGACTGGTTTGGTTGTCAGACTTTCGGGCTCCTGACTAACGACTGTCAAAGATCCACGAATGACGGCCGGGAGCAACGGTCATGGCAAATTTCTTCAGAAAAAAAAACCTTGTAGTGTTGTACTAATAACGCTCGAAATAGGAACAGGAATTATACAGTATTTTGGTTCGATAATATTGGGATTATTACAGCATATTGTCTGCCTGTTTAGTGCGTTAAAGAAAGATGATAGAAGAATAATATAGAAAGTATATCGCCTGTTTCTCTTCTCATCCTGTAAGGACAACATCGTGAGTTTAAGAAATCGTTTGAGAGTCGAATTAACCTTTCATCTGTCGGAACGTAGATGTACGCGAGACACAATAGCTTTTTAATTGTGTCTATAATTACGACATACAACGGGTTAAGTTTGAAAATGTCTTCGTCAACTCTGTAGAATGTTTTGAAGAAAAATAATCTAGTTTGGGTATAAAGCGTCTCGCCCATACAGACTAAAGCTAGGGTTTCCTAGGAGAGCTGTGACCGTCATGAAAATCTGTCATTTTCTTCAGTATTTGACATTAAGGTGTCAAAACCGCTCTGTATTTGGGCAGCTGTTTTGCATTGTGTGACGTTCACGGCTTTCTTAGTAACCCAAAGCTTAATTGAACACATCGAGATTTCGAGAAAGTTCGTCTTTGTCGTCTCTGTCACTCATACCAGTCTGACAGTCTCTTTTTAAAACTCGATTTGGCCCACAGTCAACCACATAGTGGTAACACTAGCACGAGTAAAATCGTCAAATTGTTACCGCTGATATGCGGTTGATTGTGCGTACAATGCTATGATATCACTCTGGTCTATGCTATACAGGGTGGCAGGGACATCTACGCGTAACCTGAAGGCCAATTCTAGTAATTTAAAACCGTTCAAAATCTAGTCGCAGTCTCATCTCGGCGACAAACAAATGTCAAAAACTTGTCAAAATGTAGGGAAAATTAGAGGTATTTTTGACAGATTGAGACTGAGATCAGACTGTGAACGTTCTTAAAATTACGAGAATTGCCACTCTGTTATCATGGATTCAGTACATGATTCTGTAAATGTCATGTGTCGTCCCCTGCACTGAAATTTTACGTCGGATAATTAAAAAAAAAAATGCTAGAATCATGTATTGAATTCATGGTTACAGCTTGCGCGTATAAATCTCAGAGAAATGTAGCTCTATTTGTTCTATGGTAGAAGAGTAGGGTGTAGTAAAAAGTAACGATACTTGAGCAGCATCGATATTACAATACATAGTATGATTGCTAATGTTAAACATGTTATTATTCATATTTAGTTAATGATTGTAAGTAATAATTTAAATACAAACAAGATAATAATGTTTAAAGGACATATTCGAATACTCGATAATTAGGTAGGTATCGATACTTTTTACAGATATATCGATACTTTTGACGGATATATCGATACTTTTGAGAAAACTTGGGACGAGGCGCTTTTAACAGTTATTTTTATATAGCAGCATATTTTACTATTACATAGTACAAATTAAATGAACAACGTTCTTTCATTATTCAACTACTAATAGTTTATTAATATAATAACAGTATATTAAAATGATCGCGCTTATATTTTTTGATGTAGATTAATTTATTAATTTCTAAACTAATATTATAATGTTTCAATAATAAGAGAAGATATTTTGAAAATCAGTAGAGGTAATAATATATTGCAATAATAATGTTTTAAGAATTATTATTTACCACAATAATACTTAATAGAAGGTACTCATAGGTTCTCTAAAACAAAGACTATTTAAATCCTTGCTCCAAAACATATTATTTCCATTTAATCAAATATCAACATTAATTTGATTGATCAATTCAAAAAGTGCTAAAAATCGTTGCAGCTAAATCTAAATGAAAAAAAAAGTTATTTTTGGATTTCTAACTGAAATAATGCGTTTATAATAAGTACAGATAAGATCCTCATTAATTTGTGTATTTTTCACTTCCAAATAATTATAATCCTTATTCTTTGAATGATAAAGTTCTATTTCCTTTGGATGGCAATCGCGAGAGACGTCGATGTGACGTCATTGTTCTCTAGTGTCTTATAAATTATTTCACTGTAAAACTGTATGATAATTGATAATGTTGTACAATATGTATATTTTATGAAATTATGTAATTGAAATATTCATAATTATATTTTAACTCGAAGCTTCAGCAAGTTAAATAAATAAATAGTGTAACGTTTTTATGTCTTTTATTTTTATAACGCCCACTGGGCAAGAATCTCTAAAGTAAAGTTTAATCAAATCCTTATTTTCAATTGAAGTTATTTCCTCCTAAACGAACATCACCTCTATGTAAGTAAAAATCAAGTTGATTTTATAATGACTACTACTATTGTATCATCTGCCTAGCCTTTTCCCAACTACGTTGGGGTCGGCTTCCATTCTAACCGGATGCAGCTGAATACCAGTATTTTAACATGAAGCGACTGCCTATCTGACCTCCACAACCCAGTTACTGGGTAATACGATACCCCTTGGTAAGACTGGTTGTCAGACTTTCGGGCTACTGACGACCCGTAACGACTGTCAAAGATCCACGAATGACAGCCGGGACCAACGGCTTAACGTGCTTTCCGAGGCACGGAGGGGACTTGGTATGTGAAAATGGTCACCCATCCATGGACCAACCGCGGCAAGCGTAGCTTAACCTGATCAATCGACCCGTGCGGCTGTTATTACTTAGCCACAAGCCCCTCCAAGACTACTACTATTGTGTAAGTCATAAAAATGTTTGAGGTTTTATCGCAAACTTTATGTACCTGTACGTACTCCCCGGCACAGGTACAGTCACGAGCACCAATTATGTCAACACTTGGCAACTTTCAATTGCGTTTTTTTGTGAAATAACGAATGCAACGTTGAAATACGACACATTACATAAACCTATGGGGCTCGAAAATGCTACGTTCGTAACAACATAAAATTTCATTAAAATATAAAGGAGTAAATCGCTTTTGAATAAAGCCGAGTGTATACATACTTTTGCTCGTGATTGTACAGGTTATTTTCACAAAAACACATACTCCTAAAGACCAAAATAGAACTCCAAACTCAATTGCTATTTCAACAAACCATTCAAATGGCGAAACCTGACGGTCACTCACGTGAAGTGCTTTAAAAGCACTAAAGCTGTGACTTAAGTATCACAATAGCATCAGTGTTGCCAGAGGTCATTGGAGCGCGTAATTAAACCCTCAAGTGTGGCAAAGTGCAACAATGTAGCAGCCTGTATCACTCCACTGCTGCGCAAGGACTTTTTCACCGTGAAAACTTAGGTGAAGTGAGCGTGGAGTGAGCTGTCATTCCAACTAATGCTAGGGATTGACACTATTGACAGCTCACTTCACCTAACTTTTCACGGTGAGATTTTACAGAATAGATCGGCTGGTCTTTTGTTTTGTTTGGCTCGTCCCGCCATCTACAAAAACACAATCATCATGTTGTTTAAATTTTGGAAACTAAATCGAGAACGCAGCACCGTCTAGAAATAATAATTATCTTTAACAAACACTATGAAATGATAAAGCAAATTAACCATGAATTATCACGACTTATCTTGTTTGGTAAAACTTGATTTTTATAGTAAGTACGTATCTGCTGATTTCGATAAGATTATTATCTTGTAATTGGAACTATTGCCGTTAAATTAAAACTAGGTAAAATTTATATATCTGCCTAAATAATGATAAAAAGCCAAATAGTTGAATAACTATGAGTCTAAATGACCCAACGCCTGAAGAATGGGATGTTCTCATGAACACCATGCAATATAGCATAATCTGCCTCCTCTTCCCACTCCAAGGGCACAGGTCTTCTCTCTGTGAGAGGTACCGTGTGTGGATTCCCTTCTCAAGGACTACGAATAACAGGTAAGGCAGCCGGAGCTACCACACAAAACACAACACAGACGACTACACAGTGTAATCTATGTAGTAATCCAATGGTCTAACCATTGGATTACATAGATTACACTGTATGTAATTTTATATAAATTACACTTAGATTTACACACATATAAATTACACTTAGATTTACACACATAGGTATGTAAACTCACGACTTCTTCCAATGAGGGTTGGCAGAAACTACATACTGACTGAACGCCACCTCCTCTAAACTCCTCTTGCTTCGTTTATACCAGAAGGCCAATTCTCGTAATTTAAAACGTTCAAAATCTAATCGCAGTCTCATCTCGGCGACAAATGTCAAAAACTGTCAAAATGTAGGGAAATTAAAGGTATTTTTGCCAGATTGAGACAGATCAGACTGTGAACATTTCTTAAAATTACGAGAATTGCCCCTCTGGTCATACACGCACGCCGGTTGCGAGTAGGCCTTTCTGAAAAATTTCACCATTAAGGTGATGAAATAAATCGCTAGAGGAATCTAAACAATTTTACTGATGGTGAGCTTGACTCCCACCGTGGGGACTGGCCGGCACTCGCAAAAGACGGAATTGTATGGACAAGGGAGAGGGAGGCATTTGCCCAGCTGTGGGACAATACAGGCTATATTCAAATTTTATTTGTTTCAAATTGATGTTATTTCAAGTTAAACAAATATCAACTTTATGCTAATGGTTATTAAGTTGATTTCAGAGTGACTAGCACTATTAAGAAGTAATAAAAATGTTGGAGTTGTAGCGTAAACTGAACTTTATTGTGTATAGTAATTAAAGTTATTTTTCCATAAACTCATATTTGTTTACATTTTTGGCGAATATATTGGCAAATTCAGATTAGTTAGATTAGATTAGGTGCATTCATCAGGTCAAGCCAATCACGAATCAGCGAACGAAGCATAAGATAAATGGACCTCGGCAGGAGGAGCCGACGACTTGAAGAAGGCGGCAGACACAATGGGGTAATTTTCTGGGTAAAAAAATAATAATTATATTTAGTCCGTCAGTTAGATTATCGAAAAATAATGGACACGTATTTTTTCTTTTGTCAATCAAACAAAAAATGACAAAGATAAAGCGCGTCAAAATTTGGGAGTGACGTCGCTTGCTTGCAAAAATGTCGCAAGCAAGTGACGTCACGCGGAAGTTTAAGGCTGCGGTTCCACTGAGGCGGAGCGGAGCAGAGCGGAGACGAGCTGTGCCGCGATTCACCAATCACATGGCTGGTGCCATGCCAGGTGCCATGTGCCAAAGCCATGTGATTGGTGAATCGTGGCACAGCTCGTCTCCGTTCTGCTCCGCTCCGCCTCAGTGGAACCGCAGCCTTACGGGCGATATCTTCATAATTTTTTATATAATTGACAAAAGAAAAAATACGGGTTCAATTTTTTTTGATCATCTAACTGACGGACTAATTAGATTTTTTTAGGAAACTCGCCTATTTATCCGGACGAAGGACAACAGAGGCCTATTTCACTATCCAGCGAAGGTCTGCGATAAGCTAAGTCTATTGAAGTTCAGATAATCGGACAATGCATTATCAAAACGCGGTAAATTCATTGAGTCACGACAAAAAATATTCACTATTCACTCATTATCAGACGATTATCCACTATCAGTGATAATTATTGATAGAAATAAAGCGAAATAGCTTTTAGTATTGTGTATTTCGGTCAAAATGGCGGTCACGCGTCGCGGTTATATTTTTTGTGCGTTCTTGTCGAGTGTGCTTTGTGTTTTATTGGTTGTGGTTGCTCTTGCAAGTGATAGTTGGGTGAGTTGATAAGTTTTCTTTAAAGTATGGGAGCAGCAGTGCGATTCTGTAACCATCTCACCGTGAAAACTTAGGTGAAGTGAGTGTGGAGTGAGCTGTCATTCCAACTAATGCTAGGGATTGACACCTTTGACAGCTCACTCTAAGCTCACTTCACCTAACTTTTCACGGTGAAGTTTTTACAGAATCGATCGACAGGAAAGAGCGTGAGAGTCGTAGCTGAGTGGTAAAGGCCGCAACTAACAAGTTGTAGGTCGTGGGTTTGAACCCAAGCAGGCAATTTACTTTGTGTTCCACTTACAGAGAGGAGGCCTGTGTCCCAGCAGTGGGAACGTTGTAGGTTGATTATGCTTATGCCTTAAAATATCCATAGTTTAGGCTGTATCAATAAATAAATATATGTTAAATAATAAAAACATACCTGCAAAAAGGCAGGTGTGTTGACTTGGCTCGCGAGGTTTCGACATACGGAATGTGTCGGTCATGGTGCCGATAGTTTTTCCAGCCAATGGTTTACTAATTAACACCTAAGGAGAGTCTCTTAAGGTAGGCAGTTGAAAGGGATAGGTAGGTACTCCCAGATACGGCACTTATTGAGAGGAGGTCCCTCCCTGTGGAAGCGGCCAAATCAGTTGAAATTTAGTAGATATATACTACACTTCGTAAAAATGCAGGACGAAAGTTGGTGTGTAGTACCTACTACACACCAACCTACCTACACCTACCTACCTACCTATTTTACTTATGTGGTGACTAAAGAATGATTACTCAGGTATATCCGGTTGTTTAGCGATATTGTTTCCTAGATCAACAATCATTTGAATATGATTGTACACACATTACAATTTAAGCCAATTTAAATAATCTGAAAGATAACTATGAAGTAAGAATTTTCCTGGAAAGTTCAAATATTGTGGTGTGTTTAGGTTTTTATTTTTACATTACGGTATTTAGTAGAAGTTTGTCTATATTTGTGTCTGTTGGTCACAAGAGACACGTTCCATAACAGGTACAGAAATTAGTTATACAACTGAATTAATTATACTCCTCTGCGAAATCCCTTCGTATACAGGTGTGATGTTATTTAATTTGATGTCCCCAAAAACTGCCTTAGATGTTAGATATTTTAATAATACATATTTGTAAATCCTGTAACATGAAAACTTTGTGAAAATAACGAATTTTAATGTTGTACATTCCTATTGGAATATTTTGAATTCCTACCTTAATTGAAGAGTGAAAAAATTACTGTAGTCCACTTGTGCGGTGGACCGTGGACGGACGTCCTTAAGAAGGTGGCTGGGACAGACTGAATGCAGAAGGCGGAGGACAGGGTGTTGTGGCGCAGCCTGGGGAAGGTCTATGTCCAGCTGTGGACTGCGATAGGCTGAGTTGACTTGTGCGCTGTGCATCTCGGACGTGTGTAAAAACGTGATAAAGAGGTGTGTACGGCGCGTCAGAACCTTCAAAATATATTAGTATGACCTTGCTACCGTAAATCTTAATTGAGGAAAACCCTAATTTAAATATTTACCAATGAATATCGATATATTTGAATTGCCTTTATGACCTATTAAATAAAAGTCATATCTATTGATAAACTACACCAAGAATTTTATTTACCTAAATAAACTTCGTGAAGTGAATAGTATGATTACAATACAACAAGTCATACCGAATAAGTACATTGAGCGAGAGCAGTGGGTTCGAACCCAGGCAGGCGCTTTACTTTGTGTAAATAATTTCATCACCACTGTTCTCAAAACGGTGACGGAAAACATCAAGAGGAAACCGGTAAGTCCAAGAACCAAAAATTCGAAGACATGTGACATCTATTAACTCGCACTGGGCCCGCGTAGTAGATTACTCTCCCCTCTCCCCGCCCTCTCCCTCTCGAAAAGAGGAAGCCTGTGTTCATGCAGTGGGAACATTATAGCTGGCTAACATTATAGGATATAAAAACAATTTTTAAGTAAATTAAGCATATAAACGTCCATTGAAACTGAATAAGTAATAGCATATGAAGTCTTTTAATCAATCTGTCAAATAGTAAAGTCAGCATTACCGAGAGAGACGATGATCTATCAAGAGAGACCACGACATCTGAGTTGGTTTCGGCACTTTTTCTTAGTGATCAGTCAGCTAGGAAATGCCGGAGCCAGAGCAAAGATCTACTTACATAAATAAACATTTCATTTCCAAGTTTGGCTAAGGAAATAGAGATCGCAGTTTGCTGTTATTAGCACACAGGTGGCATAATAGGTTCTTGGCATTATAAGGTCAGACTTGCAATCAACTGCTGGGCATTAGGCCTCTCTGAGCGCTGCCATTTCATTCTGGAATGCTGACGACGGCGTCTTGAAGATCGCTTTCGATGTATTCGCTCGTATCGCCAAACTAACTCTGGCCGGTTCCCGTCGTCGTGGTCGTCTCTGCACCCCCAAAGGGGGCGCGAGGGGTCGGTGTTGGGGCTCATTTTGGCCCCTTGACCAAGGTCTGTGTCTCTCGGTCCCCAGAAATGGGGACCAGTCGTTGGGTTTCTCTAGCTCGTCGCACACCTATCACCCCCGGGGGGTATGCCTCCCCCTGGTTGTCGTTGGTGTGTATCTGTTTAGTGGCTGTAGGAGCGCCCGAAGTGCTCCACGACGCGCGGGCGTGGGCGCGGGCTCTGGCCGGTTCTGGCTCATTCCGGCCTTATATAGTGCCGCAGATAGCTCTAGAACCTTCTATTGTAGAAACTTCTATAATGTTCGAGTACATACCAGCCCCGACTGACCAGATGTCGATAGGCTTAGAAAGTTCTACCATCGAAATTTCTACTCGATAATAGATGGAGATAATATTAGTTCTGCTACTCGATACTAGACAGCGCTAGTGGTAACTAATGTCACCATGTATCAGGCATTAATTGTGGCGTGCAACATTATTTACCTACTGAATCATTTACTAAATCTGTCTGCATATTAAAGTGCGATACCGGATATATCGCGACGTTTCTTCTTTCTAATTAGTATACTTTTATAGTATACTAGCATAAACATCCTATAATGGTCGCTGAGACACAGGCCTCCTCTTGGTGAGAGAGAGTGGGCTGTGGCCCAGTGCGGGTTGGTAGATGTCACATGTCTTCGAAGTTTTAGTTCTAGGACATGCCGGTTTTCTCACGATGTTTTTCCTTTACCGTTTTGAGAGTAGTGGTGATGAAATAATTTACACAAAGTAAACCGCCTGCCTGGTTCGAAGCTGCCACCTGCAACTCGTAAGTCGCGGCGTTTACCACTAGGTCACCACTGCTGTACAACGACGAGGAAGCTTAGGAGGCTTGCTGACTGCGATTACACTTATCTGAATGTGCAATGTTAATATAGAAGAGCATTGTTACAGGTAACATCTACAGCCACCGCGCCAATTCAAGCGGATGACAGCACGATCAGATATGGCCTGTTCAGAGGAGAGCTCACTATACGAGAATTGATCACACCCAGTATTAACACGCTCTACAGTAAGTATTTATTGTTTTTTTTTTTGGCAGCCTTAACTGTCCCACTGCTGGCCAAACTCAGAAGTCATGGTCTCTTTTAGAGTCCAAAAAACGTATTATTAGTATTTTATTGTGAATCTAGCAATCCAGGGCCATGTCTGGGAGGGCATTTTGAAGAAAGAGCCATCGCACCTTTGACTGTACCTATGCATGCATCAGTCATCGTGTAGCTCAACCCTATTTTAGTGAGTTCAACCAATATTACATCAACGATAACACTTTCAATTTTAATAAAACATTTTGAGTTTCCCGACACTCTGTAAAGATTTATGATATTAATAAAGAATAATTTATGCCTTAATTAGGCCAGGTCAATGCATCATTCTCGGTATAATTTAATATCATTTATCGCAGAATATTGTTTACGCGTTTACCGGGAAACTTTTGTGATTTAATCTGTGATGTTGCCGCGATACTCAACAGTTGGCCTGTGCACTGGCAAAAGGATTAGTGATCGTAGTTAGTTATGAACAGACAGAAAGAAGTTTCTATTCAAAAGGATTAACTAGTCATCATCGCTTAATAATGCACAAACAAACAATATAAGTAACTTTTCATTAAAATTTAAACCTACGATTCCTGGTAGTTGATCAGTAAATTTTAATGAGATATCAAATGTCATGTTAGCTGTGGTGATTAATGTAATTTTATCGATATTATTTTATTGACTAGCACTCTAATGGCCGTGCCGTCAGTAATAAACCGGGCACAAATCTGAATCCGCACTAGCTCATAGCTAGTTATAAACCGGGCATAAGTCTGAATTCGTACTAGCTCATAGCTAGTCACAAACCGGGCACAAATCTGAATCAGCACTAGCACATAGCTAGTCGTAAACCGGACACAAATCTGAATCCGCGTTAGCTCATAGCTAGTATTAAACCGGGTATAAATCTGAATTCGTACTAGCTCATAGCTAGTCACAAACCGGGCACAAATCTGAATCAGCACTAGCTCATAGCTAGTCATAAACCTGGCAAAAATCTGAATCAGCACTAGCTCATAGCTAGTAATAAACCGGGCACGAATCTGAATCAGCACTAGCTCATAGCTAGTCATAAACCGGACACAAATCTGACTCCGCACTAGTCCACAATCGTTGTTGCATAATATGGTATCAATGTGTAACCACAAAACGTTTAACACATTAATAAGATATTATGCAACACAGGCTGACTGTACTAAATATTCATATACATATTCGTTTATTTGCATTCCACAAGGTATAAAGATGTTCACAAAAGGCTACGACTTTTCTAAAGTTCAAAAACAGACTTTGAAAGCCTAAAAGGCGATAAAGTCATGTCTACCTCTAAAAGGGTTAACAAAATAATACCTTTACAAACTTCAAGAGTTCAAGGGTTCTATTAATAAATCATTTTGATCAAAATTCTCGTTGCTCGTTACAATACATTTTCGAGTAAAATTGCAAAACTAATAACTTCTGCGCGAGGGAGAGTCGGGTCTTCTTTAGGCCACGAAATAAGCGGTGTTAATAGGATGTCTAAGAAGATGGGATAAATAAAACAGGAATAGTTTCGGGAGGCCCAGACCGCCCAGACGGAGATGGCGGGATGAGCTGGACTCCTTTCATAAAGATTGGTCCTTGGCAGCTCTGGACAGAGAGAGGTGGAAAGAGAGTAGAGAGGCGTTTATCCAGCAGTGGGACATTAACGGTTAGGGCGGCTCATGATAAAAATGTTCTAAATATCTTGTAGTAAACACAAAATACACAAAGTCTTATTCCAAGATTTAGACCTAAATCATCCGAGACTTACCAAAACAACACGACGACCGTTTGCAACAGTGTGTCGATTTTAGTTCCTGAGACGCTCGACCCGGGGCGCTTTGAATCGGCACAAAAAACATCTGTCATTTAGTATAGTATATTTAGTCCAGCGTACTTGTTTATTAGAGGTCAGTGGATGGCCCCCACATAACGGCTGCAGTGACGGCTGTCATGAAAATGATGGGGGATGTGGGGTTTGACTTTACGCTAAAAACGCTCCCTAGAAAAGCACATCTACTTACTTTCATAAATAAGGGTTTAGTGATATGATTCGCCTGTAAATTATAAACGCTATGTGGCGGCCACCGGAAACCATGTCTTTACGTAGGTAGCGGGATGCCCATCGTACAAAGCTTGCCGGAAGAAAATACCTACATGTCATCATTCGCAGTGGCTCTTGCAGATATGATAAGAATTTAATATCTTTGTAGTAATGATAAATAAGTTCCGACAGACTATAAGTTACAAATACATATTTTCTTTTCTTTTATAATTCCCGTTGGTTTTGTGGCCCAACGGTAGGGAACAAATTAAACTACAAAACAATAGGCTTTTTGTTTGCAACATTAGATAAATTCATCATTGTTTGTCATAATATTTTAACAAAAAAAACTAACTTTGTATTTCAGGCAATGTTTTATGGCTTTAATTAAAGAAATAGGTACTTTCATTCTTAATGGGCTCGCGAGTACCAGTACCTACTGTAGATTCTCTCGTTTGATCTTTATAATATGTAGAGAAGTGGAAACCATTTTTTTTCCTACTCCATTTTCATAGCAACTTCAAGGATAGTAGAATTTAGTTTTCGGGATCTTCATTGAAGAGCGCCGAGAGTGCTTTTCTGGTGGATGCCTCTGTAGATTTTGGTTCCCAGGAGTTATGTCAGGAGGACTGTCTGAAAAAATCATTTAAGTAAAGTCGGTCTCAGAAATGCTTGCCAGTTTTGACAGCAATTATCAGTAAATTGAAACTTCACTGAAGCTGAAACTATCTAACTGTCACTTATACAAATAGACCATGAAAGTGACCTTCAACCTAAGGATGGGAAAGCAATTACGACTGAGGACTACACTGTCCTCTCCCATATCTATCAACACTATAATTTGAAAATATTGTTAAGCTTTTTAAAAGAGTATTCGTGATGTTTCTAGCCGGCTCTTATCCATAAGAAACAACCAATTGGAACCGTGCATCTAGCTTCTGACGTTTCATAAGTGCCCATTTAGGTTTATGTGAAATACATTTTTTTCATTTTGATTTAGGTAGACTATACAACCAACAAAATCCAGAGTAATATTGTTGTAGCGGAATCGTCCGAAAGGGTTACCGCTGCCCTGGAACAGAAAAGGCTAAGGAAGGAACACGGGTGGGTTTTAGTCAGTAAGAGTCTGACACTCCCTCCCGCTCCACCCAGAGCGGGAGGGGTAATTTGATGATTTCCCATCCAAAAAAAAAAAAGTATAGTTAGTAGTTCGTACTTAAAAATTATATTCTTTGATAAATAATATGCTACCGAAAATCTGGCGCACCTACCTTTTGTTTGTATAATAACTATAACATTCCATTTTGTATTATTTCAGTGACGTGTGTACCGGAACTCGGAGCGTGTGCATTAAGCTGTAAAACAAATGAGTTGGCCAGACAGATAGAGGTAATTAATAGTAAAAGTAATTTTGAACATTTACCCTCCCGACCGATTTCGGTCACGGTGGCCAATCTCAACGGAGATTAGCCAGGTTCGCAGGAGATATTATAGTGCACATGTGTGTGGGCAAACACAGATGCACACTCTGTTCCTTGACTCTCATTGTCCGATGGGACGGCAACCCGACACG
Source organism: Apamea crenata (assembly GCA_949629185.1). Classification (NCBI taxonomy): domain Eukaryota; kingdom Metazoa; phylum Arthropoda; class Insecta; order Lepidoptera; family Noctuidae; genus Apamea; species Apamea crenata. Next base: position 11,223,464 of record OX451375.1, on the reverse strand, counting down.
ACCGGGGAGAGACCTGCGCATGATCTCTCCCCGGTCGTGTCGGGTAAACACGTAAAGCCGTTGGGCTTTACGTGTTTTCCGAGGCACAGGGGCATTTAACCGCCAACTTTCAAAACTCCGGACTGGAAAACTCAATAACACTTTGCCCGACCCGGGAGTCGAATCTAGGACCCCACGCTTAGCAGTCGCGCTTGCAACCACGAAACCAACGTGGCAGTCTTATTAGAAAAATACAGTGCCAAATACATAGGTATGTATTCAAGTATGTATGTATTATAGTCAACAGCTCGTGGTAATATTGAACCACGAAAACAACTTATAATGCTACGACGTAGCATAATCAGTCTATGATGTTCCCACTGCTGGGACACAGGCCACCTGCAGTGAGAGAGTGTGGATCGTAATCCACCGCACGGGTCCAGTGAGGGTTAGTAGAGGTCACATGTCTTCGAATTTTTGGTTTCCTTACAATGTTTTTCTTTACCGTTTTTAGAACAGTCATGATGAAATTATTTACACAAAGTACTTAAGCGCCTACAACTCGTAAATCGCGACTGCCACCACTGTTCCCAGCAACTATTTTATATTTGACGGCACGGTTGGCGCAGTGGTTAAACGATTGACTGCTGCGCTGCGTGTCGCGGGTTCGATTCCCCCACGGAACAAATATTTGTATGACCTACATGTATTTGTTCCGAGTCTGGGTGTTTTTCTATCTATAATACTTATGTATGTATTTACAAAAAAAAAAAAATGTATATAAGTAGTTTATCAGCCATCTTGTTACCATAACACAAGCATTAGGTTGCTTAGCTTGGGACAAATTGTGCTGTGTGAAATGTCCAGGGATATTATATTATATTCCAGGGATATTATAACTATTTGCGAAGTTGCCAACTTTCAGAATACTCTTAAACTGCCTTCCGTACACAAAGAAAAATACATAAAACTAACTTTAAAGTAACCGCCAATAGCCTGCGAGCCTTCTAACGCAAACAATTTCCCTCTTGAATGGTTCCTGAATGGTTATGTAATAACAATATAACACGTTTTCAGGTGCGGGCGCTGGCTGAAGGCCTTCGGCCGAATCCCGCTTGCATTGGCAACACCAATGTTTATATGACCGACCCATGTATGTATAGTTTGAATTTATATATATATTAGTTTGAATTTAAGATAGGTTTTATTCTAGTCTATTAAAAGTCAAGTAACATAAAAAGTGCGAGTCGGACTCGCGCACCGAGGGTTCCGTACAATTTTGTAGGTTACAACTACTTTACGGTTTTCAGATTTTTCCTTTACTTGCGCTACATGACATTGCTTCTTGCCAAATTTCATGATTATAGGTCAACGGGAAGTACCCTATAGGTTTTGATTCCCTTGCGAGTATCAAAATATGCGGCATAAACGGAACAAACGCCCGTATCTTTTGATTGCGTTTGATTTTTTCATTGCTTCAAGGAATTGCAGGCTGATATTAATTTCATCTTGATAACTCTACGCGTTCCTGAGAAAAAGGTCTTGACAGACGGACGGACAGACAGACGGACAACGAAGTGATCTTATTTAGGGTTCCGTCTTTCTTTCTGAGATACGGAACCCTAAAACCTACGCACCCGCTACCGCTACGTAAGGCATTTAGTCCGCCCTGTACATGTATTTGCTTGAAGTATTAAATAAATAAATAAAAACCAACCAAGTGCGATTCAGATCACATGCAATGAAGAGTTCCAACGTTGTGAATATTTAAAGTTTAAATAAATAAATACTGCGTGTATTTATTCATTTAAACTTTTCGCACAAAAAGGTACAAAGGCGGACTTAATGCAGTATTGGTTTGATAGACCGCAAAAATATGTTTGTATAACCCGCAAGAGTTAAGTTGAGACCCGAGCGGCCCCTCCCGATCCCCGCGCTGTTACCGCTCTCGCCTTCGACGCCTCAGTACCGCACGCTTACGTCATCCGAGCGAAATCTCAAGTTGTATTTCATAGGATTTCTAGAAAATTACAAAAACGCCAACTAAAGCAGTAAAAATAAGATATCTCAGATACCTACACAAATTAAAAATAACATCGGTTTTCATATATCGTTTTTGTCGTAGTTGGGTGTTATTTTTTACTTTAAAAGAAACGTGTTTGCGACGGGATCCGAACAAGTTATTAGCTAAATATTTGTATCGGCATCGATACCACCACACGAAAACTACGATCATATCATATCATAATGACGTCAAAATCCTGCATCGCGCAAGCAGGGTTTACCGCGCAACTAGCATAAATAATGTCACAACAACCGTCGGCGTCGGGCAGTTGCCCACCAGACACGACAGACGTCTGGTCGGAGGATCCTCCCTTTTCTATGGAGCATGAGTGAACTTTACACCCTGTTCCTCCCCAATAATATTTTCTGTATAATTTTCAGTAACCACTCCTCCGGTGATTTCGTTCGCGTTCTACGTGTCCTTCTTAGCCCTGCTCATCATTCAGCTGGTGCTAGCCGTGGTTTCTGCTTGTCTCGCCATCCTGAACGCCACTAAAAACCCTACAGAAACTGCTTTTGGTTTGCCTGGTAAGTTTTTTTTAAAACGTCAGTAAGTGAACATCACATTCGTCACATTGGATCAGTGGTGGTGGTGGCCCAATGGTAACGGCCATAACTTACGAGTTGTAGGTCGTGTGTTCAAACCCAAGCCGTGACTTTATTCTCTGTAATTATTTTCATCACCACTGCTCTAAAATAGGTGCAGGAAAACATCGTGAGGAAACCGGCATGTCCTAGAACAAAAAAATCATGTATAGTCGTGACCTTCGCCAACCCACACTTGGCCCGCGTGGTGGATTACGGCCTACTCCCTCACACAGAGAGGAGGCCTGTGTCCCAGCAGTGGGAACATTATAGACTGATTATGCGAAGCGGACATCATAGTCATAGTCATTTTGAATTTATAAAAAACTTCGTACGACTTGGACGAGTCAATAGACACCTCTTGTTGAAATCCATCCAGCCGTTAGGATGCTTCGAGGGTATAAATAATCCCACTTAAAAAGATACACAGGTTAGGGTACACACTTGGTTGACTGGTAGAGAATGCCTAAGGTATTGAGTCCGCCTTACCTTTTTTTCGTGTCTGAAAAGTTTAAATAAATAAATAGGTAGGTATGAGTGAAAAAAATAAAAATGCTGTAAAAAGAATTTACGTTTATTTGTTTATTAAACTGTATCTTTTCCCAGGATGTCTATGGACAAACGGAGCAGCCGCGCTTGTGGGGGTGGCAGTGATGCTTATGTTCGGCATATACTATCTAACGTCTGGGTTGAAGGACCATCTCGCTTTGACACACATAGCATTAGGTTTATTCGTCCCCGGGCCGGGACTTGGATACTCTTATTGGTAAGAACTTTTCTAAAAAAAAATTTTTAATTATAAATAGACGAAACCCGGTTTTAAATGTACAGGAAAACCTGTATGACTAGATTCTGTGAAATTAATTTGGAGCTACACTTAGGTGACCGCACAAAACTCAAAAGCGAATTCATTTGTTTTTTTTAAGTTAACGCAGGTATACAACGAGACACCGTTCAAATTTTAACTGCTGCGTTGGTTACCTAATCGTATTGCTAGTAGGTACCTACTGTGACCGTGAGGTTCTAGATTTTATAGGCAGATCAAAAATATATATATCCAAAATCTAGTCGCAGCTTCATCTCGGCGACAAACAAATGTCAAAAACGTAGGGGATATTAGAGGTATTTTTGACAGATTGAGACTGAGATCAGACTGAACGTTCTTAAAATTACGAGAATTGCCCCTCTGATCTAGCAGCCTCAAACTGGGTTTAAGAGCAATATTTTTGTTCACTACCTAATGGGACTTAGACAATAACTAGTAAAAGTTACGTGATTGTGAAATGGTGAGGCACTACCAGCTCAGCTAATCCCGTCCAAATGAACACAAGCGTGATGTTTTATGTCATAAAATATCCTACTTTACATGGCCGCGTATGGCCAGGCAGGTAGTGGGGCTTGTGGCTAAGTACTAGCAGCCGCACGGGTCGATCAATCAGGTTAAGCTACGCTTGCCGCGGTCAGTCCATGGACGGGTGATCATCTTTACGGGTCGTCAGAAAATCCGAAAGTCTGACAACCAGTCTTACCAAGGGGTTTCGTACTCCATGTAAAATACTGGTACTCAGCTACATCCGGATAGACTGGAAGCCGACCCCAACATAGTTGGGAATAGGCTAGGCAGATGATGACATGGCCGCGTAGTGCTTAGTCCTTCTACACGTACTACGCGGCGTTGAAACGCATCGCGCGCTAGGCTGCAACGGCCAACTGGTCGCACGATGCGAAGTACCAACCAACTAGTTGCGGTCATACTTTTTGTGGGTACTTTATAAATGTCAATGTCAAATCTTGGTCAAAATAAAAAAAAATCGAAATATTGTATTTCACGTAAACCAACATGGGCACTTATGAAACGTCAGAAGCTAGGTGCACGGTTCCAATTGGTTGTTTCCTATGCCTATGTATCCCGGTCGTGGTCTGTTTTTTACATTTCTATGATTGTGGTCTACGAGTATCATGTTTCACAATCATTGAATAAATTCGTTTTTTTCTTATTCCAGGTTATTAATAATCGCATGCCTGTGCTCCGCAACCAACGTGGTCCTCATTCTAGTGAGAGCATATCTCTTAGAAAGGGACCCGCCACCTCCGACGATTAAGGTTGAGAACCATTCCGATGGAACCATCTTCTTGTACTAAGGGAATTGGAAGACTCATTTATACGTTTCCAGTTTTTAGTAGAGAGGGAGTGATTAAAATTGCGATTCGAATCGTGTGAACAGAATGCGCCTAAGCACCATCTCCACGGGCGAGAGAATCGCGGCGATAGTCTCGCCGTGCCGTCTAATTCTCGCCGCGATGATATCGCCGTTTGGAGACACGTTCTAAGAGAGTGTATAGAAATACGTAGCACGACGATAATATCGTCGCGATTCTCTTACTCGTGGAGACAGCCCCTTAGTTGGAAAAAGTTATGCTTAACGCGAGAAATGAAGGTATTGATCTTTCCTTAAATACTGTAGATTTTAAGGAAGAGGAGCAATATATTTGATTAAAAAAATGTTGTACCTATTTAATGGTGCCCAGGACACCGGCTGTGCCTAGTTTCGGACCAGCGAAAAAAAAAAATTACAATATGGAGGTACAGACGCCAGCACATCAAGCTACTACAATCTGTCAAATTTCTTTAATAGATTTTCAACTTTATCCCTAAACTATTAAGGTTCAAGGTTGATTGGGAAAATCTGACAGTTTCGGGTAGCTTGACCTGCTGGCGTCTGTACCATATTGTAATTTTGACGTCAGCGTAACACTAAATTCAGCCTTGGTCTTGCAAAATACTTTTCGGAGAGCGTGACTCTGTTCAATAAGGCTTATGTTTAACTTACCACCAGATATAGTAACATATAACAGACAAAAATAGTAAATTATCACCAAAATTACACCCACATTTTAATGTAAACTTATAACCAAAGTTTTAATATCTCGCTATCCTATTTAAGCATAATGATCCCAAATAAATCATGTTCGGTTCTCGACAGCCTGCAAAAATAATCTCTTTTTTTCCATATTTTTTTTCTATACAATCTAGTCGTTTCTGGCACTCGCCGGCCGCTGCTGCGGCACCGCTCGCTTCGCTCGCTCGGCTCGTGCGTAGGAGGTCACAGTTTTAACCTAACCTAACCTAACCCTTTTTTTTTTTCAATTAACCTCGTCTATCTAATTTGCAGCAAGCCGGAGACATAACTTAATATGGGATCATAATACTTTATTTGGTAATAATCCTATATTTTATGGCAATCATAGTGGTTTATTTAGGCAGAAATAGCGCATTAAGTTGCTCGCTAGGAGTTAGTGCACATTTACTACATTTGGTGATCGAATACAATTTGAAGTGCAAGAACTAAGGGTATCAAAGCATTTTATGGTGGTCATTATATTTAACCCCGTTCAATAATACAGGGTCAAATTAAATTAGCTAGCAAAACTCCGCGGACGTGATGGGTGATATGATATGATATCTAAACATGAAAAACAAAAAATAAATTAATTCGACCGCTGTTAGTATAGTCACTTGAAATATCAGTTTAAAAATCAACTTTTTATCGTGTAAACTTCACAGATGTGAAGGGTATTGATATCGCAACACGACGAAACAAAGAAAATAGATTTTCTCAACTCATACTTCAAGTAACACAGCCAGCGGTCATAGAACCCCAAAACAGAAACATATTATGACTTTATCGTGATATATAGATATTGATACGTCATCTCATCACGTGCGCGGAGTTTCGCTAGCTAATTTAATTTGACCTTGTTTACCGTTGTGCTAAAATTATTCAAGAATTTTATTCGGCCAAACTCCTGCTTCGTTACATTACTTTTATAATTAATTACTTTTTACTTACGTACGCCGTTTAATTTCGTAGTTTTAATTAGTTTAAGAATTTGTGATGCTTTGTAAATAATGTTAAGTGTCTAATAAAATGTATAATTTTTGTAGTTTTCTGTTTTTTCGTAGTTTTTAAGATACTTTGGACTTCTTTTTACTTATCTTGGTTTGTTTGAAGTAAGCCCTAGGTTTTGTCCACGTCTTCTCCCGCGTGGATGTCGGAAAATATCCTATGAGAACGTACTACTGAGATCTAACGTGCCCTATGTGTAAATTCAGGCTATAAACTGTCATGACGGCACGGTTGGCGCAGTGGTTAAGCGATTGACTGCTGCGCTGCGTGTCGCGGGTTCGATTCCCGCACGGAACAAATATTTGTATGACCTACATGTATTTGTTCCGAGTCTGGGTGTTTTTATATCTATAATATGATATAGAAAAAAAAAGTTAGGTTGGGGCTAAAGTTTGTTGTAAGTGAAGCTTAGGAGATTTTAATCTTCTGAGCTGGTCGATGTATTTGTTTAATTTATTCACCAACATTTTCAAATAACATAACATCACGCCTGAATTCCCCGAAGGGTTAAGCAGAGGTGCACCTATAGTACACCCACATTACGCCAGTTATGTTTAAGTTCCATGTAAAAGGGGACGAGCCGATCATAACTATATTGCCATCAACCATGCACAAGTCCGGACACCCGGCTGCTACGAAAAACTTTCTGATCAATTTATAAAATTACTAGCTTTTGCCCACGACTTCGACCGCGTGAAGCAACTTTCGTACATTGTTTTGAAGTGAAAACTTCTTTAGCGGCGTTGTGCACTTTTGTTGTGATGGGTAAAAAATGTTAAACGAACACGTGACCTGATCGAAAATTCGTAAGACGGAGCTCGCGTCAGGACACGTGACCTGATCGAAAATTCGTAAGGCGGAGGGAGAGTAGACCGCATTTCAAAATATCAAAAATGCACAACGTTAATATTCAAGTTTTCACTTCTGCCGGCATTCCCGGAGTGCAACCCGTTTTTTTTCCGTAAGAACTATTCTCGTACTTCAAGGAATATTCTAAAAAAAGGATAGGCTGGTTTCCTAAAAAAATCTAATTAGTCCGTCAGTTAGAATATCAAAAAATATTGAATTCGTATTTCTTCTTTTGTCAATTATATAAGAAATGATGAAGATATCGCCTGTTAAAGTTCCGCGTGACGTCACTTGCTTGCGACACTTTTGCAAGCAAGTGACGTCACGACCCCCCACTCCCAGAATTTTGACGCCCTTTATCTTGGTCATTTTTTGTTTGATTGACAAAAGAAAAAATATGTGTCCATTATTTTTCGATAATCTAACTGACGGACTAAATATAATTATTATTTTTTTACCCAGGAAACTAGCCTATAGTCCGCGCGGAACTAGTTGGCCGCGCCTTAGGTATGTGAGCGGTGGGACGGAGGGGACGCACTACAACCCGCCGCCTCACCCCCGCTGTCCCTCCCGTCCCACCGCTCACATACCTAAGGCGCGGCCAACTAATCCGCGCTTACTATAGCGATATCGGTTCAGCTGTTCTCGAGATTTGCGCTCAGCAACACATTCAGCGATTCATTTTTATATTATAGAAGATACAGCTCTCTGCACACCCTTTCGAACTCTTTGTCAAAACCTTTCTTCCAAACTTTTGTACCGCTACCTAAAGTTACAAAAAAGTCATTTTCGACTTTTAAAAGATTTGCATAGAAATAAGAAAATTACAACTTTGTTAAAAACTTTTCTCAGTTAAACGTTTGCTATAGAATTTAGTAGAAATTGTCGTGCTTTTGTCTCGGACTTGATTGTATTTCTAATTGTATTAGTTTTAGTTTAGGTACTAGTTAATTGGTATTTTTAATTTATTATACTTTAATAAGCTCACCCCTATTAGGTAAAGTCACAAGCAAAAGTATGTATACACTCGGCTTTATTCAAAAGCGATTTACTCCTTTATTTTTTAATTAAATTTTATGTTGTTACGAACATAGCATTTTTGAACCCATAGGTAAAGTGCCGTATTTCAACGTTGCATTCGTTATTTCACAAAAAAACGCAATTGAAAGTTGCCAAGTGTTGACATATTGGTGCTCGTGACTGTACCTACTACACCTCTGCCTAACTCTTCGGGGAATACAGGCTTGATGTTATGTTATGTTAAGTTTCTAATTATTCATTAGATATTTATTTATTGTACCATTTATGTACACACATATATAAACAGACAAGAAAAACAGAACAGAAAAAATAGGTACAGAGGTGATGCTTATTTCACAAGAAATCTCTTCCAGCACACCCGAGACAGGACAATAGATACAGAGATGTAGACAGCGTGTGATACGAGTATGGTAAAGGAGACAAAAAAACAATACTTACAATCAAAAACAATTCACTTAAAAAACTAAACAAAAATGGCGAGAATATACTAACATACTCGTACATATAAATAAACATACATACATATGTACATTTAAAATAAATATCACTAGAATTATAATAGTTATATCATACTCAAAATAATAAATACACACACAACTATTATGATGAAGTGGACAGATAGTGTTCTATTACTCTTCTTTTAAAAACTGCAATAGTTTGGCAGTCCCTAATGTCAGGCAGGAAATTAGTAGAAAATCAACGGCATGGTTGCCTTAGTGGTTCAAGTCTCTACGGTACGGTTCACCATTCAGTATCAATCAACTCAGCCTATCGCAGTCCACGGCTGGAAAGGAGTGGAAGCGGAAGGGAGTGTCAGACTTTTACTGACTAAAACCCACCCGTGTTCCTTCCTTAGCCCTTTCTGTTCCAGGGCAGCGGTAAACCTTTCGGATGATCCCGCCGCCCCGGCGCACACTACGCTCAATATACACCATTTCAATTACAGCATTGCCTTTTCCCAACCTCGGATGCTTAATATCTACAGCAACCTTCCACACATGGATAAATCCCATCCCTTTCCACCATTCAGACTCACTCGCACATTTCGAAAGCGTCAAATTGACCCTTGCATCAATTGCCTTCAATACTTAACAAGTTTACCTGAACCCGATCATCCAACTCTGCATTTGCTGGGACTCTGGCGGTAAAAGCAAAGGCGTTTAATAATCTAATAGTACAGGTACAATATCCAGTTACCATTGGCTGATTGCATGCAAATTGGAGCTGGCACATCGGACATGAGTGCCGGGATGGTGTAAGGCAGAAGCGGGGCCGGTGGGATGCGGTTAAAGTGATAGGAGATTGACAAGGATATTTATACAGGGTGAAATTTTGTAGTGTGTGTGGAAGGACAAAATGGAAAATTAATTATACGAAATTGTAAAAAATACCCAAAGGAGTTTCGGTGCCGATGTTCAAAACTAGAACAGCTTCATGTTTGTTATCTATGTACTCCTCTAATGGTTAACTCACCGGGGAATACAGACGAGTTTTGTAAAACTGTTTCGTTACATTTTTGAGGATGTTTCCTGTTATGTAAAGGTCGGCGAAGAGCAGCGCTGTTTACACTGACGACAAAAACCGACCGCAAGTTCAGGGTATTCCCCGGCAGAAAATGATGGTGTCAAATGAAAAGATTAAAGGTATATCCACATATATCAGGGCCGTGTCCGGAACGTGGAAGGACCGTGTTCCGTCAGGGGCTCAAAAAAAAAATCGGTGTATACTTTTTATATGAACTCATTCACACACGTCCATGTCCGAGATGGCCACGGAGCTTCAGTGTCTGCCTTGTGTGTGCCACGGCCCTGTCACGGCCCTGATATGTGTGGATAGACCTTTAGGTCTACAGAAAAATGCCTAATGGCTAGCTTTGCATCATGTCAGGAGCTCCTCCTACGAAGTTCACATTCGTGTGTAAAAATGATACACTGCAGATGAAGAGAGTATATCTTCTCATTTTAATATTTATAGCAGTAGGTACCTACTCGTTTTCTGTCTGATATTTCATCTTTACTCGTATATTAATTCTGGGCAAAGCTTGACCAACCAATTTACACATTAGCAACAAACATTTCCCTGCTCCTCTTCTATCTTGCACCATAATTGAAGTAAAGACCACGGTCAAAATTTCTGCCTGTAGGTGCAGACGGACCCGGAGCAATTTAGACTCCGCCATCAATCATTTCACTGGGCCCATCAAATGTGTTAAGGGTATGGGCACGTCCGAAAAAATGTGGAATAAATTAAAATTTCGCAACTTTTCCAAAGTTGTTTTTTGGTGTTTTTTTTTTTTGTACCCAAAGACTCTTTGGGATCATAGAGGACTAAGGGCTGTCGTACCTATGACTACGCCGTATGCCTGTTTGTCTCTGACAGGGAAACCATAATGTAATATGTGTATGTAGATAATGACCAGATATATGCACGTAAACGATGCAAAAGGAGTATTATTATTTATTTATTTATGTATAGGTACTTTATTGTACACCGGAAAATACATAATAAAAAAAACATTTAACACCTACAAAACAAACAATGGGTGGCCTTGGGGCCTAAAAAGGCCACTTTGGCAGAATCATAATAGGTTAGGTTAGGTTAGTTAGGATAAAAATCGTAAAATGGTCACAAACTGACAATTCATAATATGATCTGTGTGCAATTCATATCACTCAATTTATCTGTTTGACAGTTTTTTATGGAAATTCGTAAAATGGTCCACCAATGTTTACACCAAATATGATTGAAATGAATTGTAAGTGATTAAACTATTATGTGTAACCATTTAACGAAAATAAGAGGAATTGCTAATGATCTGCTGGGAATTCAGGAAATTAATAGCTTTTAGAGGTATCGCTTAAACAGGCCGTTTTAGGCCCCCTTATCGCTTTCTGCGATCTTTTCCAGGCAACCTGAATGGAACAAACATTCCTGTGCATTCCTGATGGAATGGACAGTGATTGCGTGGATATAATAATGGGGTTGTCATTAGTGCAAAATAATAAGTATATAATAATAAAATATAATAAATACACATTAATAATATAATATAGTTAATAATAGATAAGAAGAGAGAGTATGTATTTAAGTGCGTGGGTGCGTGTTGTGCGTTTTGTTTGTACAGAATAAAATATTTTTCTTTCTTTTATGTAAGAATCGCAGCAGGTGGCTGTAGTTTCTGCCTACCTCCCATGGGAGGAAAGTTCGTGTATGTATGTGAGTAAATAATGATGATGTTGTATTATAATTTATGTATGTTATATTTGTCTCCTTCTTTATATTATGCAGATGTGTGTAACAAATAAACCCATTTCCTTTCTTTTGAGGAAGCTGAAATTTTTGCAGAATATAATATAGCTATGTATATAATATATATATCATGATGAATAACAAAAAGAAGGTTATCTGTAAAAGTTTTGTAGCTACGGAACCTTTAGGGTGTGAGACCAACTCGAACTCTGCCAGTTTTTTTATGAAGTTTCTGTCGGAAAGTGGGTTTGGCTTGTCACGTCCTTAATGATGTAAAGTTTCAGAAGTGGGTTGATTAATTTTTGTCTGAAAAAGAGTACACGGCAGTCAATTCTAATTAGGTACTACTTAGGGAGAAAGTTCTGAAACTCGAGACCCAGAGTTCGAGACGCTTTAGAGAGCAACATTTTATGACTAAATAACATACTTTTTGTTCATTAAAAATAAAAAATGTCAATTCCATATTAGGTTGGTTTTAATTTAGCTTGTTAGGTTTTACCAATAGGTACATACTAACTAACAACTCAAGTTAAATAAAAGATTGTAAAAATGAGAGAATGTTCACTCGAGTTTGGTTTATGTTTAAAACAGTATTTAGCCTAAGTATAATGTTTACCACTGCTGGGACGCCTCCTCCCTTCGAGAGGGAGTGGGCTGTAATACGCCACGTGGGCCTAGTCCGGGTTGGTAGATGTCACATGTCTACGAATTTTTGGTTCTAGGACATGCCGGTTTCCTCACGATGTTTTCCTTCACCATTTTGAGGGCAGTGGAGATGAAAAAATTTACACAAAGTAAAGCGCCTGTCTGGGTTCGAACCCACGACCTACAACTCGTATGTCCGGGCCGTTAGCACTGGGCCTGTACTATAAATAACAAACTTTTATTTTAACAAAAATAAAAAGGAGGGAACGTTCACCCGAGATTGATTTTTGTTTAAAACCTTATTATTGTTAAACACAAGCCTCCTCATTAAAAATCCTCATAATTGTCTTCCTGTAGAATTGTAAGCCACACACATCAGGATCAACAAAACAATTGTATGGGTTTTTCAGTGGGAACAAAAGGGACGATCCCATTTTAATTTCAGAGTGAGTCTACCCCTTATACCCATTGTAAACTACTGGTTAATATTTATATCAGCGTTAATATTGGAAGTGGCGCGTAACTAAATATTTTTTGAAGCGCAAATTACTTTTCATACGAATTATTTTGAACTGATTTTTCCATCGCCAGATAACTTTTATTCGAGGAATAAAATTGATGTTTGATATTTTTTGTATGGAAGACCTGCCAAATGTTCAAACTTATTCCTCGAATAAAGTTATCAGATGATTGAAAAATCAGCCCTAAATAAAATTGAAGTGTCGGTTTGTAATGTCCAAAATAAAAGTTTTTTACTAAACGTATACGAAGGTGTACACGGTACTTATAACTAAAAATCAATTTTTAAATTTTTTGTCAGCCTGCTTGTCTGTTTATTCCGGCTAATGCAAGGACATAGGTTACTTTTTATCGACATACCACGCGGGCGATACCGCGGGCGAAAGCCTATTACATAAAAGTGAATGACTTTGAAGTGCTTACCGATCAATTAAATTTTTAAATTATACATATTGCCTTAAATGTATAATTTGGTCGTTAATAAAAACTGGGGGCCTAAAAAGGCCACTTTAAGCAATACCTCTAAAATCTATTCATTTCCTGAATTCCCAGCAGATCATTAGCAATTAGTTTAATATTCGTTAAATGGTTACACATAATAGTTTTATCACCTACGATTCATTTCATATCAATCATATTTGGTGTAAACATTGGTGGACCATTTTAGGAATTTCCATAAAAATTGTCAAAAAGGTAAATTGCGTAATATGAATTGCACACAGATCATATAATGAATTGTCAGCTTGTGACCATTTTACGATTTTTAATATGATTCATATTGTTATCCTATTAAGATTCTGCCAAAGTGGCCTTTTTAGGCCCCCAGATCGTGGCATACAATCTGCCTAGCCTTTAACTATGCAACTATATTGGGTTAGGTTTCCATTCGCTATCCATTCGGGAAATACAAGTACGTTTACAATTCATCATACAGGGTGGCAGGGAGATCGACGCGCAACCCCTTACCATGGACTCAGAATGTGTGATTCTGAACCAGGGGGGTTCAGAATCATGTAGAAATTAATCGTCGGTTATCAAAAAAACATCTGATGTTTCATAGAAAAGTGCAATACTTACGCGGTCAAAATGTATAAAACAGATTTTTTTAAAATAACTGATTAATAATTTCTACGCAGGTGTTCAGAATCATGTACTGAATCCGTGTTACGGGTTGCGCGTCGATGGGCCTACCACAATGTAAAGCAAGGTAGCTAAAGGCTCTCATCACTACTACTAGGCACTGACAAAGTGGTCACTGGACCACAGTTCAAGTGAACGATCCTTTCCAGTAATCAACTTGTGGTTGCTCTGCTCGTGGTCCTGCTCGTCACGTGCCCGAGGCCTTGTGTCCGGAATGTGCGCCATCGATTGGAGCGTTATTGGTCCTTTTAAACTGTGATCTAGTTTTATTTAGTTGGGGGTGACAGGGTACGTTTCTTAGGCTGTTTTGGATATTTGGTAAGCAAAGCCCTGTTATAAAATTTTGTACCAGTAAGGATTCTGTTCTATTGCTAAATTATCTAGCTATGAAAGAGCGGAGTCTCCTAATACAGGCTTTTTCTTTGCTTAAAAGGAGGCTCCAAACATCACCTTGTTGTACTGTTTTGGTTATGAGATGAAAAGATTTTTTTATTTTATTTTTATAAAATACTTAACAGAGAAATTATAAATTGGACTCTCTACTACTCTCTCTGCAAGAGGGAGGGGACTGTAATCTATCACGAGGGCCCAGTGCGGGTTGGTAGATGTCATTTTTTTAATTTTACTACGATGGTCCTAGTTTATCATTTGTGACTTCGAATGACAGCTTGGTGAAAATAATATGTAAGCTGTCACGCCTTTTATGCCTGGAGGCTTTTATTTAGGTATTAAGTTTTGTTTGCATTTTTAGTTTTTATTTTTTGCTCGAGTAAGTATAGTTTTTAATGTATTCGTTGGTATATTGGCGTGACTAGCTAACTTATGGCAAATAATTTTATTTAATGTTCTGTCTCGTAATGTTAATTTCTTTGCATACCCATTATTGTATACAATCTAGTTTTTCTAACTGAACAGACAGCTGTGCTGCTGAGGAGTTTGTTGCGCCACTTCTTCTTCCCAGCAAAAGCATTAGGAAGTGGTGAAGGGCGGGTGTTTGTCTGTCCTATGTAATTTTGACGTTCGAAAAGCCTAATTTGAATAAATTACTTTTGATTTTGATTTCACATGTCTTCGAATTTTTGATTTTAGGACACGCCGGTTTCCTCACGATGTTGGTCTTGGTATGTCGTTGGTTGTCGATTGTATCAGATTTTTGCACTTCAGAACTCAGACGACTGTCATAAATATTCTGCTACCTAGACCATAGATTTAGTCTATACTACGCTAGTAAAAAATTACGCTACGCTAGTATTAAATCTATGAACTAGACAGACTTCATACAACACTCACTCTAAAAACATGCTCTCAATGTGTAAAGAACATTCCCACATCTGACATGACCGCTCTCATGGCTTAATTCCGCAAATTGATGGCTACTAGCACCAACCAACTAGTCACGAGCCACTTCTAGCAATGTTAGGCTATGAGCGTTAAAATAACATTTCCGTGGCTTGTTCAACATTTTGCGCGCTGACAAACGCCTGTCCAGTGCTTTAATTATGGTAATGTGAATGTTCGTTGGGCATGCCCCATTCGAGCCTTTATTCGGGGACATTTTGCCGGAATTTAGCCTTCGTATTTGCATAGAATTATAATGCTGATACGAAACGTTAGGCGATTGTAGTATGCGGTGAATGGGGCGACGTGTTTATTTTGTAGGTTCATTATGATGGCTGGGTTGTTTTTTTCATTGGTTATTGCTTAATTTCAGATTTTAGAAATTTTCATTTACCTTAGATCTGTCAGAATCTGAATATGAAATCTTCGTACCACCAAAAATCGTCTTCTACGATGTCCTTCTCACCGGTCTGGCTTCATCCATTCTTCTTTCTTTGTCCAGGCGGTCTCTCTTTGGAATGCGCTCCCTCTGGACTTCAGGACGGCAACCAGTCGATTTTACGAGTATAATTATTTTCGATCTATCTATTCCATATTTAGCATCTGCCATGTTTTGCCTCTGCATCACCATATGGTTGACTGTCAGAAAATGTCTCAAGCATTAAGTCCGTCTTTGTATAGTATGTTTTACTTGTGCATAAAATTTTAATAAATAAATATCATGACAATTTTGGCCCATAGGACCAATATTCCATTAGGAATTTCTCAGTAGCCGCTCGGAGTTTTGTAGTTTGTCGTGTGAAGCCCCAAAAACAGGTCAGGTCCTGCGCCTGATCTATCCCGGACGAGTCGAATTGCCGTCCAATTGGACCATTGGGATTTGCCAGAAAATGTTATCTAAACAAAGTCAACGTGTAACAGCGATTCAAAACCCGTATTCCCACACAAATATACAATGAAACTCGTCAATGGCACCGATTCCCTTGTTCACAAACTAAACTAAATTTAAGTTCAGTGCATCTTTTTCTTTCTATTTCATTAAGAAAAGGACAGAAGATAAATATTTGTTTAGTTTTGTGAAATTAAGATACTCCATCTACACGACGCGACGTGATTAAAACCTTGGCTATTAAAAATACGTCAATTTACGTCAGGCGCTGACTAATTTGACTAAACTAATATTTATCTTCTGTCCTTTTCTTAGTGAAATAGAAGGAAAAAGATGCACTGACTTAAATTTAGTTTAGTTTGTGAACAAGGGAATAGGCGCCAATATCTGTGATATGTTACTCTTAAAGCCATTTTATTAACGACCACGCATCGTTAACCCTTTCTTTGAACGATTGTTATTCTTTACGCCGACTTGACCTTTCGGATTCGTGAGTGATCCGATTTAGGAACTTTCTTTATTTGTTCGTTTTCGTGCGGAATTGAGGTTGGTTTTAGATTTTGGTATGGATTTTCTTTTGTTTTTCTTAAAGATTTCCTGCTGTGTATACTAAGACTTCGTATTTTCTTGGTTGATTGACATTTGATAAGTTAAAGACTGCGAATTTTTACAGTCTGTTCTCAGTTATTATGCCTGGGGCAGCAGCAACCTTATTGTAACAAGAATAAAGACTACAATGATTTTGACAAGCTCGTCAGTGGCAATTACCAAACAGCAACCTTATTAGAATGAGAATAAAGATCACTGTCATTTGGACAGTGATACAAAATTAGAGGTAAATCAACTGTGAATGGACGGTACATATACGCTACTCAGTTACTGTAAAATGAGGCCAGCATTGCTGGTTACCTTTACTGACAACTTTGCTGGCTGGCAAATCCTGGCTGGCAATCATGGAACAACAACTGACATTTTAATTATTTGACTATTGTTACAATCATGCAGGAAAGAATGGCCAGAATAAAGAATGAAGGGCTCCGTGGCTAAATTATAGCAACCGCACAGGTCGACTGATCAAGTTAAGCTACGCTTGCCGCGATTGGTCTGTGGATGGGTGACCATCTTTACATACCGAGACTCCGTGCCTCGGAAGGCACGTTAAGCCGTTGGTCCCGGCTGTCATTCGTGGATCTTTGACAGTCGTTACGGGTAGTCAGAAGCCCGAAAGTCTGATAACCAGTCTTACCAAGGGGTATCGTATTATCCAGTAACTGGGCTGTGGAGGTCAGATAGGCAGTCGCTCCATGTGAGATATGGTATTTATTTATTTATTTATTTATTTATTTATTTATTACAGCATGGAAGACTTACAGCTAAAAAACAAACTAAAAATAGGAAACAATAGTCGACAGAAAGCCAATTACAAGTCTTCGCGTTTAGACTTATAATAAAATTTGTGTTGTGTACATACAAGCAGTAACATATTGCTATAGTATACTATATTTAATAGTTCAAACTAATAAAATAACCATTTGTGTTCGCAACTGAAAATTGAGATAAAAAAAAAATATAGGAAAAAATACAATAACTAACATTCCTCTACATTTGGTTAGACTGGAAGCCAACCCCAACATAGTTGGGAAAAGGCTAGGCAGATGATGATGCAGGAAAGAATGACCTACTCTTGACCGGATATCACTCTCTGTTTCTTTTACAACGAACCAACAAGATCCCTTCATCACACTATCGGCTCATCCCTGCTTCATACGATTTTTACGAAGTGTCAGAACATCGAGATTTCTTTATTATATGTATGTTAGTTTAATATAAGTGTAGGTATTAAACACAGAAACCTTCCGGAATAAATTTCCTAAAAGATTTTGAAAACCGCATCAATATCCATTGTGGAGTTTAGAAAAGAAAAGCAGCCACACAGACAGACATGAAAAGTGACTTTGTTGTAAAGACGCCAGCACATCAAGCTACTACAATCTATCAAATTTCTATAATAGATATTAACCTTTATCGTTAGAGCATTAAGGTTCAAGGTTGATTGGGAAAATTTGACAGTTTCGGGTAGCTTGACCTGCTGGCGTCCGTACACTACTTATTTTACCATTTATGCATTTAAGGCTGATTTTTAAATCATCTGATAATTTAAGTCGAGGAATAACTATGAAATTTTGACAGTTGTTTCATACAAAAACTGTCAATTTTATTCTTCGAATAAAAGTTATCTGGTAATGGGAAAATCAGCCCATGATAAAACAAAAATAACGGGTTGCACTCCGGGAGTGCCGGCAGAAGTGAAAACTTGAATATTAACGTTGTGTAGTTTTGATATTTTGGAATGCGGTATACTCTCCTCCGTCTTACGAATTTTCGATCAGGTCACGTGTCCTGACGCGAGCTCCGTCTTACGAATTTTCGATCAGGTCATGTGTCGAGTTTAACATTTTTTACCCATCACAATAAAAGTGCACCACGCCGCTAAAGAAGTTTTCACTTCAAAAAATCCCAACAATCCGTAAAAGACATAAGTCAAACGCTTTAGAGGGTAACAATGACATAAAATCGTCAGCTTTGTACCCTTTACAGTAAGAAAATGAAACCTCCAACAAATCTTGGATCTTCAACCTTTTACCTCGTTAGCCTTCTTTACGACGCTCTAAAAACTCCCATCTGACCTGACACATGTCATGTCATATGTGTGTGACCTCTTAAGAGCTCCTACGTCATAACCCGATCGCCGAATCCCTTTACAAATTGCGGTCCCCGACATATTGCTGGGATAACGATATGCCTGTAAAGAAAAGGTTGGGCGATATTAGGGGAAATTGCTTCAGATTGCGTTCTCTTGGCGTGGCAATGAGGAATGTGGAAAGATTAGGGGGAATCGTTTTCTTTTCCTGTTACTTTAATGCGGGAAAAATGCTGTGGCCTTTGACCTTTGAAGAATGAGCTTTTATGGGTAAGCAATTTGTTTTGGCTGCAATTTATCGCCGTTTTCCGCCAGTTTCTTTTTGTATCTACTTCTTACAATGTGATTATGGCATGGCATATACTCAATACTCAATATTGAAATGTAATAAATAAATATATGGCTGGGCGTATAACCACGTCCTCACAAATATTTAGAATAGCATAAGCATAGATAAAGATAAAGATAAAGATAATTTTATTTTGCAAATATGGGTAAGATATAACGATGACAAAAAAAAACATATAATAGTACAGCCATATTTTACCACGTAGGCATGCAAAAGATTTAACATAGACTTATAACTAAATACAATTTTAAAATATTACACACAAAACACATTTTTTTAAAATATTAATAAATTAATCATACATCATGATTAACTAGCTTAAGAACTCTTTCTCAGTTAGGAACTCCTTAATATTATAATATGCTTTCGCCACTAAAAACCCTCGGAGTCTCTTTTTAAATAATGATATTGGAAGCTCTTTCCATGTCTTCGGCAATTTGTTATAAATGACTGGCGCCATGCAGTAGACACTTTTGCGCATAAGTGCTGTCTTGGCTGGCTCCAGACATAGACTATTATCACGTCTATTACGCGGCACTACATCTGATAGTCGTCTAAATCGACTGGGATTTGTCTTTACAAATACAGCTACTTCAAATATGTACAAACAAGGTAATGTTAATATTTTGTAATTTCTAAAGTACGGTTCACAACTGTCAGTGGGTTTAAGTTTAAACATTGCTCGAATGCATTTTTTTTGTACCTTGAAAGCGGTCTCTCTTTCAGTAGAGTTACCCCAGAATATGATCCCATACCGTAAATGTGATTCTGTTATTCCATAATAAGCAGTCAGAAGAGCATCCGTGTTCAATATAGTTGATAATGAACGAAGAGCGTATGCAGACTTACTTATTTTCTTGCATAAAGTTTCAACGTGCGATTTCCAGTTAAGTTTTTGGTCTAATTCGAGACCCAGGAATTTTGTCGTTTCAACTTCATTTATGGTATCATAATTATAGTGTATATTTAAGTTAATACTAGAGGTCAGTTGTCTAAAATGGATAACTTTAGTTTTACACAAATTTATTTTTAAATTATTTGCATCTAGCCAGTTTACCATCTGTTTTAAACTATTATTAATTTCACTCTCATACGTATCTATATGTTTACAAGCTATTGTGATCGTGCTATCATCCGCAAATAGTGTAAGTAATATTCCCACCATATTCAGTCTATAAGTAATATTCCCACCGCTGGGACACAGACCTCCTATCTATGAGAGGGAGCAGGCCGTAATCCACCACGCGGGCCCAGTGCGGGTTGGTAGATGTCAGTTGTCTTCGAAATTCTGGTTCTAGGACATGCCTAGTGTCCTCACGATGTACGTAATTCATCTAAACAAGTTAATTATCTGTATTTTAAAACGCACGATGCAAACTTGTTAAAGTTTTTGAAGCTCGTGTGCAATGCTCCCAAGTACCTCCATTGTTACCTAGAAAACAAAAATGTGTTTATTGGCATACCAAAACCTCTAAGAAATAAAAAAAAAACACAAAGAAATCGAAAACCAGCCTCTAAAAGTAAGCATTCTCATGTACACACACGTTCATCTTGAAACGACTGACGACCACGAAATTCAAGACATAGGTAGGTCTTCCTAAAGTCGCGTCTTCACTACCCTGCAGAGCGAACATTTTGTTTTGAGCAAACGTTTGCTGTTCTGCCGAAGTTCGCTTAAAACAGAAAACATCTGTTTGCACTACAACGA